>PVJI01001405.1:0-183158 GCA_004026765.1 Micronycteris hirsuta
TTCCCCTTAAATAAGACATCACGATGGATTCATGACTAATCAGCCCATGCCGCGGCATAACTGTGGTGCCATGCCCTTGGTATCTTTATTTTTTGGGGGATGCTTGGACTCAGCCCTGGCCGTAGAAGCCGGAGGTCAGGAGCATATAATCCAGCTGGACTTCTTAATGTACCTCCTCCACCCGCATAATGAGGAAGCAGGACATCACGTCAATGATGCAAGGACATAAAGTTAATAAGATTACCCAGTTCTTGTTTCTCAGGAAGTTATACCACAAGGGGACTATAGGATTCATGGTTTCGGGACATATACACGCTCGCTACGCACACACCCACATGTACGCACACAGCAGTAAGTTCATGGCCTCCTGAGTCAACAAACCCCCCCTACCCCCCGTTAGGCCCCCGTACAGCATGCTACTGCCTTGCCAAACCCCAAAAACAAGGCCAACAAACCACCTACTGTATGACTCCATGTTTGGGTTACTCAGCCTCATTCCAGAGCACCTGAATCAAAAGATTGGCATTCCTCACAAGAACCCTAAGTGATTCCTGGAAGAACTTTAAAGCTTAACAGCCACCATACAAAGGGTTCTAACTACACAGTTACTGACTGATGCAACACAATGCTATTGTCTGAGCTTTCAAAGCCATTGCCCTGTCCATCTAGTTAGCACCTGTTTCAAACTGAGCATTTGCAAGAGCATTTCTATTCTGATGGATTTGCAAAGTTATGATGAAGAGGCCGACTCAAAATTCAAATGAAATACTCCAATAGGTGAAGGTGCTGGAAGGAAGAGAACAGAAGGACAAGTGAATGAACAAAAGATTCTGATCCCACGTGCTATGCTACTAGTCACAGCTACTACCCTGATCCCTGTCCCCAACCCCAGCCCAGAACACAGTATGAAGGAACACAGATGAATCCATAAAATGCTGAGAATTTTTGTCAAAACTTTCCTCCCCAATTTGAAGAGATGTGAGCTGATGAGTAATATGTATTCAGCCTTAGGAAAGTCAAGGAAAAGTTTTTGAGAGGGGGGATTCTAGGTACCTCCTTAGAGCATTGGCAGAGAGAGAAGAAAAACCACCAGAGTTTCCCAAGACAGGATGTGACAACAGACCCTGTATGTGTGCAGCACAGAGGAGAAGGAATACACCAAAACTAACAGCAATGAGACACGCTCCTGGGAAATGGAGCTGGCCGCACAAGGTACTGGTATTGTCTAGAAGATGGAGCAGAATCCCAACTGCCCACAGCAAGGGCTGTCCTCTGCCCCAATCCAGGTCTTCTTCACCAAATGTACATGCCCAGAGGTTGGAAAAATGGGTGAAAAATGATAGCCAAACCTCAGAGAGGAATGGGTTAGGAAACAGACTATTCTTTAAAAATAAGTTTCAGTGAAAAATACATTTACTGCATATCACATAAGAGATATGGATAAAGTTGCCCTCAGTAAGCATAAGCATGAAACGGCAAGACGTAAGTATAGCACAGCACAGCACAAGCAACAGAGGAAGTGGCAGGGCAGGGATTAAGGATAGAAGGAAGAAGAGAAGAAAAAGGGAGAGTGGAAGAGACCAATATAACAGGCAAAAGAATTCTTATCCTGGAATTAAAGCAATCCAAACCACAGAAACAAATTATCCAGGTGAGCTTCAAGCTCCGGAAGCATTTGATAGGAACATAAATTTATACAGTATTAAACAACACAAAGACAAAATGAGAGAAGATGCAAAGGGTGACAATGTAGCCCCAACTGAAAAACAAAACAAATAAAAACATTCATATATCAAATTAAATGAAAATAGTAGATTTCACTGCAACAACCTCAGAAGCTCTAAAAATATCAATGTCTTGGTTGTCTCACAATTTACTAATCTAATTGTTCTGAGTACAGCCTGGGTCTTGAGATTTTTAACAACCTTCACAGGCCATTCTAATGTGCATCCAGGATTGAGACACACTAAATTAAAAACACCAAAATATATGATAGACATATATGGAAACCAAAAAAAAAGGAAGGACATCTTAAGTTCTTAGTAAGTGGAGAAGAAAGCCACAGGATTAGAACATTCAGAAACTATAATATAGACAGAGAACAAAAAGCCTCCAGTATGGACAACAGGTTTCCCTGAAGTAGAAACTTTAAAAGCAAAGAAAATAGTGATCAAATGTGTAAATAAATGAAACGTTTTTATGAAATTAAGAATAAAGCAAATCTGAAGATCAAAATTGCATATTTATACCAGAAACATTTTATACTGAACAATTAGCATCAAGAAATCTATGAAGCAAATGATTCAACATTAAGGATGGAGTAAATGTTAGGTGCTACTGCAGATGATACAAGGCATTCACAGAGGGTGAGGTTGGGGTCGGGGGAAGAATCAGCCAATATCATGGTTCAACACAGCGTTCCGTTGGAAAGTGTGATGCAGTCCTATGACAGCCAACTAAAGTTGGCAGAAACGGCAATCAGGTTTTCTCAGAAGAGAAAAAGGAAAACAGACAAACAAACAAAAACCAAGGAAACATCACCAATAAACCATGCTTGAAGACCTAGTCATGCCTAAAACACAGACCGCCACCTCAGGATTGGTTGGGAGCAGCAATTCCATGTATACTGGAAAAATAGAGAACTAGAGAAAGTATGGATATAAAAAAGTTTCATTTTTACTTTATTAATGAAAATAAAAAGTAAAGATCTTGTAACATTTCAGCAGCTCATAGTTTACAGACCCCCTAAACGTTCTTGTTACTTTCCCATGAATAATCTTTTTTTTGCCCTTTGCAAAAGAGGGGTTGATAAACTAATTCCATAAAGGGCTAGAGAGTAAATATTATATGTTTTGTGGGCTGTGGAGTTCCTATTGAAACTTCTCAACTCCGTTGCGGAGGCCAGGAAACAGTCATAGACTATCTGTGTGGCTATGTTAAAATGCAACCTTTTCTATAGACACTGAGATTTGCATTTATACACATTCCGTGTGTCATAAATCCTATCTACATTTTTTCAGCCATTTACAATGACAAAACGATTGTTAACTGATGGATCTTATGAAGACAGGAGGCGGGTCAGATACATCCCTACCGCGGCAGTTTGCCCACCTATATTTGAGACCCGGACCTTTCTTTTCCAGCTCCGTTCCCATTGTGCACTGGGTACTTCTTTTCCATGGAAAACTGCCCTGTGCATCGCAGTTTGTTGAGCAGCATCTCAGGGCTGTACTCACCAGACGCCCAGAACAGCCACTGAGACACGGCCGATGTTGAAAACCACTGCTGATGACTATTAACGCTGTATGTCCTTAAGGTAACTGTAGACCCTTACAGGCATATGCAGTTACAGTGTACAGGTGTGAACTTCACTGTCAGAGAACGCAGGGGGACTTTTTCCTCTATCGGGACACCAACTCCCTTAGGGCACAATGTCATGTACGTATTTCAGCTCCTTTCCTAATATTCAGATACGTTAAGATAACTAAACCTCAACCTTGCTTTTTAAAATTCACTTGAACAATTGTTAAGACAGTCCTCCAATCTATGCTGTTTATTATGAGATTCCATTTCCTTTTTATGCACATTGATGTAAATTAAAATTAAATAAGTGTCACCATTTAAAATACCATATTTTTTGGACCATAAGACATACCTAAGTTTTAGAGGAGGAAAATAGAAAAAAAATTTTGAAGCAAAAAATGTGGTACAATATTTAATAACATAAATAACATAATATTTCACCAATGCGAGCCAGGTAAGCTACATTTGGATTATAAGACACACCCACATTTTCCTTCCAACTTTGGGGAGGGCAAGTACATCTTATAGTCTGAAAAATATGGTACAACAGCAGTGGGTAGACCTGGCTTAGCAAAAGCAAGCATGATGCCTCCGTTGTGACAACCTATCAATATTCGCTTAAGGTGAAAACCTACATAGAACAAAATGGTTGGGGCATAATCAGGTCTGAATTTTAGTGGTTTTCTGATAAATCCAGCAAGCATGACTTATTTCTTGGTGTGTAATTGACATACAATATCCTATTAGATTTTGGTGTACATTGCGGAGATTCAGCACACATTATACATTACGAAATGCTCCCCATGACGGGTCTAGTTACCATCTGTCACTGTATGCTGTTATTACAATATTATTGGCTACATTCCCTTGGCTGTACATGATTTTGAATAGGGCTTCACTGCTTGGTGAAATCAGAAAATGTAAACACATAAAAGAGCACTGTTTCTCAATGAGAGAATTTAAGGAAAAAGTTGGTCAAATGGAGGCTTTAAAAGCAGAATCTAAGTTCCATTTGGTTTGTGTATGTGTCTTTCAGGAGTGAATTTATGTGTGTTCCTCATGATTCCGACTGATTTCAGGGCTAAAACAATAATCAGTGCTAAATATATTGCAGTATCAACAATTCGGCTGCCGTTCCCTTTGTGGTTGTTTGTATTTTTACTGACAGACAACTTTTTAAATGGCTTTATGTTTTGCGTCTGTCTTTCATCCAATCATGCACATATAGATTTATGATTCTAGTCATCCATTCCATTAGTATTAGTTGAGAAGCCAGTGCTGTTCTGGGCACTGATCTTGGTACTGGTGACCACCATAACAAACGTACAAATACTAGTACCCTACAGACTCAGAGACTAGCTGTGGACTTCTAGTCATTGTGATGTCACCATAAAAGTCTTCCAATTTAAAATCAGTAGTAATATTTGCTTAAAGAAGACAGCCACTTTCTTTTCTGTCTCTTGTCCTTTACCAGTCCTTTCTAGTTTCACTCGATGTAACAAAATGAAATGTTCTAATTTTTCCCTTCTTTTCTCGCCTACCTGCTAGAGGTACAGTAGCTTTTATGTTTAATGATCAAGTGATTAGCAGGGCTTAGGGCTGCCTAAGGTTCTGTGTGACCTACTGAGGAGAAGAACAATATGAACATAGTAAAATCCACGAGCAAAAATAAGTCCAGTCAGTATTATGTGATGCTAAAATGTGGCGCTTCAGAACACAAAATAAACCTATTTCCTTTTGAAGTAGCTCTCCTTATACCAATGTGACCTCTGGGAGCTGTCCCGAGAGATGTTCTTTCCCAGGGTGAGCTCGAGTCCAAGTGCATATTTAATGCACAATTTACAGAATCCCTCAGGAGTTCTCCAGGATTTTGGAGTAATTGAGGTCAACACAGGATCTGCAGGATGAGGGAACCCACCTGCACCAGGAAAAGGCGAAAGAAAAATGTGAAACTGTGGTTCAGTGGACAGTGAACATCGATGATGAGGAAATGGACCGTTTTTGCCTTGGAGATTTCTCACTGCTCATTGAGTCCAGTTCACCTGCTAATGGCTGTTCGCTTGGCATTTTTTCCACGTTGGTAGATCTTTCGGTGCTAATTATGATCACTTGCTATAAACAGTCCATGAGGCAACTCCGTTCTGGTTGTCTTGGTGGATGAGATGCACCAGTTTTCAAACTGATAGTGAATGTCAATGATTTTTAGAATGCAAGAGAGTTCCCAGGATCATGCTAATTTTCCCGGATGCCTCACAGCTGACATGGGTGTAGCTTCAAAGTTCCTTCTAAATAGAGGGTTCTGTGCAGCCAACAGACAATATTGATTAGAACTGGTCTGGGAGATAAAAGGACTTTCCCCATTTGAAGATGCCATAGATTAACATATTGGAATTACTGAGTTTAATAGGATGGACTCAGAGAAACTGAGTCCTTTTACCAATTACTTATTAAAAATATGGGGAAGATTCATTGATGAAAAAGACTGCTTCTCTCCTGAGGGAACTTAAAGTCAAGCACGAAAGAAGACATAGATAATTACATGTGATAGAGTGTGTTAAATGCTGTTCTGTAGATATTTAGAAATAGCAGGAGTGATCAAAAGAAAGGAGAAATCAAGTACGTTTTGAGGAAGACTTCACTGAAGTGAAATTAGATTATGAAAAAACTTTTATGAGCTGGGCTGAAATATGGATATTGCAAACCTAGAAACTACGTAACAGTCAAGCATCAAGGTGGATACTTTGGTGTGACTAGTAGGGCAGTGCCAAAGTGCGTGAGGAACGGAAATGAAGCCCAGTCAAAACTAATGGCAACACATGTGCCATCAGGGACATATTGATACTACAGAAAACGGCATGTAAGTGGGCATTTTTAGAGGTGGGGGCCGGACAAAGGTAATTAAATTTTAATTTATAAAATTTATTCTGCCCTGGCTGGTGTGGCTCAGTGGATTGAGCGCAGTCTGCGAACCAAAGGTTCGCCAGTTCGATTCCCAGTCAGGGCACATGCCTGGGTTGCGGGCCACGTCCCCAGTGGGGGCCACGTCCCCAGTGGGGGCCACGTGAAAGGAAACCACACTTGATGTTTCTCCCCCTCTTTCTCCCTCCCTTCCCTTCAGTCTAAAAATAAATAAATATAATCTTAAAAATGTTTAAAAAATTTATTCTGGCGGGAAAGATGATAAAAGATAGTTGTTTGAGTGCTAAGAACAGAGGCTGGGATCCAGTTAGAGGTTGCTGTAACAGTCTAGGGAAGAGACACACAGCGTTTTATCTAGGTACAAATAGCAGGGATAAAGAGGAATGGATTGTCTGAGAAGTGTTTAATCTTCTAGGTAGCTAATGGGTTCTGGGAATGAGAGAGAGAGAGAAATCTAGAATGACGAGTTTCTGTCATGCGTAACTGAGTGGTCGATTAAATAATTACAACTAGGGGAGACGGATACCGAAGGTGAGAATCTGAGATCCAGAGTAAGGAGGAGCATGACAAATT
Source organism: Micronycteris hirsuta (assembly GCA_004026765.1). Lineage (NCBI taxonomy): Eukaryota > Metazoa > Chordata > Mammalia > Chiroptera > Phyllostomidae > Micronycteris > Micronycteris hirsuta. Next base: position 6,796 of record PVJI01001405.1, read on the forward strand.
CAACTTTCAACACGATGATTTTAAGGTGTTGAGACTCATCCAAGGAGAAATACAAAAATAAATAAATAAATAAATAAATAAATAAATAAATAAATAAATAAATGGGGTGCGGGGGGGCTTAGAGCTTTGGACTTTGGTCAGAGTGCAGTGCTACAGAATTGCTTCGGAAAAGTAATTTTAAGGTTAAGAAAAGAAATGGAATATATTACCAAAAATTCCAATAGGAAGTAGTATTTCAAGAAGAAGTGTTGTTAAGGAATCAATTAATCAAAAAAATCAATAAGGTTTCTATGACTCAGTAAAAATGCCCTGGTGATGTTGGCCAGAGTCATTTCTTTGGGAGTTTTATGAGGTAGACCAGGCAGAGGATTGAATAAGAATGGAAAAATGTGGCGCCCTGGAGCTACATGAAAATGAGAATGCTTTGTGAGGATGGCAACAGAAATCCAACAAAAAGCAGCTTTCCCACGAGCCGCCTTATTTCATTGTGTGATAGGAAAGCATAGGTAAGGCACACTTCAGCATCATTCAGTTCGTCAGGGCATTTCTCTTCGATCTTCGCCATGTTCATTCCGCAGGTCTCATCCTAAGACAGGTTCACCCACGGCTTAAAGACAGCTTATAGGTCAAGTTTCTTCATTTACATTCCAGAAAGACATAGATTTAAGTCCACCCACTAGAAGGGGCTATAGGCCAAGTCTTTTCCATTCTGTTAGGCAAACTAGGAAACAGGTCTAGCCCTACACTGATATCCATAACCAGGGAAAATCCAGGTGTTGTTAAATAGAATCCACCTATGAAGACGAGCTGGTGGACAGCCGAACTAAACCGGGGTTCTGGCAGAAGGAAATCGTGGCAATCTGTTGGGCAGGCGACCGAGAGCGCCCCCTGCCAGCCACGCAATGGAAGGACTGCTCTCGCACACTGGTAGTAAAAGGGGAAAGACCTACAAGGGCCTTTACAATGCTACCCTTTTGCTTTTTTTGTTCTTTTCTACTGTTGTTTTGTGAAATGTGAGTGTGTCTCTATACTGAAGGAAGGTGTCAGAGATGGAGAAGTTGAGAGGAGACAGGAGACTTCACTGGACTAAAGCCCAGGGTGACAGGAGCTGATGAAATGGAGAGCGCAGAGGGAGCAAAGGCAGCAGAAAAGAAGAGAAGGCCTCGGCGGGCAGTGTGTTTAGTGTTTGCAGGAAAGCCCCAGATAAAGCAGAGGAAACCTTGGCTCAGGAGGGCCCTATTGTTCCTGGAAAGTAAGAGAGGCAGAGACCATTTGGCAAGAGCGAGAGAGGGGCGAGTGGGTGCTAAGCGAGAGTTTGTCAGAGAGTTCCCTTGTCTGCCTCCTCTTGTCATCCCTTCCCGGGGTCTAGGACAGCGCCAGGGTGGCGCTCTTTGGCCCGCCCTATCCCGCAGTTCTGCTCTGGGGCCACTGCGGTGTGATCCGTTTTCATCCCATGTCAGTGCCTGTCTGCTTTCTCGCCTTCGTTCCACCCTGATTTCCTGCCCTTTGTCGCTCTGACTCCCCTCTGGTGCTCTGTGCTCACATCCATATTTCTCCACTGTCTTCTGTCGTGACCTTCAACCCTGTTGTTGGAGAGAGAGCTACAGATTCCATCTAAGAGGACGAATATAATCTTATTGTATCCAAATTGCTTACAACAAAGGGAAAACAGGGAGGCTGATACTAACAAAATATAGCCAAAAATGCCATAAAAATAACTTAAAAATTTTTGTCATGAATATATTATAATGTAGCAATTGTTAAATATTATGTATACATTTGTGTGTGTTTTTATATATATATATGAATGCTAAAGTATTTATTAACACAAACTAAAATTATAAAGGTTAAAATAAAATTTCATTTCAAAATAATGCAGTAATTATAGCATTACATAATTACCTAACATTTTTATTTTCCTCATCAGATCATAACTTTGATCTATTCAAAATTAATGGCAATCCAAGCCCATGACTTCCTTATTTGCTAAATATATGCCAATAGAACAGTAAAATGCTTGTCTATTTTACAAAGGGTTTTCCTTTGTGCAAACACTACTATTCAATATGACATGAGAGAAACAGTTTTATTTGCTTTTGAAATGGACAAAAGACTAAATTCCAGAGTGGGTCAATTTTGCTTTCTCTTCATATGAATTGGACACAGACTTAGTCTCCTTTCAAAGCAGCATGACCTACATAAATTTGGAGTGGTTGTGATTTTCTCATTTTCCCCTGTGAGAGGGGGAATCGTCCCCTCCCCCACTGCTGTCCTGTGGTAGCGGAAGGGGAAAAATGATCACGGGAGCTTTGAATACAATTTTTGTCGAGCTTGTTTTTTTCCTCACCTTAGGTGACCAGATCGATAAGACAGTCCAGAAGCTATGCAAAAAAAAAAAAAAAAAAAAAATCAGATGCCTGGAACACAGCCAGAGGTAGTTTCTCTGGTTCAGTAAGAGTCCATTATGATATTACAAAATTTAAAATAAATGATATATAAGGAGACAGTCATATCTCCATAAATTTAAGAGGGGAACTGCAGATATTAAAATGACTCCTAACAATACTAATATAAGATTTGTTCTTCCAAAAAGTCCAGTATAATGACATTGACTTTCCAAGGCCATGCGTGGTTTCCCGCCTTTAAAAGGTATATGTCTTTATGGACACTAATTAATATATGATAACTACTATGTAGTCTGTGCTCCTCTGTGGACTATGCACATGCCCAAACTTTTTCTTCTCTCTTTTTTTTCCATTGCTTTTAGAGAGAGAGGATGCCAGAAAGGAAAGGAGAGACAAAAACATCAACATCGACGTGAGAGAGAAGCATCAAACGATCGCTCCCCTTACATGCCCTGGCTGGGGATTGAATCTGCAACCTCGACATGTGTCCTGACTGGGAATCAAACCCTCAACTTCCAATTATAGGACAATGTTCCAACTCACCGAGCCATACCAGCCAGGGTGCATGCTCTGACTTTGGACTCTGGGATGCTTTTGTGCCTTGAGGCACAGAGACAGTCCCCCTTCCCTGCCAGCACAAGGGTGTGGCTGCTGCAATTCAGGAGCTCTCAGAGAGCATGAGGGCGCTGATGCGTCTGACCTTCTCTATTCCAGGAAATGCACTGACCTGTTCAGGTATTCATTCATTAAGGAGGCTTTGCTGAGCTCCTACAAATCACAACACCTCAGGGAGCTGGGAAACTTCAAAGCTTGCTTCTGGGCCAAGAAATGTGTATCTATATCTTATTCATTTGACTTTTACTAGTTTTAGAAAATTCAACTAAGTTCTTCTCTTTTCTGGGAAGTCCTATTTGACATCACTCCTCCATCCTCCAAAATTTCTGAGAGGTGTCTGTCTTTCTTACATGTTCTTGTGTTTGAATTTCCACTGTAGTTTGTAAAGTAAATAACAATGGTAAAAAGAAGAGCAATCAATATGTATTATTCACATAATTTCAGGCACAGCACTACGTGACTTATTTGCACTATTGTATTTAATTCTTGCAACAACTGTTCTTATCTGTTCTTATAGCCCTTGAGATTGTCTCTCCTTGACTAAGTCGTTGTTCTGTCTGGACATCAGGTGTCCACGGGACTCAGGGTATTTGGTCCTGTGAGACAAGCCTTCTCCAGTAGCCTGGTCACCACAGACCGTCCTAGGACTAGTAGCTTCACCAGGGAGACTTCAGTTTGGTGGCCCACATCAAAACCTGTAGGAAACAATCAGTAGCCCGGCTTCCTTACGTCTTCCAACTTGAAGTGATCACCTACCTTCCTGCGAACCTAGGGGCCCCTCAGAATCATGCTATCTTACCTTACATGCCCGTTTTGTTCAGTTACTGTAAAAAGATTTTCTCAATTTACTAAACAGTTTTGATAAATACATATCACTTTAGAATGGGAGGGCATTAGGGAAGAAACTGTTAGTTACTGATTGTCCATTGTACATATTGAATCATTTAATATTCAAAACCACCCTGGACATGCACGCTAAGGTCCTCATTTCAGATAAGGGGGCACTGAGGCACAGGGCAGCAGCATACCCTATTCCAGTCACGCAACGAAGAATGGCCCAGGCACCATGGCCATATGGTTCCACAGCCTTTGCTCTCTTCACCTTTAAACTATGTCCCCCAGCCTCTCCACTCTACACAGCTTACAGCAGATTTTCACCTGTTAATGAATGAACCGAAGTTGCATGCTGTGTCCAGATGGACCAGAGAGAAAAGCCCCTGGAAGGCAGAGAGCAAGCCTGTGACTTACTGATCTGTACATACAGTTCTGCATGCGGGGGGTGGGGAGTGGCATCATACATATCAGGGACTCACTACTGACTCTAATAGTGTTCATCCGGCTTGCATTGATCTGCTTGGATCAGAAATTCCAGAAAAAGAAAAGCTGCCTGTGCCCACACATTCCTCAAGAATGCCAACTGCAGTACCTTTTATGTACCTTTAAGAAAGTAGGTCTATTTTTATGGGCTCAAATTTGAAAACAATTGAGAATCTGGTGAAAATATAGGATACTGATTTCAAAATTTTTGTTATAAGACCTAGTTCCACAAACACAGAAAACGACATGCCGATGCTTCCTATAAAGGGAAATATACTGTTTTCTTGGAAGTAGCATAAAAATATTGCAGATTAACTTTGTATACGCATGTGTATCAAAATATCTGATTTGATATTTATTTGAACAGAAAAGAAACTCATTTCTAATTTTATTCATATTTAATATTAAAATGTCTGTATTAATTATCGACAAAACATGCATATATATTATACTGTATATAGTATGCATATAATAATGATAAGTGGGCCTATTCCTAAAGATATGTCTATTTAAAACTTACAGCTAATGTTTTTTTAATGATCTTAAGTGGACAGTTATAGCATTTTTTGTTTCTATGAAAAATGATTTTAAGACTATTTCTACAATGAACATCCTTCAGACAGTTTTAAAATGTTGTTAATAAGCAATTAAAGTATCTTCGGTATTCAGACGCAGAATCCATTTGCGGAAGATATGTCCGCCTTAATGTTTTAGAATGTGCATTATATCTACTTCCTTTTTCTCCTAGGGACTGTGCCAAATTCTTCCTTCAAAGAGGAAAAAAAGTAAGAAGCATAAATATTGTCCTGAAACAGAATAAAAGACTTTGCTGAGACACGAGCACATTTTTGTAAAAACTAAGGCTAACTTTTTAATCCTTAAGTAATTCAAACATCTATCCTAAATCTCATTAAAATAGAAATCTCTTGCATTACAGGTATATTTTACTCTTTTTGGTAAAATAGAAAAATGTAATTTTTGGTTTAAAAATCCCACCATGGATGCAAATATAAATAAGTAGCCCTAGAACTTTGTCACTTAAATGCTTTGACAAACACATGTGCTCCTAAATTTTTTCTACTTAAATGTTATTTTCAATTGAATGTTCTGAAGTTGCTCCTATAAGAAGGACATTTCATAGTGTTACCTTTTTCAGGGGCAAAACCCTCACAGAATTCAGGTTTGAATGACTTAAAATATAATGTTACATATTCATTTATTTTAATTCTACCATGAAAATAGTCAGTCCCAGCGTAATGAACCATTATTACTTATTAATTTCAAATGCCACTTATTAAAAATGCACTCATTGCCTCAAGGCCTACAGGAAATCATAAAGCACAAAAATACATAAATTAAATGAAAATACCGACAACCCAACTCCTCATTAAAAAAATAACATTGAAACAATGCCACACCAAAAAGATTACTCTGTACTTTATGTATATATAATTTAATTATGGTAACTGCTCACTACCTGGTATGCACTGAGATTAATATAAGGATTCAGTTGGGTTTGGATTTTTAATTTTTTTTGGTTGAGGAAGGCTGAGTAAGAACATTGATTTCTTCAAGTAATGGAGTTACTGTTAGCGAAGATCCTGTAGAGAAGCCACTGTGGAGCTTTTTGGGTGCAGAGAAAACCGTCTGGAGTTTTATACAGAGGCCAGATCCTCAGCATTTAATGTTTTCTTGGCTCTCTGGTATAATTCTCTCCCTTCTCTCAATATCTGACTTTGAGTTCACCGTGCACTCTATTAGCAGGCTGAAAACCTGGCATCTACAAACAGGGGCAAGTCCGTCAGCAGACAGGATGAGAAGAGGCCTCTCCACTGTTTATTTAAGACTCCCTAAGCCCCCACATCCCCCTAATACTCCTCTGCTGGTGGAAATGAGCACTGGAATTGTCAAAAGTCAGCCTGAAATGGTCAACGGGAGAGGAACTGTCTGAAATCATTTAGCCACGGGTTGTATGTATCACCTAGGGCAGGAAGCAAGATGGTGAGCTAGCCTTTTCTGTTAGCAAAATTATACAGGGGAATTTACTGATAAGCTAACTTGTACATTGGAAAGCAACGGTTACACATCCTGAGGGAGTGCAACAGGTGGCATCGGGCTGTGAAGGCAGACTGTGAAGGAAGAGCCTTCAACCCTGTGCTGGGGACTAATAACAGAAAACAGTGGGAGAAGGCGCCTAAAGTGGAGAACAACATCACCTTGATCTTGGATTGGGCATTTTGGCATCATTACAAACACAGAGTTTATGTGTCAGGGGTCTCTTGTGTATTTCTGAGCAACAGTCTTGAAACAGGCGATGGGGTCCAGGTAATAAAACCTTGTAGCTGTACAGACTTTACAAGCACGAGTTCACTCAGCAGGTCTGCACTGAGGACCGAGTACACCCCCAGCACTGTTTTAGGTGTCAGGCAGAGTGGTGGACAAGATAAATAGGTGCCTGCTCTCCGAGCTTACACGAGACTTAGGGAGGGAGACAATGAACACACACTCTATAAATGAACGTGATCACTTCGATTAACAAGGGCTTCTGTAAAGAAACCGAAACAGGGCATGGCGATGGAGGGGATCCGGGTGGGGAGTCTTTCCATAGAGAAAAGTCAGCGAAGGCTTTTCTTCCCCAATGGAAGAAGCAATGTTGACCTGAGTCACAATATGGATTGGCACATGCACATTTCTAGGGGGAAGAGCTTTCTAGGGGGAAGAGTTTTCTAGAAGAGGCCCTCGGTGGGGGTGGGCATCAGCCTCACGTATTTCAAGGACAGGGGAGTGGTGTGATTGGAAGGCTGAGATGTGAGGTGAAGGGCCAGCTCTACAGCCATTGTGAGTGAGAGCAATTGTGGTTCAAGTTGAATGGGAAACCACCAGGGCATAGCCACCACTCATAAGACCAAAGTTCATCTACAGAGTTCAATATATCTTAAAACCAATACAGTGATTCATGCAGCAAACATCTTTGATCCTACTTCTGATTTAGTAACTCACAAATCAGTGTAATTAAGAAGGGTGTGGAAATCCTGCACTCCCCCCCTCCCTTTCGGTGTTTCTTTCTTTTCTTTCATTCAGTAAGCTCCAAAGTAACGAGCCCTGGGGGGAGATAGAGTGATGAATAACCTCATTCAGCTCCAGGAAACAACACAAAATCCCCAGTTGAATGGTTCGTGGCAAACAGCAAAATGGTCATTGTTTAGTGGATGAGGTTTCCTCTCTTTAGTACCCAGGCAATGACTAATGATTTTTCTCCAAAGCCCCCACTTTTAAAAGAATGAATAAGCCCCAAAGGCCTCAGAGAGATAAGTATTACTTTCCTCCTGGTAGCTCAGCTAGTGACTGAGAGCGAAAAAGAAAGTGGACAATATTTCAAAGCCAAGACCTATAAAGGCGGTCGAAGATACTGCTCCCCTGTACTCCTACATCATTTGGTATCCAAATGGTCTTCGTGATCTTCTATGTATGTTCTGCCTCATCCGTAAACTCACTCATTTGAAGTGGGCTTGCCTCGATGACGTTTCTGGGTGCCCCCCACCCCCAGCAAAACTGCATTTCCTGTGTTTCCCAGAGAAAAGCCATTTTGGTGACCAGGCCTACCACGCAAAGACTCAGTAACCCTGGATGATCAGCAGTCATATTGCACAAGTTAGTGATTGTACCAGACTTAAGGGTCTATGTGCCTAGTTTTATTTTCTCAGAACAACTTTCAAACAACAATAACAACAACAAATGACCACAAAATAATTACTTGCCTTTTTAAAGCAAAATAGCACATAGAATGCTAATGTAAGTTTCGATGCATTACTTTTGTTCTCTCATCTCTATTAGGAAAATGTCATGGGTTAATATATTTGGGCCCCACTGAGAATTAAAGAGGAAACAAAATGCTTAGTGTTTGTAATGAGGCTGTGTGTTAATGCAGGGAGGTCATGCCAGATCACGTATAATAGATACGGCGATGCTATTCTCCACGGCAGCCAGAGGGGACTGGACTCGATGATGGGCAATGCTTGGAGAAATAGGCATGTTTGACGTGAAAAGGAAATAGAACTAGAGAGCATTCAGGTTGACAGAAGCCATGAAAAAGGTTTTCGCACAAAGAATCAGAAAGCAACGCTACTGTCCTCCCAGGCTGTCTCACCTAGAAGTTCAAGGACCAGGTGAAGAGGTCACACCGTTTTGTGACAGCAGCGGAATGCGTTGCCCAAGTTTCATAGGTTGAAGTTGGCTTAGTTCTTGGGAGAAATTACCAGATAAAATCAACTAAATATCGGTACTAGAGGCACATGAAAAATAATTATAGAAAGGAAAAATCCTAACGGGACCTAACCTCCACACATCTGAACAGCTAAAAATGAAGATGGGCTGTTTATAAAATTAATATTAGTCACAAGTTTAGTTTGGGTGGGCTCCCAATCTTTTTGGGGAAAACTGCTTGGTTTGAGAACATTAGAGGTGACAGTCATGAATAAGCACCTTCACCACTCAGGATAAAAACTGAACAGAGTGCTCTTAAAAATACAATTCATATAAATGACAATTTGCATTGGAATATAGTGTCTCATGCTTTGTAAAACCCTTGACTATCTTGAGTATACCTTGGATTATACAATGTAAATTCTAGCAATCAAATATAGCATATTAGCCATTTAACGAACTATAGGACTAATTTGAAATGGTAATTCACGAGAGAAGACGTATCTGTAGCCATTACGTATATACAACCTGTTCAATACCGACAGTAGTTGCAGTCGTGAGAAAAGAAGTTATATCAGGTGTTTTCCTTTTTAATAAATCAATAAAGAGTAAAAATAACTACGTGCCAGGAATCCAAAAATGTCCTGTGGGTGTGATCGTTTCACACACTGCTTGTGGGCCCCCGCACGCTGGCTGCCTTTCTGGGAGGAAATTTGCAAATATGTATTTAGCAATCCAACTTCTAGTAATTCCTCTCAAAGAAATAAAAATAAAGACATACTGAAAAAATAGACACAAAGATCTGTATCAGGATACTGTTCCTGGTAGTGAAGTTTAGAAATAACTAAAGTGTTCCACAAAACAGGATTAGTTTAGGAATGTTATATATGTATAACAAAATACAATGCAGACATTCAAAGTAGGTTAACAGTTGTGAGTAGGCAAAACAGGGTTTATTCTTGTGGAATTTATTTATTATCTTATTAGTTTCCACACAAATATCTGTGAACCTGCTTTTGGCCCTCCCTGTATGGTGGTGGAGGTGGGTGGGGACATCTTCATTCTCAGTCCTGATATCTCCGTTTTTAGGTAATTTAATTAGCTGACGCCCCTGGCTTCCTTTCATCTTATCAGGACTCCTTATGGAGAAATGACAAACTTTGATTAGTTGGCTTGGGGACAGGGAAAGGGTCTAAGAACCGTGTCTTTTCCTCTTGGGGGTAAGCTTCCTTGTAGGTCGCATTGGTTTTCCTTTACTCTGCCGGTGTTTAAACGTGTCCAGGCAGGCGTCTTGGAGACGACCACTGTGAGGCCAGGCCCTGCTGCTGCTGCTGTTTAATTCGGGGTTCAGTAGTAGGACGCCCCCTTGACTGAATTTATAAGCCATATCTTCCAACCTAGTCGATGGCAGTAGTAGAGACACGCATTTGGCCCCGTTCTGCCAACACTTTTGTCTTATATTGATGATGTTTCGAATTTGGGCAAGGAAGAGGACTCTTTATTGCCCTTGTCAACACACTAACATAATAGAAGAACATGTAAAGTCATTGACATGTATTGCTAAGTAGAGAAAAGACAGACATGAAAATTATCGAGTCTAAGGCTTTATGCAAAATAATTTAACGATATTCTTCTCTTCTTACAGATTGATGAGTGCTTCACACTTAATTTCCTGTATTTTAGTTTCTACATATTTTCAAAGATGTCTGCAATTAGTTTGCGTGATTTGTCTCATTAGAGCTAAATATAACTGATGTGCTCGTCCAGAATTCTGGACTCTTCCCCCCCCCCCCCGCCCCCGAGATTGTTACACAAAGAGGAGACACCGGTCTGGGTGAGCGGGCAGCCCAGCTTCCACATGAGGACAAGGTAATGAGTTAGAGCCGCTCTTGTCCACCCCAGAACCAGGGCCGGTCCCTGCAGGATGGGCGGCTCGTTGCTGAGAAGGGTATTGCTATGGAACTCTTAAACTGCCGTCTCTGACGATTTTGCCGTAGGAATGCTGAACACCCAGGTGCAGTTTAATGCCTTCCTCATCTGACCAGAGCCTCAGGAAATCCCGGCTTTGTAGTGAGATTGAACCAAGGCTCTTCTCCTCTTTGGATATCTGGATATTCAGAAGTTCAGTGGTGTGCTGCGGTGTGTGTAAAGTGGCAGATTCCTCTCCGAAAAGCCATTCTTTAGAAATACATTTTTTGTCATTAGCCTCTTGAAACGACTTTGAGGGCTAGCAGTTTTTTCTTTCATGAATGTATTCATGATATTTTACAGCACAATTATATTTCTGGAGTAAAAAATCCCAAGTCACTGCCTAAGAGGAGTTATTCCCTTCTCTGTTCAACCTAGCCCAGCTCTGCCTGGTAATAAACTCTCAGAATTACAAATTTTTAGATGTGCACTAAACAAATTTAAATTTTAATGACTCTGGGTGCACACACGTCAAAAACAAAGTATGAGCATATAAAAGTGTAATTATCAAAGTTTAAAAATGCCACATTTAAAAATCTTTAAGCTCCCACACAATTGCCATAATTTATGATATAGTCAATCCAATTTCCCAATTTGTCAAAGAATTTTTCCATTTCCTACTGCATGCTTTCAGAGATTCCATTCATAATCCTGTCCTGTGCTCTTCTGAAGTGTTTAGCTATGAGGAACAAATAGCAATTCAACATGCTTATTTCTACAATGTTCTTGTTCACAGAAATTGGAATTTAAACTTTAAAAGACATAGCCATATTGCATGGTTACAGTTATGTTTTCATTTTTTAGACGTGAAAAGGTAGTCTTATGAGGCTTCTTACTGGAATAATGGATTTTTATGCTTGTATCCGGTATCTGACACCTTTCTGGCTTATGTTATATACGAGCCTTGCTCATATATCAGTAGGAGTTCAAATTCACACTGAACGTGAAATTTCAGCCTCCACACTGAGTCCCTCTCCCTCCTGACAGTGTGCTTCAAGGCTAAAACACACAGTTGTGCACTTTTTACACTCTGTGTACAGCTCCGGAGCACAACTCCAGGGGGCGCCTCTTGCACAGACCAAGAGGGGAATGCTATAGTCCACAGTCATTCCGCAGCTTCTCCGTGTGTACTGGATACCGGCTGTATCCAAAAGGGCAGAGAGTGCACCCTTCGAAACTAGCACGGCCCAGGGCCAGAAGAGCAAAGAGTGATGTCAGTCGCTCCCCGCCTTCCACAGGGCACAGCAGTATAAGCTCAGACCTACTCTGAGAGGAAATATGAGTGGACATGGACAGACAGCATTAAAGTAGCTCACGTGGACAGAGCAGAACAGAGAGAGCAAGCTCAAATCACGTGCCACTCTGTGGTGGGTGCTGGTGTGTGTTTGCTCCACATGACACTCTCATGGCAATTTCGTGTATGTACATCGGTTTCACGCTTAAATAGTAATGGAACTAGCAAAAATATTATTATTAATAAATAATATAAAGAATGAAAATGTAAAGAGAAAGAGGCAACAAATGGGGGGATTTTTGTTTGTTTGTTTCCCAGAGGTATCGGTGAGGTCGGTTTACCTGGCAGTCATCTGAGTCCAGATTGGTCAAAAGAGAAAAGTTCTTTCTTGTTCTTCTTATTTTTTTGAACTTTATTTTTGTTTAATGTCCCCCAAGCTATACAAATGATTGACTCCCCTCTAATGGTAATATGTTCACTTGTTTAATTTTCTCCTGTTGAAATATTCTTAGACACTCACTTTAATGTACAATTAAAAGCAGATAGCAAGGAAAAAAACAGTAACTCCCACTTTATTTTTGCATTAGATTTTGTCCTGGGGCCTGGCACTGGGGGTTAAAAGAGTAATAGAATGCAAGGACTCTCCCTCACTCCTGCTGAAACCAAAACTAATCAGGGATCAAAGTGTAGAAAATGAAGATGAGTGCCCTTATAAATGATGACGATGAACTTATATAGTCTCAGTATGCCCTAAAGGGCATGAAGTGTCCTTCATACACCTTAGGGGTATCTCCCTTCTTATATCTAAATCCATTTAGGCAGATTATTCTTAAGAAAATCTAGTTAGCCGGGGAAGGAACTGGGAGGGTATAACTTCCTCCATCTGCACGTTCCCTTGGGTTGCTAATGACAACTGCATTACAGTTATTTATTGCAAATAGATTGGAGGTGTCAGTACCGTTCAATTCAGAGCAATCTTACACTTTCAAAGTGTATTGCGAACTGGGCTCTTCCCAATGCTGACAATGCACATGAGTGCTTTCCAGGGGGCTATATTCCTCAGGAGTACTTTTCTTTATGTTTATTATGTTAAAAAATGAAGATAGCATCTGCTCTCCCCTCCTAGTTGTTTAAATTGTTTAGAAACCCAGCTCATAATGAGAATAACTGTGGTGTACTTCCATATATTCAATCCCAACTCTAAGTAATGAGCTGTGCAACGCCCCCCGCCCCCGGCCCTGCAAAGGGTCGCCATGAACGCAAAATGAACTGTGGGGGGGACGTGTTTGCCGGAACCCATACACAAGGTGGACCACTTCAAGTGGTCTGGTGTAGCCACAGAAAAGCAGTTATTATTTTATAGCTCAGTGTCATAAATATGCAGACACTATCCGAGTAAAATTACATATGATTAATTTATATCACATACATATGAAAGAAATGCTTGCATTTATAGACATTCCATTTAATTTTTCTTCAGAAACAATTTAAGATGGGGCAGAAATAGGTCAAAAGGCACATTATGCAGACATGATAATAATTAGTCTATGACTGCAGTCATTCCACGAGAAATAAAATAATTTAAAATATAGTTTCATAGAAGCTATATAGGCTATAATATTCCCTGTAATAGCTAAGTCATGCAAATGAGTAATAACAAAACATAAAAATGTACAAAATGTTATATCAAAAATTAAATGGACTAAAATTGATGTTTAATTTTAGATCCTTGAGTATCCTAAAATTATATGCAAGAATTTGGAGTTTTCATGCATTTGTACATTTTCTAAAGGGTCCATTCATAGTTTTATTAGCGTTCCAAATGGTCTAGTCTCTAGGCATGTAAGGCATTTTACATAAAATGACATAAACACAATGCCTGTTAATAAAATATTGGTTTATTTAATTATTCAAGTGTTTTAAAGTTTATTTAAAACACAGTGCTGTTTAAATACACCAGGTACATGAAACTAGATTCATAAAACATCCTGTCTCTTTCTAAAAGGATGGTAAACTGCAAGGGAACACAGGGGATTTAATAAAGGGAGATTGTTATAAGTGTTCAAACTGTTCGAAAAATAGACCGAATAAAGCTAAAGCTGAACATTTGTTATGTGAGTGCTTCTCAGCAAGAAATCTGCCTCAAGTTCATAACTCTAGTGCAGTTGTGTTTGATTCATATATTTAAAATAACAACAGGTTTGATTATAGCGTGTTGTTTTTGAAGCACTCTTGCACAGATATTAGGCTAATAACTCAATTTGGCATCACTGTGTACATACAAATTACCGCATACATTAAGAGCCTGAGGTGGAGCGGCTGATTCCCTCTGGTTTGCAACACTGTGGTGCTGAGAATGTTAAGTTGACTCTCGGCCCATCAGTCAAGCGATTAGGTGGCCACGTTCATGTTCATAATGTTTTCACGTTTGACAAGGTCCCTTTGTATTAACAGGGAGAAAATTACACCGTATCTCTGCACTCCAAGGGAAGATGTGTTTTCTGTAACCCTAAATATGTAGTCTAAGAGAAACAGATTTGAGCCTTCATAAGCGGTGAGCTTACCTGGGGGCTTAATGGTAATAGGAGGCAAAGAGGGTGACAGGTGGAAAACCGCACAATTATTACGGCTTCACCCTCCCTGACAAGGATGAAAAAAAGGCCGCATCTGCATGAAGAATAATTGTACCAGATGCTTCCGTGAGAGACGCTGGGGCTGAGAGCGCGGTGAGCATCTGCCAGAGTCAGACACGTGTCTGCCTCGCTCTGAGCTGCTCACACCTTTGCACACTCAGGCACAGAGCAGCCCTTCGTTTTCACTGAAGCACCTAAGACAGTTTATTGTCATTGCATAGCCCTTTTCTCTCCTCTCATATTGTCTGTCCCAGCAAACGCTGCTGAGAGAAGGCATTTGAGCCCCTTCTCCCGAGCGGCTTTTACACAGAGCCCAACACCACGTGGTCAGGGAACTTGGGTGCGGTGACCTGGTAAGACTTCTAACGGGAAGCAGTTTGCATACAGACTGAACCCCAAATTTCAAAGAGACTTTCACATAGAGATTTAAAACAGATGCCTGTATCACAAACCATTATAGATCTTAAGTTGATTCTAAACCCTTGTTTAAAATATTATTTCATACCATTTATGACTTTGAACAAACAACGATTCCATTTTGTAGTATTTTAGAGGCTACTGTAGGTTACTTAAATTTTCTTTAGTCTAAGGGATTTCCAAAACATGTTTCATGAAAATGCCCCATAGGGCTGGCCTGGGTAGTGGAGTGTAAAAATAGAAGAAAGTAGGTCACAAGCAGAAAGCTTGTAGTTCTGTTTTATATATTCATCTTCCTTGTAAGATTTTCCTTGATTTAAGAGTATTAAAGTTGATAATTTTTTTAAAGATTTTACTTATTTATTTTAGAGAGAGGGGAAGGGAGGGAGACAGAGAGAGAGAGAAACAGCAATGTATGGTTGCCTCTCACATGGCCCTCACTGGGGACCCGGCCCGCAACCCAGGCATGTGCCCTGACGGGGAATCGAACCAGGACCCTCTGGTTCCCAGCCCATGCTCAATCCATTGAGCTACACCAGCCAGGGCTAAAGTTGATAATTTTTAAAAAATGCTTTATTACAGTTCTTTATACAGATGAGGCCTAAAGAAGCCACCTAATGTGCCCAAAGTCCCATATCAAGGTGGCAAATGAACTTTTTCCCCATCCCAGCTCAGTTAATATTGGATTCAATATCTTTATTTATCCTTTTGGCACTGAAGAGATTTGTAAAGTAAATTTATCCAATACATCCTTAACTAAAATGCTGGATCAGAGTTAACATCTTGTAAATCTAGTAACTTTTACCCATAATCTAACTCACAAAGTACAGCTATTGCATGCACGGAATCCTGTGCTGGTTTATTACACCCAGGAGGGGGAGGAAAAGGCAGCATGAACTTCCCCTTCAACACCTGTCCAAGCCTCCTGGTAAGCATCTCTGAGTTTAGACTTTCCTGTTTTCTACTTTTTCCAGAGCTTGCTGGAAGCTTTTCATTCATATAAGCTGCTCCAATATAAGCTCCCATTGAGTTTACAGAGCTTGATACTTGACAGCAAAATGGAAATGAAGAGCAGTGTGCCCTGTCTTAAGGAGAAAGAATGTGTCTGTTGCCTGCTTATTAAATTGTTCTCTTACTCTACTGCTCAGTTATTTTGAAAATTGGTAAATTCAGTAATATTATAAGCAGAGTTGCCCTAAATGATAGGTCTATTGAACTTGCCTCTATCTACGGCCACAGTTTGAACCTTTCAAAGTCCTGGACTACTGTATGTTTGTCGTGACTCTGGATCGTCTTTCAAGAAAAAAAGGCTGCACACACACATAAGTTTTTTAGCTTAGTTTAACAGAAGTTCTCACTGAACCCGCTGCTGTGTAATTTTAATAACTGCCACTTCTTAAGAGCCTTTCAATTCATGTGTTCGCAAGGCATCACTAAATATAAACATCATCTGAGCCCCGTCTAGGGCCAAGTCCAATGGTAACCACTTTGCAATCATTCTCTCATTTCATCTTTACAATAACCTTAATCTGCTTCCTGTAGTAGCCCAGGAGGGTCTGTCTAATAGGGTCATGGATAGGGTCTGGCACCGCGGGTGTGGTGACCAGGCCTGGTTTCCGGCCTTGACAACTCCTCGGGCCTTGACTGCTTTTCAACCCTGGGAAGAGTATGTGCTTGATAATCAGTGTTCCGCTGCAAGGTCAGTCTATGAGAACGAGACATCCTGGGGCCGAAGCCAGATCACGCAAGAAGGACTTGTTCTCAAGGGAGTGACTGATGACTTAGCCTTTGTATTCAGCTAGTTGCTATCTATCCCTAACGTGTATAAAAAGACTTGTAGCTCTGAATAAAATTGCCTTATGCCAGCAGAGCATTTGGTCCTCTCCGTTTATTTCAGTCCCTCACCCTATCCCACGACCACCCTTGCCGCAGCGGGCTGCGGCAGAGTGGCGCCCGGAACAGGGACCTGAAGAGTCCTACTTCGTGGGAATATCGGGAGCCTGAGAGGACCGCTGCTACGGGGGCCCAGTAAGTGAAACGTAGCGGGAAGTTGTGCAGGAGAGTTCAAAAATAAATAAAGGAATGAAGAAATAAGCAGATGAACAAAAGCACTACGTAGTTGAATAATAAAAAAAAAAATAATAATAATAATAATAATGGGAAATTCCCTGTCAACAGACGGGAACTATTTGAGCAAGTTTTATGTACTCTCTTACGGGGACGTGGAGTCACGACCTCCAAAGGGCCCTGGATTTGGAGATTTCTCCCTAGGGTCCGCATGCATAATAAAGGGTCTGTGACTCATACCTCTCATCAGGAGTTTGGTCGCTTCTTTTCCCACAACATTTGGTTCCCTGACTGGGAAGCGACCTCACCTAAACGGGCCAATTGCCTCCCAGCCGAGGACGGGCGCTTGCAGCGGACGCTAACCTGGGCAAGGAGGGGGAGCACGTGCCCTGAGATTTCTTAGGCCCCGCCAGCCGGGGTGGCGACCGCTGGGACCGCCGGCAGTTCCGACTGGGACAGAGAGGTGGGTGCCACACACCTTTCGGGAGCAAGGAGTATGAATGTGTCTGTGACTCCACGGGATGGCTCGCGGAGTTTGATTGGGTGTGTGAAAGATTCCCCTTCCCTCTGTTTGTCTGTGCTGTAAGAGAGGGAGCATGGGAGGCTCCCGGGGACTGTACCGTTGCTGAGAAACTTCAAGGTAACTGTCTTGAAAACATTTAGTATAGAAGCTGTATAAGTAAGAATCTGTTTGGACAGCATGTTGTAGGAGAGCAGGACCAAGTTAAATAAGCCTCCTACTCAAAAGTTTCAGTCCCCTACTAAAATCAGCAGGGGGGTGGTGCACTTCGGAGCAGGGCTCCGGGGAATGATGGGTTCCGGAGCGCGGCCGCCTGCCCTTTTCCCTCTGGGCAGCGCTCACTGATAAGGCTCATAATTGCTAGCCCCCTCCCTGGGTTCAGAGCTTCCAGGGTCCTTTGGGCAGGCCCCTGGGCTCGGTGAGCCGAGCCTGCCTGAGTATTCATCTTAGATAAGGGACCATGTGAGAGTTCCGCTATCTTGGAACTGGGCAAAGTACAAAGTAAAAGCAGTTAGGTAGAAAAGAAGCTGAATGTAACCAAGTAGCAGACAGAAAAAGAATAAGAATGGAGTCCTTAGTATGTTATAGTTTTTGTTTAATTGCTCAGTGTGCTAAAATTAACTGCCATAAATCAGCCCCGTGGCCTCGATTCGGCCCGGGAAACCAGCCAAGGCTGGGCCTCCCTGTTACACCTTATCTGAGGAGAGAAGACAGAAGAGCTATGGAAACCGCTGTCTGTGTCTCAATTTGGTTTTTGTTTTTTGCTTCAGTAAACTTGCTTGCAAGCCAGTCATAAAGCACCTGCATAAGACCACACTTTGTAGAAGAAACTTACTAACCACCCATGCTGCAGCGGGCTGCGGCAGCTTCCCGTTATCATCCCCATAGTACAGGTGAGGAAACTGGAGTTAGAAAACAAAAACAGCTTGCCCACAGTCACAAAGCATGCAGCAGAGCTGTGAACTGAATCCTGGTCAGTCTGGTACAGACATGAGCTTAAACAATGCATCAATATTTAGGTAATCGGTCTATTGTCACTACATGGAAACATCAGAAAGAACATAATGATACCTCCCATACTTGCATCTCTGTTTCCCAATGCTGCCTGACTTAGTTAAGTTATAATATTAGCCTGGAAGGTAGTCATCAGACAAATGTACATGTTTAACTTGCCTAATTCCTCTGCCTTGTTTTTTAACCCAATTTAGCAATTTTAAAGTGAATAATTCAGTGACATCACGTACACTTGCAGCATGGCACAACTATCATCATTATCCATGTCTGGTTTTTTCACCATTCCACAAAGAAACTCTGCTCCCACTTAACAGTAAGTCCCCATCCCCCTGCCCCCATCCCTGTAGCTTCTATTCTACTTCGTCTCTATGAATGTGCCTGTCTCAGGCACCTCAGAGAAGTGGGTCCGCAGAATATTTGTCCTTGTGAGTCTGTCCTATTTTCCTTAGTGTAATGTTTTTGAAGGTCATCGATATTGCAGCATGTAACACTTTCCTTCCTTTTTAAAGCTGAATAATACTCCATTGGGTGCATACACCATATATATTTATCCATACATTGGTCAAAGGACACATGGGTTGTTCCCATCTCCTGATTATTAGTTTAATGCTGCTGTGAACATTGGTGTACAGTTACCTGTTTAACAATTCTTGTGAGTGGATATGTAAAAGCAGTGAATCTGTGATGATCTATGATCATTGATGGATCACATGAAAATTTTATTTAGGCTCTAAAACTTCTTCTCTCACTACAACTTATAAGCTGCCCTCAATCACCTTAGTCCATGAGCCTCTGCTTTCCTTCTCAGTACTAATAATATTTAGAATTTCTTAACTCCTAATAAGAAAAATAACTATAATATCTTCAGTGCTTTATGTGTCATTGCATTCTAATATTTTAATTCTATCAGATTTACTAAGGTGGTATTTGTCATGAGGTAAATACATAGGACATGTTTATACTGTAATATTTTCTCTTTCTGTGTCTTCATATGTCTATGTCAATGTGCTAGTTTGTCGGGATCATTATTTTTGACGACAAGAGTGAGGAACTATTCCCAAAGGCACTAATACATGTGATTTATCAGCTCCCTTACCCTCAATGTAAACACACTGGAAATTGGTGGATTATAGGAAGAAAGGCATTTCATTCAGCTGATCTGCAACATGTATTGAAGATGCAACAGGGTTTGTATTTTTTTCCCCCATGAGAGATCTTAAAATTACCATGACATTATTTTCTATTGTTAACATATGTGACATGGATGACAGTCTGCATTATTCCTAAACCACTTCTATCTGTCAAGTTCGTAAGATTGAACATGACAAGAATAGTATACTGCAGAAAATTCCCCAATAGGTGTTTCTCAGAGAGAGAATGGGGAGCAGAGCCACATTCTCTGAAGGGACATGGCCTGAGCATCGCCGTCTGGCAGGCACTGGAGTGAACCAGCTGCTCCACGTGTGTTGTCACTGACTGCTCCCTACAACACGGGAGTGCAGGGGAGCCCCTGGTCTACAGGTGTGGACATGCACTTGAAGATTGTGGTTGTGGGGTAGCCGGTGGAGCTGCCCTTGCTCATCTGCTGCCTCACAGGGTAGTTAGTTGAGGGCAAAGCCCCTGGGATCCTCAGCCCCATCTCTCCACTCACGCTGATGGCTGGGACCTACACCATGGTGCACTTTAGAGAAACCCGCATCTCATATTACTCCGCATCTATGTGTTTATTCTCTTTAAAGATTGTAAGTCACTTTCTATCACTCACTAAGTAAGTCTTTTCTATGTATTTTAGAAGTTTTATTTGGAATCTCAGGTGACCAGTCAGGTGAGTAGGGCTCAGATCTATAAGTACTTTCAACTAATCAGCTAATTAGGAGTTAGTAGGGCCAGAAAGTGCTATTTTTTAAAAATAATTAACAGTGTTTTGGCAATATGTCAGCTAATTATTGTCTCAAAATTTCTACATTAAAGTTTGTAAGTATTTTAGTACATTTTTTTCCAAGACAGATCCACTTTGAATCTGGGTGAGATCTGCATGCTACCTGCAATTTGGTGATTAATGTCTTGAAGATAAAACTTTAGGATACGTGAGAATGCATCAGTTCAAATATAATTAACAGCTGATTTCCTGTCTCCTGTACTAGATATGGTCTATTTCCAATCACACATAGATTTATCAAAAATTTAAACAAATAGATTTTTATTGTGGAAACTTGGACTTTAAACAGTGACAAATTTTGCATTCCAGACAAAAGAAATCCCACATCGAGAGTAAAAGTTCAAATGAGAATACTTGGTTCAGAAACTATCTCCTAACCATGAGTAAATTAATTCCATAAAGGGTGGAGAATTATAGAAAAAGGAAAATTCTGTCAACATGAAGATTTTGTAAACCATAAGGAATATCGACTAGAATGCTTTCATTTTCATACTTCAATTATTACAAGTGTAGACTTGGTGGTTTTCTAATTAATATAATGTTTGTTCTTATTAGGTTCAAGCTCTTAAAGTGATTAATTTCTAATTTAGATTGCATATAATTAATGATATAGATTTCTTGTGCCAGTAAACCTTTTAGGGAACATTTCTTTGATGATTTAATCTGAGAATGTTATAAAAAATTTCTTGAAAGTAACAAGCACACACATCATAAGTGAAATATCCATATGTGCTTGTATCCACATGCACACGTAGGTCTGCCTCCAAACACATCTGTTGCGTCTGATCTCTAATAGCTTAAGTCTCCCACTGCTCAGCACCAGGGATGTTCCCCTGCAATCCTCTCTCTGGTCCTCCTCCCACCACGCACTCTCCTTCTTCAAAGTAAGTTCTACCCATCCTTCACAGTTCAGCTCCACAGCACTTTTTTTTTTTCCAAAAAGAACTTGGCTGTTACACACTATTTCAAAGATCCCCTAAATGACACAACGGCTACCTACTAGCTACATTTAACAAAAGTTCACACTTCGTGATATCTGCTTCTGTTTGCTTTCCTACCTAAGTTATCCAATGCAGATAAGGTCCCACTCTACATTCCTTCCCCCTTTCTCCTCCCCAGAAGCAGACCCACCCATTGCCGATGGGTTCAACAAAGACTATGGGTCAGGCTCCTCAGAAAGCTCCTCAGCTGGGTCTCAGCCTTTGGAATTCCATGTCTGTCTTCGCACACCCCAATTTTAGAGAAATCCTGCTAAATTAGCTTAAGCAGAATCTCCTGTCCTGGATATCTAATGAACCTGCCAGTCCTTCAACCTCTCCCAGGTGACCTTAGGGCTCCCTGACCTGCCTTCTGCAAGAATCTCAGCAAACGCCTTTAATCAGGATCCCCTCCATGTTCCCTCTTGTAATTTGTGTCCATTGACCCCGCCCTGCTCCCTGGCTCTACGTTTCCACTGTGCTTATTGTATTCGGAATTGAGCCCGATTCTACACTGCAGTCTCTTTTCCCCTATACCGACAGTTTATGAATAAGACCTATTTCCACCCCTTTTCTGGCCTTCTTTACCATAGACATCTTTACCAGGCATGTTTTATTTTTCTGCTCACATATATAGGATCAATGAATAAAGACAATATTTTTCCAGTTGCTTTGAAAGCTGCACAGAGGTAAGTACCAGGACATATGTATCATTATATCCTCTTACAGAACTTAAAATTGTCCTTCCAAGAACGTACAACATTTCGTAATTATATGCTTGCTTATGTGTGTATTTTATTAGTGTGACTAGGTTACAATTTTTCTAAGACAGTAATCACTTTAATTTTTCTAATCAATTTAATGCGTGGAAAGTGTGTTTGACTAAAAACACTGTTGCTGGGGTGAGAAGGGCCCTCAGGCCACCGAGACATTTGAACTCACACTCAGAATGAGCCTCAGAGCCGTGTTTAGAAAAATAAGGTTTGGTTCCCAAGTCTGGGGAATTTTTCTTTCAACAAGCACCTACCCTGTGCCCTAACATTTTATTAAGTTATATTAGGGCAAAAGTAAAGATATATTCTCTGCACTCAAGTAAACAATACTTTCCCAGAGCATTTAGATATTCTTCCTGGAAATCAACACACTTGGCAGAGTTTATTTTAAAAAGTCATATCCTTGTTATTAGCCATTTAATTGGTTGTAACCCAAGTGTTCTCATAAGGGGGTCTACAGTGTGTGTTTAAGGCTGACTTATAATGATAAATTACAACTTTTAAGCAGTGACTTCCAAAGGATTCCTACATAGTCAATCAATTCATCACCTGCTTTTATTTTCAAAGGTTTTGGTTACTAAACATCAATGTTACTTTTATGAATATTTGCCTGTAAGTGACAGAAAGACTTCTAAAGGTAATAGTGATTCATATCCCCTAATATAGAAACTTGATTGAAGGTAATGATCTACATAGATGTGAAATTGGACACGTATGCAGAAAGGCAAGAAATCAAAGATAAATTAATGAGAACATTTATAATTACATTTACGTGTTTTTCCTGTAATAAACTTTTGAAGTGAAAATGCACATCTGATTTGTCCATATGCTTAATGAAGGGGAAAATTCAATCTAATTACATTCCAGTTGAATACTTAATTCTAACGCAGTATTCTTTTAGTTTTTCAGTATTTTACTTTAAAGGATGGGCCCAATAAACATCACACATCAAGCCAGGAAAAAAGCAGTGTTTTTTTTTCAAAACTAAAAAATTATTTTTTATTCCATTATACATGTAAATTCACTAAACACAAATACATTTTAAAGCTAAGGTTCAGTTACGCAATTCTAAAAAATTACATTCATGAACTTCGTACAGATTCTTTTGTAGAGATCTCTCAAAATTTACTGTTTAGAAATCATCTTTTCCTTTAAAATTAAAGGACATATACTTTTAATATTTTAAAAACAGCATGCTCTTACTGGAAGTGTACTCACAGATTTGAATTTGATCTGATGATATCGCTTAAATCAATCATGAAAGCTAATAAATGTTTTGTTTTTATGTGAATCTATTTCATTATAATTTGTATTTTGATAGGTTACCATCCATGTGAGGAATCTAATTAATCTTATCAAATTTTTATTTTCAATCTAAATTAAACTCATTTCTCTCACCTACTCATTAAATTAGCCTTCAAATCCTATAACTGCCAAGAAAAAATATATGTATGTGTTCAGATAAAATAAATCGATACTATATGCATCTGGGACACAGGTAAACAGATTTCTCTAGAAAGTTTAAATCCGATCAGGAGTTCACTTTAACCCCATATGAAGACAGAGCACAGACACACAGCTGGGTTGCACATCAATCCTGCCTCACTTTCCTCTCTGCCATCTGCCGTCCTTTGGAGGCGGCATTGATGTGATAATGGGCAGGTCTGCAACAGTGAACCAAATCTAGTTACAACGCACAGAGGCTGCCCCAGCCTTGTTCTGTGTATCATCATGCTTTCTTTCCCCTTTTCATTCTGAGAAGAAAATAACTGAGAAGGGGGCCGGTAGGAAAGGTACAACAAAATGAAACAAAAAAGTAATTGAAGCTGATTATGAATAAACAAAGCACAGATTTTTAAGAGAGGGGAGGGGTTCTCTGATATCCTGTACTCCCTGCCTACTGCTGAGTGTGCAGGGGTGGTTAGTACGGATATATTCAGTCAAAATGGCATTGGCTTATATTACTGAATGTTTGCGTCCTGCCAAAATCCAAATGTTGGAGCCTTAATCCCCAATGTGATGGTATTAGCAGGTGAGGCCTTGGGAGATGGTTCGGTTTATATGAACTCATGAAGGTTCCTCAGCCCCCATGAGGTCCTGGCGCACTGAAGGAAAAGGAAGAGACCTGAGGGCTTCCTCTTTCCACGTGTGGATACAGGAGATGTTATCCACAATTCCGGAAGAGAGACCACATCAAGATGCCACTCTGCTGGCATCTTCATCTTGGACTTCCCAGTCTTCATAATTGGGAGAAACAAATGTCTGCTGTTTAAGTCACCCAGCCCATGGCATTTGGGTTTAGCACCCCAAGCTAAGACAGTTTGCTATTTGTGTTTCAAGTCTACCAGAAATAGTTGCTACTGGCAGCTAAATAGCTGTTAGTGGCACTAGCTAAGAATATTTTAAGGGAGACTTTTGCCATCATGCTTGATATTCCTCTTGCTCTTTCTAAGGCTTTTCCATTACCACGACTTGCACCTGAGTTTGTTTCTGAAATGATAAAGCGACAATTTTTGGTGTCTTAATCAGACAGACCCTAGCTCAATGGATAAAAAATAAAAACAAAAGCAAAAAACAAACATTCAAACAAAGGAATCCTGCCTTATACTCATCAATAAGAATAAGAATAACTTCTAGAGCACTTCACGAGTCAGACATTTTATACTAACTCATTTTTAGCCTAACTCAGGGGTCCCCAACTTCTGGGTTGTGGACCCTTAAGGTCTGGGCCTGACAGGACCGGGCCACACAGCAGGAGGTGACTTGTGATGTCATGCGCTGAATCATCCAGAAACCATACCCACCCCCATGCCAAAAAGGTTAGGGACCGCTGCCCTAACTCATGTAACCTTCAAAACGAACTCTGAGTTCAGGAAAAATATTATTATCCCCACTGTACAGGTTAAGAAACTGAAACCTAAGTAGGTGAATAATTTGCCCAACTAGGAAATGATTATTCCAGTTATAGATAACCTAGGTTCAAATCCTTTACTTTTTAACCGACTCACACTTAAGATCCCAAAGTATTTGAAGGATAAAAATAGTGTACTTAATTTTTTATCACCATTAGAACAAGGTTATATATTTAGAAATAATTCCTAGCATGTAACTTCTTTGTAATTACATCTTTTTCATTACATTGGTATACTAAATTATTTGCAGAAGTAGAGAAATTTAACAAATGAAGGGTGAAAAAATAAAATAAAAATTGGCTAGATTTTTCTCCTCTACTATTCTAGCTTATTTTCTAATACCTATTTTTCTAATGATGGGATTATCTTTTTCAAAGTTGGGATCAAACATTATTTACTTAAAACATGCAAGTGATATGGTTTTTCTAGTTTCACGTGGGAAGCTTCCTGCGAATAAGCTCAAGCCTCGTTTCTGTCATCAGAGACGACTTAAGACAGTTAATCTCCTTTGGTGACTATTCAGTCCTATTCAGATATCTTAGCTGACCATCTAATTCAATACCTCAGAATACACTCACACTAATGAATTATTAACTTTCCTTTGGCAGTTTCTTGTATTCAGGAGACTAATGCATGGTCTACTTGTCCAACTTTTGTATTTTATTTAGGTCCGAACTTAAGGTTGCCAAATAAAATGCATCTGAATTATATCAAAACAACAAGCTACATCTGAATTACATCTGAATTACATCAAAACAACAAGTGATTTTTAGTAGGAATATGCCCCGTGCAGCAAACAGGTGTCTGCAAAGTCTGGCGGCCCTATGTCTACTCTGTGGTTTTGCACTATGCCTGTGAAATGCCCCCTTTGTGCCCTGCTGATTTGAATGCCAGGGTTTTTGTTCTTCAAAGTTTTATAATTTAATACTTTTAGCACTTTGAAACAATGTCAAAGACATTGAGCTTCATGTTAAGATCTGATCAAATATCTGTGCAACACTTTTGGGGGTAAAGCTGGACCTGAAAAGTTAGAGCAAAATAAAATTATAAAAATCCAGGGGAGTGGAACTCAGTCTATGGGTCTGATAGTTGGTATTAAAAATAAATAAAATTTTACATGCACTGAGCAAGAAAGAAAGCAAGTACAAGGAGTAAAATTATAGCTGAACTGTTGGAAGCCACTCCACCACCTGCCCTCCCTGCGTATCCGCACTCTTTCTGACTGAGGTCAGATTCCTTCACTAGGTTCCTTCACTCCTTCCCCAGCTGCTGAGCCCCACCTGTGGACACTGCTGTCACTAGCACTTTCTGAAGATGTATTAAAAGACCATCAAGACACCAACATTTAATTGATGCTTTCTCCCAGAAACAAGCAGAAAGAGCACTGGAAAATACATTCGTTTTAAATATAATGATGCATTCATAATAGGATTTTCTATTTGCAAGTGTTTCCAGAAACTTGTGAAGAGAGAAGAGACGGCCAGTAATTGAGGGTAAGACCATATTCTTCAGTTGGACTGTACTGAATAGTTTTTCACACTTAACATTTGAGATAGAAATTTGAGAGAACCACACACGAGGATATTACATAAAATCTATTCTCTACTTAAAATACCTTCCAGAGATGTCAAACTTAAGAACAATGCAGACTTTTCAAGTCAATTTTGTTTTTAACTTAATTTTTACCTTTAGAATTTAGCACCTTGGCCAAAACAAAATAGGTGCCAATAAATGGCTGTCAAACAAATGCTAACTCACTATTTTCCCAAATGCGTTGGCCTCTATTTTCTCCCTGGACCTGACATTTACGCTGCTCTGTGTTCCAAGAAGTTTGATCTAGTTAAAAAAAAAAAAGTTTGATGGATTAAAACTACTTTATTTATAGCTTAAAAGAAGTTGATCCTCTATGGCAGTGATTTGTGTCTTTTTCAATTGTTTAAAAAATGATCAGCAAATGGCATAGTGTCGAACACACAGCGAGCTGCCAATACACGTCTCGAAGATGACCGATGGGCAGATGGGTGAATAAGGGTGAAGAAGCTAAAAGCATTTCATGTTGCTAATACAGGTTTTCAGTCCTGTGCATATTTCGGAATTTTCTGTTGATTAAGTCACAAAAGTTCATAGGCTATTGTCAAGAAAAAATAGGAGAGTATTATAGGCAAAACTAATGGAATTCTAAGTAAAAAATGTCTTGAGGCTCTTTTCTGTTGTGACCAAGGAGTCTTAGGCAGATCTCTTATCCCAACAACCATGGGCAATAACAACGCCTCCTCATATTAGATGTGAAATGTTACCTGAGAACAACGTTCAATTGGAAACCTTCAGCAACAAACACAGACAGATGAAAAACACACGTGATTTCCAGTTCTACCTTTTACTGTTACAGAGATAGTCTGTGTTGAACCAATGCACATAACTACTAATAAAAGAGAAATAATAGGCTGTAATGAAGGTTTTGCTAGCCATATCTAAAGTTACATTGAACCAGAAAATTCAATCGCCAAATGCTGAGTCTCCATTATACATAGATATCTAGGCCAATCCAATGCCAGTCGAAATGGGTTTTTGATAACTGATCTCCCAGGATTTAACCATATTAATTCATACTCTTTTCCCTGATTTCCTGTGAAACTTACTTTTATCAAGACCAGATTTGGATTCTGGACCATGCATGTCTGAATATGCCAGACCATTCAAGAATTAACCCTTGGGAGCCCTGGCTGGTGTAGCTCAGTGGAATGAGTGCGGGCTGGGAACTAAAGGGTCTCGGTTTGATTCCCAGTCAGGGCACATGCCTGGGTTGCAGGCCAGGTCCCCAGTGAGGGCCATGTGAGAGGCAACCATACATTGCTGTTTCTCTCCCTCTGTCTCCCTCCCTTCACCTTCTCTAAAAATAAATAAATAAAATCTTAAAAAAAAAAAAGAATTAACCCTTGGAATGCTGCATCATTATCATGTGCCTCAAGCCACAAATCCAGACACTCAGTCAAATTTGAGATGCTATTTCTACAATAAGAACTGATTATCTAACTAGGCAAAAAGATAATGACAGTTATTTGACAATTTGTTCTTGGTATTTGGAAAGGCTAGCTTATCAAACTGAGTGATTTTACTGAATACAAATTGCAGTGATACAAAATAGACCTCCTTCTTACTTTCTCATTTTTATTGTATTGCCAGTTCCAAATTTGTACCCACCTAGCCTTTTTTGGTCTATTAAAGAATATTGATAAGTAATCTATTTATTCCACACTCCACTACAAATTGAAAATAAAATTTCCCAAGATGAATTTAAGTCATAGTCTCAGAATGATATGTTTGAACATCTCAGTTTCAGCTCTTTTTCCCCCCAACATCTCTTAAAAGCTTTTCAACTCCAATAAAAGTATACATGACTTACGGCTGATTTGATACCACAAATCAGATGTCTTAGAGCCGGTGGATTTGTTTTGTGAATAAAATTTCCCCAGCAACTGTAGCATCCACTTCAGATTCGTTTTCCCTCCCTTTTTTCTATCATACCAAATGCACTATTTTCAAACAAGTAGAAACACCCCAAGGAGAGAAAGCACAGACAGGTGTCAGTGGGTCCAAATACCAGGACTTGAATAATGTATGTCTTTTTTTCTTTACTGTTAAAGTGCTTGTCTACTTGGTAATACTTGAAAGACAGGGCCATTAGCATAATAGCAGCAAAAGCAATCCTTTGTCTTAATTTCTGCCACATTGCTTTGGCATCTGAGACTGTGATGCTGAGAAATCACAAAAGGATGTATAGAGTTCTAAATTAAAAAAAAAATAGGGGGTTAGAGGGATTCTAGTTTCACAGCAACATGGACAGAAGTTTGCCCTCTAAGGCACAAAAAGGTAAATAGTGTAACCTGGGCACTGGTTTCCTGTGTGAATCCCGAGAAGGAATTTACCTGTCAAGGCAGAATCCTTCTTGGTTAAATGGATTTAAATTTGAACTACAGCCTAGTGCAGTTTGCTGCCAGGGGTTCTCACGAAGCTGGCACCTCAAGAAGGAACACAAACTGAACTTCCAACCTCCTGTGCCATCCTGCCTGCCTAGCCCATCTGAGTCCACCGCTACAGGGGAGTTTCTTGTTCTGTCACCATGCTACCATCCAGAAAGTAAACTGATACCTGGCTTCAACCAATCAGAACTGCAAAATTTGGAAACCTCATTTGCGTCTCTACTGACCAATGAGAACCATGCAATAAGAGCCTCATTTGTATGAAACAGACCCAAGTGGGAACCAAGGGCTGAAAGTTGCTCTAGGAGCAGAGGCCTCTGCTATGTCTCCACGGAGCACACGCCGTTTCTGCTGGAGGCTGCGTCTCTCAGCGTTGCACGCTGTTCACTTGAATCAAGTCTCTCTCTGGCTTCTAGTCTGATTCGGGGAATATTTGTCGACACCTTTATAGTCTCTCTCTTTTCAAGGATCACGTAAGTCTTCAGGTGTGAAAGCTGACTGCCCTTTCTTACTAACGACATTTTTTGAGATCCCCACATCTGCTTGGGGTTTCAGGGTGCCGGTCTCCCCTGAGCACTGTGAGGAATGCCTGCAATGGGACATGCGTGCGCTGCAGCTGAACCAGAGCTTGACCTGTACTTGACCTTTGTTAATGCATGGTGGGCACTCCTACACTCTTAGGACTGATCATTTTCTCGTTTTCTACTCACCAGCCACGCCCCCACCTCGGTCCTACAGAATACTCACGCCTTCCTCACTCCTTTAAAACTGGTTTGTAAGTTCAGCTTAACCTCGGGCCACACTTTCAACATATGTAATTAGAAATATATTTTCTTATTTCTGAGTTATTGTTTAGAGTATATCTTTAAATCTTTCATCAAATGCTGCACATGGAATTACATGTGGTAGGTATTTAATTTAAGACCGTCAGATTTGGAACACTTTCAAAATATTTACCAAACAAAATGAAGGTCAGTTTTTACTTCCATCTTCACAGCTGCACTGAAAATGGAATATAAAAAATAAGGGTCTCAAGTCTATAAGCCTATACTGGGATAAAATACTCTATTTTTTGCTTTGCTAATTTTCTTTTCATTTTTTTTTACTTTTGTCTACATGACTAGTGAGACAGGGACTATGCCAAATTCTTATAAATTCAGTCTCTATAGCCCTAGAGGCATGTTAGTAGTATCCATGCTTTAAATAAGTCAGTTTAAAAAAATTAAATGGTTTCTACTAAAAATCGCGGTGCTTAGTACACATGCATGAAACTGCAATCTGAAACCCCCTGCCGGAAGTCTCCCTTCCGCTGGCAGACCACCCGTGTTGCAACAATCTGATTCCATGATGCCCTGCGGCCTCCAGGGACCAATTCTGACCTTTGAGAGTTTCCTTTTGTCCACCTTCTCATTCTGAATTGCTTTTGGCATCATAATCTGACAAGATATGTTTAGAAATTTCTCAGTTTGATGCCTCTACCTGAATATAGCATTTTTAAATCATAGGATGAACCTGGTACACTATTTAAGTCTCTTTACAAGTGTCCCTGGATGCTCTGATTTTTAAGTGGTACTCTTCCTCTCCTTTACGCACTCAAAAGTTGAGAAGTGTGATCTGTTATCTGACCAGGACATACCTCCAGCCTCCTCATTCCCCAATTAGTTCTTATCCTCTGTACTAGACAAGTGAGCCTCAAATACTGTACCCTTTGCTAATGCATTACTTATCTAAAATAGTGATACATAACAAGATGGGTAAGATGTTTGAGTTTGAATCAATGATTAGCTTAGTTGTAATTCTACCTTTAAACCTATCTTTATACAATTACAGGAGATGTTACTTTCAGCAGAAATGTTCCAAGTGCTGCTTCTTTACCACAAATGGACCTGTATTAGTTTACTATGATTGCCTTTATCACACATTTAGTAGCTTGAAATAAAACATATTCATTCTCTTATAATTCTGGAGGCCAGAAGTCTGAGATTTATCTCACTGGGCTGAGATCAAGATGTTGGCAGGACGATGGGCCCTCCAGAGGCCACAGGAGGGTCCGTCTCTTGCCTGTGCCCGTTCCTGGTGGCCCTGGCATTCTTTGGCGCGTGGCCCCTTCACTCTGACCTCTGCCTCCAAGATCACATGCCTTTTCCTCCGTGCGTTTGTTTGTAAAATCTCCTCCTGCCTTCCTTTTATATGGATATGTGTGATTGCCTTTAGAGTCCATTTGGATAACCAGGATAGTCTTTCCATCTCGGAATTCTGAACTTTATCTACCTACAAAGTCTTTTGTTTTTTTTCTGTGCCATGTAAGACTCAGATGCCAGGTATCAGGACGGGAATATCTTTCAGAGAGCTACTATCCAGACTCCAATACTCCCCAATCTCTTACATAAATGCCAACAACTATCTGTAAATGTTATTAGTTAAGTGAAAAGAAAAAGTAACTTAAGTCGTCAGCAATTTTGCCTGTTTAATTTTTTTCAAATTTTGGATCTCTAAGTCTATGTGATTTATCTTACCTTTGCTTTGTTTGGCTATATATAATTCAAATTATAATTCATAATGAATAATAAGGGTATGTATAAAAATACAAAACTTTCAAATATATACTTGCTGTTTTTCTTTTTTTAGGTATGGCTTTTTTCTCATAAACATCAGAGTATAATTTTAAAAATGTAATGAAAATGGGCAAATACAATTACTCTATTTCAGCTCTACAGTCCTGCATGAAAAATAATTTACACAGTGTTCTCAATTTCATTATTACAGTTTTTGCCAGAAGAATGAGATGTCAGATTTTTATTGTCTGATATATATTGGGAATTAGAATTGCATGTCCTGCCTCCCTGACCTTTACCCATACTCTGCATTTTGATTGGCTAACCTTTCACATCTTTCTATTTATGGCTTTACTCAACTAAGAGGAACAGGTACAATGTCCATCCAGCAAATACACAGACTAGCCGAAGGTCAAGCCGATAGCAGAGAAGGCTAAATTCCACATAGGGTATGTGACATTCCAACGCCAGGACCTTATTTGCATGTAAAAATTTAAATAATAAGAATGTACAAGAGCAAACTGAATCTATTATCTGAAAATGAGTAAAAGAAATGTGGCGAATTTTACCCATGGAAAATAATATTGCAATTTCCTAGACAGCTTTCCATGGAAGCATGGTTGAAAGATTATTTGAGGTCACAAAGTCAGTTTTCATTATCACTAAAGTGATATACATGGATATTTGTAACTTCTGCCCTGTGTAAGAAAAGCTATTTCAGATCTATCATCTTTCTTGGATGGACCTGGCAAGACTACAATTCATGACTAGGAAAGGCTTAACAATTTCACTCCAAATAACTAGATCACCATCAAACTGTTTTTTAGTTTCTTTTGCACTAAATATGTCACTCACAAGCACATGCCCATCTAGAGTGATCCAGGACTGTTATTTTTTGTTTCATTAGAATTCTTAGCATACAGATCATTAGGAAAGAGTGCCAACAATTGCCACCTAAGTTTAGCATAAACTGTCTTTTTGAAATCGGACACTAATGAACTATTTAGTTTAAAAATAAGTCAAAAATTGTCCTGGATTTTGAAATACAGCAATTAAGGTTATTATCTTACACATATATTTCCAACAAATACAAAGAATCTTCTACCCAACAACTTTTTGTATTAATGCTTTTTCAAATGCATTTTCACAAGAAGCATTGCACAAAAGAATAAGCAGATAATAAGGATTCTTTGATATGTTCTCTACCCCAATTCAGTATGCCTGACATCTTTTCTCATGTGAGGGCAGCGAAGTGTGAACTAATTATGTACTTGTTTCTTAATGTCTTCCAGAAGCATATATCTTAAAAGAAAGTTCCCATCATCTTTAAAAATGTGCATGTAGTAAAAATATTAAAACATAAACATTTTTTCCCTGGTCAGGGGATACTAATAAGGTTTAAATTTTACCATTCTGGAATAACAGAGCTTGAATGTATCTATGGCAACCCTTCATTTTTGCAGGCAAAAACAAACAAAAAAAAAACAAAAAAAAATAAAAATGAGTCTTAGAGACTAACCATACAATGAGATAAATTTCTTCCATGAGTTCAAAAGACAATTAAGGCATGTCAGTGAAATAAAATCGTTTAAAAGAGAAAAATAACTTTTTCTTCGAGTGGCATTGTTTTTTTCTGTTTATTAATATTCTACTTAAAGTAATTTTATATTTTTATTATACCATGCTACATTTTATCAAAATTTTGGATCAAAACACATAATATAGTCTCCTGTATGTAGTATATCATATGTTATATGTGTGTTATGTAATATATATTATATAATATTATATATCTAATGCAGTATGATGTATAGAGAGCACATCACAGACCTCTAGAGAGAGATGGACATAGTAGGAGTTAGTTGGAGGCTGAAAAATTAAACGAGAGTTGCAGTTGTTGTTGTTTAATGTGTCACATTGTTTAAAAACGTTTATTTGAAAACCAAGCAGGACGAATCCACTAGAGAAATTGAGGCTGGACGTCAAAAGAAAGAGGATGATTAGACTAGACGTGTCTCAGATGTACAGAGGGCTCTGAAGCATATTAGAAACCTCTGGCCGTGACGTGCAGGAATCACAAACAATGGGGTGGATTTGCACGCAAGTTTAGAGAACTGGCAGTTTCTACTGAAATCCTGGGTAGTGAAATCTAACTGGTAAAAGAAGGAATGTCATAGAGAATGTCCCTGATGAAACGAAAGAAGGAACGGCTGATGGGGACAACGTGCTAAAGCAACGGGACACAAACAGACCCACCGGGGCAGTTGTAAGCTGAAAGGGAGCCTGGGGAGCCTGACTGTCCATTGGGTGGCGGAGCGATTACAGGTACGGACCAGATTCTCAGCTTGGATGTATATTACTCGGATAGAAATGTCAGACTTTGCTAGAGGTTATTGATAAAGTCATAGTTTATGTGATAAAAGAATACAAAACAAACTGAAGATGTAGAAATTTTAATGAAGGAGATACTCTTTGAATTGAGTGAGTAACATACTTTAGAAACCTTCTGTACACATATACAGGGGTATGGGAAAAAGTAGGTTTACAGTTATTTGTAAGGAAAATAATATAACAATTAACAAATAAAAGAATAAACTCTGTGTTTCACATACTCACAACTTTAAACCTACTTTTACCCCACCCTCTACATACCCATTAAATGACTCTCTCTCTTTCCCTCTCCCCCTCCCCTCCATCTCTCTCTCTCTCTCTCTCAGGATACAACAAGGACACACCAAGGCAGCTAATGCAAGAATAAAGGAGTCGCCATTTGACCAGTAAGTTGAAGAAACTATCTTGTAATCTGTTTTCCCAACTACTTACAGGGAATAATGGTCTTTTATAAAATCAACATTATACACATGTAGGTAAAAACTAACCACACTCAAAACTCTGACAGGCACTTATAAAGGATTTGAAACAATGAAAGCATTCATCAAAACAGAATTAACTTAATATAAAATTAGAAAAGTTATAATATAACTTAAAACTATCATATGACATAGAAATGTAAATAAGCAAATATATAAATAGATATAAAATAAAGTTACGTAGTATAAATAACAACAGGCAGGCATGATTTTTTTTTTTAATTTTTTTTTAAGATTTTATTTATTTAACTTTTTAGAGAGAGGGGAAAGGAGGGAGACAGAGAGGGAGAGAAAGAGCAATGTATGGTTGCTCCTCACATGGCCCACACTGGGGACCTGGCCCACAACCCAGGCATGTGCCCTGACTGGGAATCGAACCGGGACCCTCTGGTTCCCAGCCTGCGCTCAATCCACTGAGCTACACCAGCCAGGGAGCAGGCATGATTTTAGTACCCAAAATCACAGGCTCTGAAGCCATTTCTTTGAGCACATTAAAAATTGGGCCCAACGCTTCATGGGAGCCAAGAGAAGAGGAAATCATGGAAAGAGGGGGGAGCCAGGGTGTCACCACAACCAGCAGCAGTCTGGCTGGCCAGGAGGAAGCCTTTGTCCCTCACTAGCTCCTCTCAGGCAAGGTGTCCCAGACCACGGTGGTAACATCTGCATCTTTGTTTTGTTGGTGACCTGCTGTTTTTTGACCTGTTTCTGACCGATACATACAGCATTGCCGTAATCCTTGGAATCACTCCTAAGGTACATAATTATCAATAAAAAAGTGGTAGGAGGTTGGCTAGGTTTACTTAACTTCACCAACTGTAGACATTTGCAGAGACAAGACTTGGAACCACACATGCCTCTGTCCCTACCAGTAGCCGCACAATGAAGGCTTTGGTTCAGCGCGAGTGAATTATTTCTGACACACACATTTAGAACAATCACCGCACACCCCAGCACATTCCCGAAGTGCCGGGACAAAGCAGGGCAAGAAAAAGATGCAGGTGGAAGTCCCAGCTCTCAGATTGCCTAGAATAACCTGGTGACCTTTGTGTTGTGCTTTGCTTGTTTTTAATCTAAAGGAATGGATCACTATAAATGTAGTTGTTTTGTGTTATGGTAGTGGTTTCCTCTTTTTTTCCTCCTCTATTTTAACAGATGATATTGATTAAGAGATACAATTTCCTAAAAAGTATGTGGAATATGAATGATTTGTGCTGTCATTGAAAATCAGAGCCATGTGCCTGGAGAGTGAGCTAGCTGACACCACTCATAAAAATTGAGAGAATTATCGAGCATGCAGTCTGAGGCAAAGCCAAATTTCCCCACAGCAGGATGGCACGAAGGGCCTGAAGGCGGGCTCCTCCCTGTGTCCCTCAGCAGGCGCCTCCCCTACTTTGATTTCATCCTCTCCATCAGCAGAGTCCTGCTTTCCTTCCCTGCCCTATGTACAATTTCCCGTTTCTGACCTGGTGGTCAAGCTCTAGGCTAGCTGTGTTCCCGATTTCTCATTTTACCATCTTCTTACCAAGCACTTTTCTGTTCCAGCCCCAAGGAGGAAAGCCCTCATTCTGTTGGCTTCGTGCTAGTCAATAGTTTCGTCTGCTTTCAGGACCTATGAGGGTGCCATTCACTAGGTGACTAACAGAAAATTCCCTAATTCAAATAGCTAAAGCAATTTATGCTACACTCCTTTACAAAAAATGAAACTCTAATATAAAGTTTCAAATGAGCCATTTATACTCATCTAGTCTATTCAAGAGAGGGGATGATAATGATTTTATCTTGAAGTTATCCTTTGAATTAATTAGTATAAAATTGAATTTGTACAATTCTCCCAAACACTGAATTCAGTTAATTTCCACTACTAAAGTTACCATTTTGAAGAATGAATACAGATTAATGTGCTATAAAGAGGGTTCGCAAATAGAGGCAACACAACTTTGCATGTACACGTTATAGCATAGTTTATTTTTCTAGACAATTGCATCTCTCCAAAATCTAACTTTGCAACCGCTCCTCTTCATATTTTGAAAATCCCTCAGTCTTTTCAGTAGCTAAGAGTAGGCATGTCTCCTCCTCATTTTGTTCCCTGTATCAAGTCTCCTATTACTCCAAACTCTTTATTTGTCATTCTTCCATACAACGTGGGTACCTTCACTTTCACTGAGTGAAGGTCATTTAATACATAAAGTAACAATGGAAGTTAAAATCACAATAAAATAAGTTATTTGCATGAGATGGCCATATAATTCATCATATCTGTGAGTTATACTTTCGGAAATCATTAGGAATTCCACACACTTGTATTTCTTCTAGAAAATGTGTCACTTGAGGAGGTCTTTTTTTGGTTAGAAAGTCCTCTTACTTGGTTAGAATGTGAGCAACACTCATGTTACTTGAGTTCTTTTTTTTTTTTTTTATCCTCCCACCCAACCTACTCTCAAGTTCTTTTTAAACATAAAAGTTGATCTCCTCGAGACTCTGTTAGCTGTAAAGTTTCCCCATTCACCTTTAAATGCAAAACAGATTGTAAAATATTATTATTATTTTTTAAAGTTGTTTTAATTTAATTTTATTTCTTTAAAGATTTTATTTATTCATTTTTAGACAGAAGGGAAAGGAGGGAGAAAGAGAGGGAGAGAAACATCAATGTGTGGTTGCCTCTCATGTGGCCCCCACCAGGGACCACAAGGCATGTGCCCTGACTGGGCATCGAACCGGCGGCCCTTTGGTTTGCAGCCTGCGCTCAAGCCACTGAGCTACACCAGCCAGGGCAGATTGTAAAAATATTATTAATGAAATACATTGTGTTTCCTCCACTGAATAAAAACTTTTCATAATCTAGCACAGAAATAAACATATTAGTTCCTTCAGAGAATTTAATATTTATAGTTCCATAAATCAATATCCATATTCTCTTCAGAGGTAATTGCATATGCACATTAAAGTCATTTAAGAAATTGACCAATCTTTAGACAATGGGGAGCAATATTTATGGACCATAGAGACACTTACAGAGTCAAAGAAGAAAATCCATTGCCCCAGCATTCTTCAGCATAATAAAAAAGGACAATATTTTTGTAACTCTATCCATATTGCATCTAAAGTGTGTAGGAGTCAGCAAATAGATCAAGGCATGTAATTGAAGGTTCCTGGTCTTTGAATTCTCAATCAGCAAATACTTAGAGTGCCTTGATAATCTAATCCCACATGTTTATTACATGACAATTGCCCTCAAGTCAAGTAAGAGGAGCGGACCAATAGGATTTAAATAAGTCTTTCTTGCTGTTTTCATTTCATTTCAGGAGTGGTCACAGAGATACATACAGATGCATCAAATGAATAAACTTCACGGAAAGTAAGAGCTATTTGGGTGTAACTGAGACCACTGGATACTGAGGCCACCTGGGAGAGGAGACATGGATGCGGAAGTACTTTGGGTTACAGAAACAGGAGAAAGCGAAGAACAGGCAGTTGGAGTTCCAATGCCCATGCTGAGTGGGAGAGAAATGGAACAGTAACAAAGTAGCTTACATCTAGCGATTTCACCGACTAATGTCACCCCAATAAATTCCATTCAAATAAATAAACAAATTCAGTGAGCCACTAAAACACAGTGAAGTGATGTGACATAAGTGGCTGGTTATAAAGTGCTGGAGACTGGGACAGACTAGACAAAACTTTATTTCCAGGTTCAACGTGCTCCCTAAGGTATTGTGAGAAAAATAAAAAAGCAACATGATAGAAAAAAACCCTTAGATGAATTTGTACAGGAAGAAGAAGAGAGCATAGTCAAGGAAAACAACCATGAAGCTATTTTTGACAAAGAGCCATTGATATCCATTGAAAAATCAAAGCTGAATTAGACAAAAACACTACTAAAATATGCCTCAAATAGGAGAAAGAAGGAAGTCTGGACTTACTTGTTCTAAAAGATGATGTGAGATACTTAAATATATGCATATTTATATAAATATATGTGCATATACAAAACACATATATGTACATATATGCATATGCATATATAAGTTTACAGTGTTAGACAAATAACCAAATGTAAATAGCTTACAGCCAGTAAATAATATTATGGGGACTGTTCTGTGAAAAGGAGGCCAAGGCTAGATTTATAAATCCACTGCTTCCTTTCCTACATTGTTTCCAACTGATTTCCCCCTGAATATCTTATCTGCCAATAGCGGTAAAGGGAGATCAAATACTCTGTTTGTAATGAACACGACACCAGGTGAGAATCACCCTTTAACCTAGGGACCACATGGAATGAACTCAGGTTGTGTGCTTTTCCCTGTGAGATCAAAGCACTCGTGTATTTCCCTTGGACGTGAGATATTCCATCATTTGGCAACACTGTTGTTGAAGGCTGATATTTTAGATTTCTCTGTCTCATACATTTTAAGGGGTCATGGAAAGTGAACTCTATTTCTACATATTGAACAGTGGAAACTGCACCCTAATAAGATTCTGTTATTCCTAATGCCATCGTCTTGTACTGAGACCTGACATCAATGAGTTTTATTAATGAATTTAAAGATGGAAATGAAGATGCCAAAATACCATTAAGAAAATAAGCTATTTTGAGAAAATTGTCTTGTTCTACGGCGGCCCCTTTGATATGTTATCTTGGGCTTTTTGTCAGGTCTGTAAAAGCCAGGGTGGCTTTTAGTCATGGCCCTCGCTGATGGAAAAGAAAAATTCTTGAATTACAAACGAGGATTTTAAATGTTCTCTTTCTGTTAAAATTCAGTTGTTATTCATCATCATCACTGATAATGGACTAAGAATGTAAGTGAGTCTCTCTACTTCTGAAAGTTTTAGAGAGGTGTAACTGTTAAAGTGCATTTAGTTATGTGTCGACTTGAGCGGTTCCGAATGGCACTGCTTCATGGAAGCTGTCTCCGAACTGCATTGACCAAGACGACTTTTGCCAACACAGGTGCTGTCCAATAGGGTCGCTGCTCACCGCATTGGGCTACTGAACATTTCAGATGAGGCAAGTGCAATTGAGGGATTAAACTGGTCCTCTTACTTAATTTCAATCAGTTTTAATCATCACACTGGGCTGCTGTTTGGGACAGCATATGAAAGACAGAATAAGCGGTGAAAGATAGTACAGCCACCTCGTTCTGCCTGGCCTTGTAACTGGGTTCCACAGTCACTCCTGAGACTTCCTGTGGAATAAGAGGAAGGGTCCAGTGTCCTAAACTGAAGTAACTTCTTTTTTGCTCTTGTAACTTTTTATTTTGAAAGTAGCCCATCTTCTCCCTCAACCCACTCCCACTGCCATGAGCCTTTAATCAATAATCACCAGCTAGGTCCTCTTCTTCCAACAGGGCAGATCAATAAATAACCGGGTGCCCATTGTTTGGAGCTAGAGTTCTACAGGGCTTTCGTTCTACCCACAAAGCCACTTCCTTTCTAGGTCTACTGTCATTTATGCATTGGAACTGCTAATACAGTTTTCTCACTGGTTTTCTATCTCCATCGCTGCTGCTCCTGCATCTACCCTAATCCTTCTTCAAAACTGGTGCTCGCTTGGCATTTCCCAAACACGGCTCCAATTCTCCTTCCTGCTGTCAAATCCACTAGGACTCCCTTTTGTTTTCTGTGGGGAAACGAGATGACCTGCCACTCCTCCGCACAGCTGCAGAAGTTATTTTCTGCTCTCGTTCTCTCATTCCATGTCCCTTCACAACTTGGTTCTACGCTCCCTGAGCCCATAACATTGTCCTGTCCCGTGATCTTGCTACGTGCTGCAGACACAGCCTTTCCCACACAGCCTGGAGTGCCTCTTACAGCCCCTTCTTCCTGACCCTCACCCGGCACCCCAGCTCCACTTTAGAACAGACACACCACACCTATTTCCCTAGGAAACATTGATTTAGGCCTCCAGAATGACAAGGATTCACCTTTCTACCTCCCAACCCTTGGGTCATGAGTTCTATCACCACCCCCACCTCAGTGAATTGAGATTGTTGTGAAGGGATTATATTTTCTCCCGGCTCTTGTGGACAACCACAGGACAGGAACTTAATCTTTCTGCCCTGTATCCTCAGTGTCTGAGACACGCACCTGGCTATCCAAGACAGCTGTTCAGTGTATGGATAACTGATAGGATAAGACCAGATTGAGATTTGAGATGTAGAGACAACTGAAAAATTAGAATAACCTGAAGGTAAATAAAAATCTGAATGTATATTCAAAGCTTCCCATTTGGGGACTCTAAGAAAATATGATTTGGTTGATATGTGTGCATGCATATGTGAGTATGTATAAATATATATGCACTTGCATAAATACATGCTTATTTGTATACATATTTATATTTCACTGTTCCTACTAGTAAGTAGATAAACATGACGTGCAGATTGAAGATGCATTTTAGGAGCACCTAGAATTAACAGAGTTTGAACTAAGCAGGTTGTAACATTGTCAGTGACATGCGCTGCTGCCACGGAAGGCCTGCCCTTGGTTAGGTGGAAATGGGCATCCTTGCATCTCTCATGTATGAAGGCATTTTCCCCACGCTCCCTCCGCTCCCTCACCACAGCAAGGGAGAGAACTTCTTTCGGTTATTTCACCAATCATTTCACATTAGGTTGAGAATGTAACACAAAGCTAGTTCCAGCAAACACTTTCGGAATGTCGATAGAGTGTCTTCACTGAAGCCCTTATCCACAACTGCATTCATAAATAAATAAAGTTGAAATCCGCAAATGGAAAATAATTTATTTTATAATACAGCACATCTACAAGTGAGCCTTACAGACATTTTAAAAGTATAATCATTATCTGGTCAATAAAATAACAATATTTACTTTGTTGTGCTCAAGAAATACACTGTGACTCCCTGATGAGGCCATGTCCCCTTGAAAATCCCTGCTCAGGAGTACTGCCACAGGGCTCTGCTGTGGGGCCAGGGAGGCACCCAGGAAATGGTGTCAGTGAGGAACAGAAGCCGGGACACAGCCCAGGCCACCCAACACACGAGAACTCTGAGTACCTAGGATGCCAGGATCTGCACGACTTAGAAAATCAAGAATTCAGAATTTGGAGATCATTTTTTTTTCTCTATTGAAGTATCAGGGACACAGAAACCTCTGGCAGGGAATTATGTTTTCTCCCAACCAAGGGCGTTTCATTCAAAACATTATGTCTTAAACTACTTCAGTTCCTGGCTGAGCAAAGAATCCACAGCACACTGATAGTTCTCTATTCAGTTGAGAAGAGAGATTCCCAAGTAACTAACATGAGTGTAAAAGTGGGCACCGGATAGCTCAGAGAGGCAAGTAAAACAAACGTTACTTATGTTCACATTTGAAATAAGCGTACAGATTTAAAACAATGGAAATACATTGTGGAAGAATTGGGTAGTTGCTGCATCCCGCCTTATAGTTTAACTTCAATTGGGGAAAAAAATGCCCTTCTCACCTTTTGCAGGATTCATACAAGAGTTAGAGACTCATGTCTGCATGAAAATTATTTAAAATAGAACATTTATAAACAATGAATTTGAGTTGCTCTCAAAGAAGTTATTTATGCAAAATAAATGCCCCACAATCCAAAGTTTGAAAAGCAATCATCGAGCAATTACCCATAGAAAACAGACTCTCTGCCAACAGCTAAGAAAAGAGATCACCGATGTTATAAATGCATACGTGAAATTTACATAGCAAGATTGATAGAAACACACTGCACAAAACAGAAGGGCTTGCCCACGGGTCTATTTTTCCTCATTATTAAAATGACCTGGCATTAATCCATTAAATTTGGTGGGAAATATCATTAGAATGAATAAATTTAATCAAAACCATAAAATGGTAGGCTACATTTAAATATAATATTAACTTTTCCACAAATTTAAGTATAATAAAGTTGCAAATATTGAGACATTATAGCTTTTAAAAATTATTGCACATACATAAGCACTTACGGTTATTTCCTTGCAGCAAAACTCTATATCCACCAGAAAATCTTGAAGTTATAGCCTGTTAAAAAGTTACAAAAACGCGAATATGTTAATTTAAAATACATTAGAGCCTAAATTGCAATAGCTAATAAGATTCTTTAATATTTGTAAGAAATATTATAACTATAATCTCCTGCTTTCAGTTTATTTTCATGAGTTAAAAACTACAAAAGGCAAATGAAAATTATTTCTCAATGTACACCATATATTAAAAATACTACTGAAAAATTAAAAGTAAATTTCAATTACAGAGAAACAAAAACGTCCTAGTTGGATTTAAAAAATGTATTCATTTCCATGCATCCCAGTAATGTTTATAGGTAATCTGATCATTGGTTTATAGTAACTGAATAAATAATAGTTTGAGTTACATACTAATTAGAAAGTTATGTTTTAATGTTTATCTGGAATTCTCTTTGATTGAACAAATATTTCTTAACCCATCAAACAAATTTGAAAACATTAGGAGAAAGATCTATTCAACTATAGAGATATTACTTCTGAACAATTAACTATATGATGGCACTACCAGGTCAAGTAAATTTTTCACTTAATATTTGATCAATTTACCAGAGAAATGAATAAAACAAATTATTTATCATATACTTGATTTTGAATAACATCTGCATATTTCACCTGAAATGGAGAACTTAAATAATTATCTAAATCACTCAGGCCAAAAAACTAATTTACAAGAATTATTCAGCTCATTGGGGCAAGTACAATTGGAGGAATCTTTTCTTTGAACTATTTCCTAAATTCTAAATTCACTTTATGGTTGGATGTTACCAAATACACACACACACACACACACACACACACACACACACACACACACACTAACATGGTTTGAATTAGCATTACAAATAAAAACATCTGAAAATATATTTATTAAAACATTTTTAATCTTAAAAGAGACCACATTCTAATTTTTCTGAAAATATTTAAAACTATAATTGAACTGAAACTTGATTTGGTTAAGTATCATTTCATTGTAATTATGCATTTTATCTGTTTATCCATTTTAACTTATTTTCCTTTCCCAGACATGTTAATAACATAAGGTAACTTTCAAGGCTTATTCAAGTAATATACTCAAGGATAGTTTTAAAAGCTATACAATGCCAAAATATTTCCTGCTTTATACAAAACTGGAAACATGCTATTTATTTAACAAGCATTTTGTATTATTATTTTTTTTTTGGTCAAGTAATCAGAATCTGCTGACAGAGTGTAACCCTAAAATGTCTCTTTATATATTTCTTCATTATGCTAAGATTTTTAAAAAATAAAAGTTAGCTTTGGAGAAAATAATACTTTTTAAAAGAAGAACAAATGTATTACATTTTTTTACAATAAACCTAAGAAATAGTCTTCTGTTATATAGGCAA
Organism: Micronycteris hirsuta; assembly: GCA_004026765.1. Classification (NCBI taxonomy): domain Eukaryota; kingdom Metazoa; phylum Chordata; class Mammalia; order Chiroptera; family Phyllostomidae; genus Micronycteris; species Micronycteris hirsuta. Next base: position 50,567 of record PVJI01001405.1, read on the forward strand.
AAAAAGTATAAGGATTTTAGGATAAATGATTTCCTCAAGGAAGTCACCAAGATGAATAATAAGCTATTTACTATGAAACTTGAGGTTAAACTTGGAAAACATGAATAAGATATTAATAATCTATGATCTCCTGCTTTTAATATTTTTGCTAAGAAGTGTTAACATTTTGACAGCATGTCATATAAATCATACCCATTATTTTTATTAATGTAGGACAAACCTTTAAAGTGTATTGATATCCATTTGTTTTTAATTTAAAAATTAATTTTGCATATTATAATCACAAATAAAGTATAATTTTATTATATGTGAGAATAAAGCTACACATCAAGTCAAAATATCTTTATGATTAAACTATTAGCATCTCTTTCTATAAAAATAATATTTTTCAACATAGACATTAATGAGATATATAATCTTTTTTTAGGGCAACAGAGGCATCATTTGAGACAATTCCTAGCTTCTTTGCTTCACTATGTAGTGCAGTCTTTACCCTTTCACACTATTTTTACATTGTCTTACTCAATGGAAATACTCGAATACCACTCACTACCTGACTTGCTCAGTTGAGACGGAGAGGTCATTCAATCTGGAGAGTAGCAGCCATTATTAAATGAAAGGGGATGAGTAATCCCTGATTTTAAGATCCACGTTGCACTTAAGGTGGTTTCAGGAAAAGGAACCATGGGACAAAACACGTATGGTTACTTCTTCAACACCCACACACTTCCGTGTCTCGGTGTGATTGCTCTCCTTCTGTCAAACGTCCTACCTGCGTGTGCCCTACCAGGTAGCACTGTGGGTCCCACCATTGTGGAGATATTTCTGTTGTGGAAGTGTTTCTTTAGATGAGCGATATGTCAATGGCTGGCCCGCAGGTTGGAATGGGCGCCCCAGAACCCTGTGCATGCCTGGCTCCCCTCCCCGCCTGCATCTCCAACCCCATCTCTGAAACTTCTAGGTCTTCCGGAGGCCAAGACTGAAATCCAGTCTCCATTTCCATGTTCTTTCCTTTCATTTAAACAAACAAGCAAACAAACAAAAAAAAGGAGAACAGACATAGGAAGGGAAAGAAAATGGAAATGCAAGATGAGAAACCACGGACAGGATCTGAGTCCAAATAAAGGGAATGCAGGAAAAGAGCCCATTTCTAAGTTTGCAGTGTATGTGCTGGTTTTAGGGAACGCGTTGGGACACAAAGCCCTGAAGGAAAGCCGCTTAAAGAGAATGAATATCACAAATAAATGAAACTTCATGACAGCATGAACATCTTTGTCCCAGATGCTCGATGTGCATATTACATTTAAATCTCTGAATTTCTGAAGTTTAGGTGGATTTACAACACAATCCACACGACTCGATTGGAGAAAGATTCTAATGCAGTTATCTTCTAAAGACAAAAAAATATAAAATACAGGCTCCTTTCTAAGCCATCCAAGACATCTGGTCACCCTTATGTTATGATAATTGCTTTCAAATTCTGCCACATCTTAAATCACAGAGGTTGATACGCGATAGGAATTGACTCATAAAGTAGAACTCTGTTCCCAAAAATGTGACTGTGATGCCAAATGCAGTCATTACCCCTTTGGTATGTCTTTTTATTGTTAAACTGACGAACATCTAATTACATTTGTGTATGTGTGTGTGTGTGTGTGTGTGTGTGTGAGAGAGAGAGAGAGAGAGAGAGAGAGAGAGAGAGAGAGAGAGAAGAAACAAGAAAAATAACCGTTGTGTTCAAGTAGCTGTTCTAGGATTCACACCCCAAAGCCTGGGGAGTCTGTATGAAGATTTTGGCCTACTCTGAAGTTCCTTCTCTCCTTGAGAATGTTGGAAAGCTCAGCACCAGACCCCGGCTCCAGCTTGCCAAGAGACATGCTGGTTTCTTGGTATGGTTTCCTAGCTCTCTTGCTATTAGTGCATAATTTGACGGTATGCTGCCAAGGTAACAGAATTCATTAAGGGATTTCAGTTTTGTTCTGCCAATGAGGAATTTTGGCTGCATGTAGTGCTGGCCTGTGTAGATTGATCCATAATATTTGTCTGATAAAGCCTTGCCATCTCCTAGCATGACCGATGCTACAAAATAATCCGTAATGAGCCAGCTTCTCCCAGCATGAGCTGCTCCCTGAGGGTAAGTTAGGCACCCTTGAAAGCCACATTAACTTCTTTATCATCAAACTTGGGTGCTTAAAATAGACGGCATGAAAGTGGATACATTAGGCAGTTCCATCTTGCACCATTGGGGCTGTGGAATGGATTGGGAATGGAATCCTTAAAGTTCATTCTCTACAATATCTCATTATTGAGGAAAAAAAGGAAAGTCTTCCATATTCTGACTATTTTCTTTGTGGTCATTTTCAGGGGCCAGGCTTGCTGGAAATAACTGTGGTTGATACAGTAAAGGAAAACAATGTCCCCATGTCTTAACCAATATTTTCCCATATGGTTTCAGTAAAAAAATTAACATACCTCCTGTTGTTTTCAGCTATATTTTTAATTCCACACAATTACATTTTGACCACTGGTTCTGCTTTCAACTAAGGAATTGTTTCTTAGTCTTTGGGGGGGGGGATGCTGTGCAATAGTAATAGCTTAAATATCGTCTGAAATCCTCATTTGCTAATGACACCAAAGTCATTGGGCCAATCACGTTCAGGATTGGTTGTTCCAGGATGAATAATTAAATGACCCTTGAGCCTTTCCTTATATCTGTGTAAGTGGTACTGGCAAGAATCAGGGTAAGCCCAGAAAGTATCCTGTAAATCAATGAAAGCATAGTATCGGATGAAGAGAGGAAGTAAAGATAATTTTTAGACAGGGCAGGGAAACTCAACTTGGGGCAATTTTGCCCCGCAGGGGACATTTGTCAATGTCTAGCCACATATTTATTGTCAAGAGGGTAGATCACAGATGCTGCTAAATATCCTACGCTACACAGGGCGGCCCCTCCCCTCCCCTCCATGTCCACGCAGAAATGTGTGCGGTCCCAAATGTCAGCAGTGTTGTGGGCGAGGTACCTGGTGTGGGGGAAGCTGGACAAGACGGGGGAGTAAGAGTCCTTTTGTCGACAGCTCCGTCAATCTGCTTCACAGAGAAAAGGGGGTAAAATAAATCTGCAAAGAGAATCGCCTTTCCCCTCTGAGGAAGGTACGGCCTTGGGATCTCAGCAGAAGTGAACCCACAACTTCTGTCCAGTAGATGGGAAAAGGGGAACCCCAACATCACTGCTGTGACCGGCAGGGGTGTGGCTGAGCAGCTCTTTGGCAGAGCAAGCCACACATACCAGCCCCATCCACTGGCGTCTGAGAAAGGCACAGTGCTCTTTTTGTCCAGCACCTCTCCTCAACATTCTCTGCCTTTAGCTCACTCTTCTTCTCTAATACCATAATTTATCATCTTTCTTCACATTTTGAAACACTGCTACATTGGTGTATCAGCCCTGATGCACTTCTTTGTTTAAATTCTTACAAATCTTTCACACTAAAATAGTTTCCAGCTCTTCTTAGGAGATGTTATATATATATATATATATATATATATATATATATATATATTTTTTTTTTTTTTTTTCATTTAGTTGGTTCTTTCTGCTAAATTCAAAAGGTCATAATATTGGTCTTAGCATGCATACTCAAATCTCAGAGAACAGGGACTCTCTCTTGCTAAAAATGACCTACATAAAATAATAGTGTTTCACTGAGGATATGTAGCACTCGTCACAAAGTTAGCATCACTGTCCCTCATTTCTTTGTCCTGTCCTGTACCCATCCACTCTTTTTCTTTCTTCCTACCTTTTTTCTTCCCCTAATTCCTACCACATTTATCGATCGTCCACCCTGTGATACATTCCTAGAACACAAAAGTAAACACAGTGTGATCCACAGCCAGCAGGCATGGAAAGCAGGCACGGACAGCATGCGGCTCGTCAGCTGGGAGAGCGCAGCAATCGGACCTGTCAAACGCATTTAAAACACATCTTTTCCTGGAAGAATTTGCTCAGCACTAAAACAATGCTTTTTTGTGCTTTATCTTCTTATGGTTCCTGACTGTTTAGGTTGTATAATATGAACTCTTAGGGACTATATTTCAACATTACATGAACGCTGGCAAATGCCAATTAGTATTTGAGGAGAATTCTGGGCTTATAAATTCAGAGTTCTGCATGACATATCACTTATAAACAATATCAAAAAGCATGATAAAATGCTAAGTGTAACCAGTGAAAGAGATGTCTGGCTGACAGTGACTCTCTTTCTTCGGGAGGGGCTGGATACGGACGTTGGGGGACACCCAGCTCTCATCGCAAGTTCACGTCAAGTCACATGGGCAAGTGTCCAGCCACGGAGAACAAAGACACCAAGAAAATGCTGGGCAGTTATTTTATTTTAAATAAAGCTATTTCTCCTCTTTGATTGCTTTCATTGGAGACATATTATCTTGCTTTCTTAAGAAATTTATTAAAGAAATGCATTCCAAATAAAAGGTTTAATATCTTCCAGTGCATGCTAACATACTCAGCAAAGTTTTCACTACCTCAGTGTTTGCTCTAGTAATTATATGATATTTCCCCCATACAAGGTAGACATAAGTATCTGTTTGTTTCTTCTGCTTTTCCACAGGATTGCAATGTACAGAGCTAAGCATTTTTAAAAATATTTTATTTATTATTTTTAGAAAGAGGGGAAAGGAGGGAGAAAAACATGATGTAGCAATCATTTGCCTCTCACGCACCCCCAGCTGAGGACCTGGCCTGCAACCTAGGCATGTGCCCTGACTGGGAGTCGAACCAGCAACCTTTTGGTCCACAGGCCAGCGCTCAATCCACTGAGCCACACCAGCTAGGACTACAGAGTTAACCATTTTAATGAGAATATTCTACAACAGAAATCTTGAAAATGTTGTGTTTTACTGATTCATTGAAACCACTGTGAATAATTATAATTTGCCACTAAAATTAATTTAATTGCTATAAAATAGTGATAACTTTATTAGATTCATAATTTTAGTAGTTTGCTTTTTAATATTTCATTTTTTACCTTTATGGATCTCAAAAAGAGAAAAGATTTATGTAGTTTTAACAATATAAAATTTTTTGAGAATGTATGTCTAACATTAATTCAAAATAAAACTATACCATAATGGAAAGTAATAAATATTTAGAATATATATTGCATAGTAGTATAGAGGCCACTTTTCTCTAATAAAATAAACTTAAAGGTTAACCAACAAAAATACTAATAAATGGAGTAGCTCATATTAATCTCTAGTACATTTTTTACAAAATGAGCTCATTTTATATTTAGAGACATCAGTATAATTTTTAAAGTATTAAAGATTTAAAGTAACAGTGTTTCATATTCTGGAGACATCAAAACAGTCACAATAATATCTATAATAATGGAATAGTAATTTGATGGAGTATTAAGTAGCACCTTTAAGTAAAATATGAATATATATATACTCATGTAAAATACCATCTTAATAATAAATTTGTTCTTGGTTGGTATTAAGAAAAATTAAAGCAATCTTAGGTTTTATTTTTTAATTTAAAATAACCAAAACAGCCCTGGCTGGTGTTGCTCAGTGGACTGAGCGCGGGCTGTGAACCAAAGGGTCACTGGTTCAATTCCCAGTCAGGGTGCATGCCTGGGTTGTGGGCTGGGTCCCTAATGTGGGGCGCATGAGAGGCAACCATGCATTGATGTTTCTCTCCATCTCTTTCTCCCTCCCTTCCCTTGTGTCTAAAAATAAATAAATAAAATCTTAAAAATAGCCAAAACGCTCAGTACTTATTAATGACACTATATTAATGATGTAATTTTAGAATGTTTATAAGCAAAGCAGAGAGGTGATTTTTATAATCATCAAAATGTTTTATTAAAAAGGAAACCTAACAGTTGGTACCAATATGTAACCCAATAGTGCCACCGGTCAGTCAGCTGTCCCTTACCTCATGGCACCTGGCAAGACCAAGGGTCCTTCCTCAGACCGTTAGCAAATCCATCTAGTACACTTCCTGGATCTCAAATGCATCATTTCTAATTTGAGGAGTTTGGACTAAATGTTTTACCCGATGTAAGCTCCTGGAGGGTTGGAAATTTTATATTTCTCTGATTCTATAATAAACTCTAGAGACAGAGCTGCCTACTCGAAAGAAAAATAATTCTCAACCCTGGCCGGGTGGCTCAGCTGATTGAAGAGTCGTCCTACTCACCACAAGGTGGCAGGTTCCATCCCAGGTCAGGGCACATGCCTAGGCTGCAGGTTCAATTGCCAGTGGTGGCGTGTTCAGAAGGCAACCAATCTTTCTCTTTCACATTGGTGTTTCTCTCTCACACTGATGTTTCCCTCTCTCTCTTTCTCTCTCTCCCCTACTCCTTCCTCCTTCTCTAAAATCAATGTACATACCCTCAGGTAAGGATGAAAACAAAGAATATTTAAAATCATAGAAATAGCTATTGGTATGCACTGTGTGTGAGACAGAGTACTGGGGGCATAACTAAGACTTAAATTATTAAATATCTTGCCACAGTGGACCAACCAGCTACTAGTTGGAACCGGAGTCAAAACCTGAAAATATTTTCCAGGCTTGAAATTTTTTAATCACATTTACCCAATAAAATAGAGTGCATCATTTTTATAAATGGTTTAAAGAAAAGTTAAAGAAGGATAATTTAATAATTTTGTGGCCTATAGACTTATTTAAAAGAAAAATAATAACAAAAATGACAGCAAAAGAACATTTAAAAAATAACAGTGCTTTCAAAGGAAGATACATGCATTCTGATTTGAAATATAACCAAATGGGTTAATGCAGATCAAAAACCCAGTGAATAGTCCAATGCTGTACAAAATTCAGAAAAAATGTGAATTATCCTGTGAAAAAGATGGAATTATTTGTGAACCTTCTAAGATCCTGAAACAATTATTTAAAAAAAAGAACAAATAGTTATAAAGAAAGACCATTGCGTGTCAGAATCAGATACCTCCGTATTCCAGGCCCCAGGTACCGGAGCCCCTACTGTAGTCCCCAAATGCTGCCATCTGAGCGCCCACTGGGGTTATTCTGACGACCGGCAAGATAGAGGACTGAGTTCTGTTTCTTATCTACCACTGCCAATAGCTACTGACGCATGGCTAAGAGCATTTTACATCATGATCTTCAAAAGGTCCTATCGTGTTTCAAAGTTAATCCGACTGTTAGAGAAGGATTCCACTCCAGGGTCCAGTAAAATACTTCCTGTGGTAGAGAAAGGCTGCTTGGGTATAAACACTGTGACAGAAATCACGTTTGGTGTATCTTAGTGGTCATAATGCAAGAAATATTAGGAGATTGTCTCGGGCATGCGAGGCGGCACCATATGGCGTCCTAGAGCATCCCTGGTCCATTTGGCTATCGCACAGACTTCCCTTTGCATCTACTGCACCGTCTGTTTGTGATGAAACCAAACCCACATTCCTCAGCTTGGACATTGATCATCTTTGCCACATCCTCCCCAGTCTACTCATGGAAGGTGAGACCGAGGTGAATGAGGGGAAAGAAAATTATGAATGTATTCAATTTTGCTCTTACTAGGCAGGATCATTCTGAGATAATCCAAAATGAAGGGTTGTTACTTTAAAAAAATCAAGAAAATATTACAGAAACACTCACAGAAACCTCTGAAATCTTGTAGCTACAAAACCTGTCTATAGATCACTTAACGGCTTTAATTTCAACCCCCTTGTCACTGTGAAGCCGTGACAGCTGAGTGACTGATACAGGGCACAGGACAGCGATGTCTTTCATTAACTGAGGCAGGTAGTGTAGTACAGGCAAGGCCAAGAAATCATGAGATCCAACTGAGGGCTGGCTATTCACAACTGTAAGGCCTTAGCCAGGCCCCTCACTTGCAAAATGCTTTCATATCACACTACCTGCCTGTTCTGTTGTGAGGATATGAAGCATGCATGACATATCATTTAAGTGCAAAGTTATTTGACTCTAAGTGTATGTGTACAATTTTAGAGGGAAAAATGAAAAAGGTCTCCAGCTTTTCTTCCATAACATTATCTAAAAAGAATTAACAGAATTCTTTCCTTTTTAAAAAATATTTTATTTATTTATTTTTCAGAGAGAGGGGAAGGGAGGGAGAAAGGAAACATCAATACATGGTTGCCTCTCAGGCACCCCTACTGGGGACCTGTCCTACAACACAGGCATGTGCTCTGACTGGGAATCGAACCAGCGACCCTTTGGTTCGCAGGCCCACACTCAATCCACTGAGCTACACCAGCCAGGACAACAAAATTCTTTCTACAGCAAGCAAGAAAAACTAACAACAACAACACTGGTACTTTTCCTTCACTGTGTCTTTCTCCCTTATAACCTTTCAACTTGCCCACCTATTGCCTCCCTCTCTCACAGGTGCTTAGAGCTTCAGCATCATTTCCTTCTTATTCATCCTGTGCAAATCCCCTGCTCTTTTGCTTTGTGTTGCCTGCACTTTCTTCCATGTCTTCTTCCCCAAATCTGGCCCCTACCAAGGACTCTAAGTTGGTCTCACCTTGTCCAATATATTATGGGGCTTCTTAATATCTTTATTGGCTGGCTCCAAAAACACAAAATGGGACTCTCTTAACTCACCTCAATGTCTTTAATTAGTAGATATTATTCTTCCTGTAAAATTCGTTCCATGTCTTTCCAGGCATATACACACTAATTCTTGCCACTCTAGCTTTTTGAGGTATTTATTAACCTGTGATACTTTGAAATAATTACCCAGAAAAAAAGCACAGGATTGAAAAGGCACAGAAAAATAGTCCAACTAATTTGCCCACCTTAAATTTTGAGATTTTTTTAAATTAGCTGCTTTGGAAATGTGAAATAGCCACAGTTTTTCTCCAGGATGGGGGTCAAAAATCACAAACTTCCATTTATAAACGAAACAAGTCATGGAGATATAATGAACAGCATGGTGACTACAGTTGATAATACCATGTAGCTGACAGGGTGTCAAACTCATTTTCACCCGGGGCCACATCAGCCTCACGGTTGCCTTCCAAGGGCCAAATGTAATTTTAGGACTGTGTAAGTGTAACTACTCCTTAACTAGGGGCAAGAAACAAGGTGCTGGGCTCGATAAAACAAGGATGGCCAGCGGGCCTTGTGTTTGACATCTGTGGGCCACATTTGAGAGTTACTAAAAGAGTAAATCTTAAAAGTTCTCGTAACAAGAAAAAAACTTGTAACTGTATGTGGTGAGAATGTTAAATTGACTTTTGGTGATCATTTCACAATAGAAACAAATATTCCATAATGATTTTACACACCTGAAACTGATATAATGTTATTGTCAGTTATATCACGACAAAAAAATTAAGACTGATTTACTCTTGTGTCTGTCAGAACTGGACTCTAGTATGAAAGATGCTCTCATTTGAAAAAGAGCTTGTGTTTGGAGTTGAAAATTATTTTGCAATCAATAATTTTACTGGGGGCATTAAGGGCGTTTAGATTCCCCTCTCTCTATGGAAATCTGTCCATGACACAAGAGAGACTCTGAAATAATTAATCAATCCTTCAGGAACTAAACGCCAATGGAAAGACCTGAGGGTGGACCTAATTTAAAATAATTGCACAGCAATATTTGAAGACGCTCCCGAAGAATGAATGCAGATTCAACAACTGCTTATAACTTGCACAGAAGGAGACAGTAAAAACTAAAATCTGTTGCATGACGCTATAAAAAATTTACAAATGATTTTAAAAACAACTCAATTTTCTTCAGACGAAGCACTGTTCAGATTTACCTTGTTCACATTTAGGAGAAAAAGGAAAATAAAGTAGTTCATCTCCTTTGTGTGATTCATTTTTAAAATAAGTATTTAGTCCCTTAGGTAACACAATTATTTTAAAGTCTAACATAAATTTCTAATTGAAAAAAATAGTAGGTAAAAATTTCTTGTACTTTAAAGTGCTTATAACGATGCTTTTGTAAACAAAGTCCCATAACAAATGGAGATGTTGCATCGCCTAAGGATTATTTTTTATCTACTACTACACAAATACGCTGCCAAGGAGCAATGGCATGAGAGCAGAAGCAAAATTAAATGCCTATGATTGCCATTAGCAATTGTGAAAAATTATTAACCTGTCTGGAGGAAATGAATGGACATGATTAGAGGAACCCAAAATCTTTGTCTTACGGAAATCAATAGCCCAGATGTGTCTCCATCAGGTAACGAATCATAGATTCGTGAGCTGAAGACCACAGATGCCTTAGTATATATCCTTACCACTCCTACCAACTTTATGTCTCCATTTCTCAATCTGGTCTAGAAAATACTGTATCATTGTTAATTATCTATTTCCAAAAATAATAGTTATTCAACCAATACGTAAAAGAGATAGAGAAGTGAATCTATATTTGGGCCTGTAGTGGCTCATAAAAAAATCAGCAACAAAAGAATTATAGTTAATATATACCAAATAAGGTGATTAGCAAACAGAAACTTTGTTTTCCTTTTTAATACATCTGAGGTATGTTTAAACATGTAGAGGTATATTAGCTCAAAGCCAAAGATTTATCATTACAATGCACTAGATTTTCTATAGATACACATAAATAAAAGAAGCCAGGACCTATTTTGAGAACCTTATAATAAACTGTTTCATGGAATCACAATATAGTTTGGTTATGTCTAGTCCCATGTATAAATCCCATCTAAACAAAAATCCAAGTAGAACCATAAATACATTTAAACATTTAGGCAATTGTCCCGTATTAAGTATCCACTGGAGTCTGGTTAACTGATGTTAGAACTTATTTGAAATTCTTTTATATAATGCGTATTTGTGTAAGAAGAGAGGCATGGTACAAACTCACTACAAAACAGCTCAGGTTAGGCTAGAACTCTGGGAGACAGCAGCGGGGGCAGCAGGGAGAGTGTACTTTGGACTCCATTCAAGGATATCCAATTACAGAAGAAAGAAAAGAGTATTGTTTTAGGGGATTGCTTCTCTGACTGTCTCTATGAGGTGGTTTGAAAGCAGGATTTCAGTGCACTTCTCTCAGAACGCACACTAATCCTGCTCGCTCAGGTGTTCCCCGGGGAAGACGGAGGCCGGAAAGACACTGATTTCAGCTGAAGTTTCTCCTAGAGATCCCAGTAGGGAGGTTTGTCTTCATGTATTGTAAAGTGTTGGCTTTAGTAACATAAAAATCTCTCTGCCGATGGCTCTCGGGTAAGAATTTTTTGAGCTTCAATTCAAGAGCCGAGTGGAGTGGCAGCAAAGCAGCGAGAGATGGGACGCACTGCATGAGAATCCACTGCCCTGGCAGAATGAATTCGCCTGGGCGTGACACTGTGAGGCTTCCACCCAGGTGTCCAGATCGCTCTCCACCTTACTCAAAGATCACATAAAAAGCTGCCTTTGAAGAGGCCTCAGAAAGGATATCAGGGGTCGGCGGGTGAGAGGTTCCCCGGCCTCTCCCCTGGAAGTTACAACAATTTGCCAATGGATATAATTCAATAAAGGGTCCCCCGCTAACCACATACACACACATCTGAGAGATCTGTGCGTTGAAACATCTGAAGTTGGGCAAGTCGGAGGGAGCAGGGGAGGAGGGAAGGCAGAAGAGTAGAGGTGGGTACCAGGGACACAGCCCCCCAGGGCCGACTGCAGGTCTCCGGAGAGGGCAGGAATCAAGCGGCCACATGCAGTTCCCACAGCCCAGAGAACCCAGGAGAATGGGGTTGTCTCCCTACAAGCCCAGGCTGAATCCAGTGATGGGGCAGAGATGGAGTGCAGAGTTTAGCCAAGGCTCCTGCCAGGCAAAAAAACAAAGCCGCAGGGCCTGGGCCTGTCCCATCCAACCCAGAGCCAGCAGCAGGCCCAGAAGAAGCTGTGGCAGTGAGCATGGGGACTGCAGAGCACAGTACCCACAGCCCAGAGCCCTGGAGACGCAGACTCATTTCCCTCAGGGACAGGAGGCCCTGTGGCTAATCCCAGGGACTGGGGTGGGCACACAGAGCTGAGACAGCTGAAGCCTGGCAGTCACCATTGCTGGGGGAACGAAGCCACAAACGCGCCAGTGGCCTCTCCCAGCTCACCCTGACCCCACCCGTGGGTGTGAGCCCAGCCAGGGGTGCACCTGGGAGGCCTCCAGCAGCGTCAGCAGCAGACAGGGGCAGGGGGCAGCATAGGGATTTCAAGGGTTTGTAACCCTGTCGCACACCACATTCTCCCACGGAGGGGTGGTGCTCTGAGTCCAAGGTCATCGGCTCACAGAGAGAGATGCCCACCTGCCCAGGGGATACAGGGCGTTTTCCACCACCCTGCAAAGATCCAAGAAGCCAGAGCAGTGCCAGAGAAACAAAAAAACTTGTGTTTCTGCGCCACCTACTGGAAAGCAAAAGAAAGACTTCTTATCAACCTAGAAAGAAGTGCTTAAAATTAATAATAATAATAATAATAATACAGGCTTTAGTCCATACAAGTCTAGGCAGAGAAGGAATTTATCAAGTAGCATGAATAAGCAAGGTAACAAGGTAAATCAGAAAGAAAATGGAAAATCTCTGGAAAATAAACTTGAAGACATATGAATATGTGATTTAAATGATAGAGAAGTCAAGACTGCAGCTCTGAAGAGACTCGACATAATGCAAGAAAACACAGATAGACAGTTTAATGAACCCATAAATAAAATCAACAAACAAAAGGAGTACTTTACCAAAGAGATTGAAACTTGACAAATAACCAAATAGAAATCCTGGTGATAAAGAACTCAGTAAAAGAGAAGAAGAGTGAGCTCGTCAGCTTAGGAAATGCGGTTTACCAGATGAACAAAAGAAGTAGTGATATTAAAGACAGATGTCTAGAAATGACACGGAAGGAAGAGAGAGACTTAAGGGTTAAAAAAATGAGAGAACACTACAAGGACTATCTGACTCGATCAGAAAGAGCAAAGTAAGAATAGTGGGTCTATCAGAAGGGGAGGAGGGAGAAGAAACCAGAGCCTTTCAAACACAGAGTTGATGGGGATTCCCACCCCCCCGCCCAAAAAAAAGCTATATCCTCAAATACAACAAGCAAGCAGAGCACCTAATTATCTAAATCCAGAAAGGTCTTCTCCAAGACATGTAATATTAACATTATCAAATATCAGTGACAAAGAAAAAATTCTCAAGGCAGCCAGGGAAAGGATGAAGGTAGTCTATAAAATTAATTCTGTTTTCTATAGTCGCCCCCCACCCCCAGAAGAAACCCCAAAGCTAGGAGAGAATGGAAACAAATATTTAAATTATTAAAAGACAACAATTACTAGCCAAGAATAACAGATCCAGCAAAGTTATCTATTAGACATGAAAGAGAAACAAAGGCTTTTCCAGACATGCAGAAGTTGAGGGAACGGCCACCTTAACATCTTCATTACGAGAAATACAGAAAGTGGCCATCTACCTGAAACGCAAAGACAAAAGGATACAAACTCAGCGCCATGACTGACGGATGGAAGGGCCCTGCAACCTGTCTTTTGCAATAGGCTGTTGTACATGGAGAGAAGAACGCAGCAGCTCTGCAATTTGGAAATAAACTCGCAGCATAACTAGGAATAATGTATGACACCAAAAACATGAAAGGGAAGGGTGTGAAGGTCCAAACTTGCAAAGGGAAAAGGACCTTCAGATGCATCAGATGCATTCGGAAGAAAAAAGGACTCCTGTGTATATGAAACTTCAACTTCTCTTTGCATAAACCTAGTGGCCACCATGCACACATACTCACACACAAAAGCCAAAACGGGCATGTGTAGCATTAAAAAAGAGGAAACGAAGAAAAACATCATTGAACATCCCCAAACTAAAACATACAGAAACACAAGGGAAAAGAAATAACAGAGAGACAGTTACCAGAAAACAAAAGATAAAATGACTACAGGAAAGCGTCATACATCAATAATCACCCTACTTATAATTGAATCGAACTCACCAATAAAAACGCAGAGAGTAACAGAGTGGATCAGAACATAAAACCTGACCACATGCTTCCTTCAAGAGACATATCTCAGCTTCAAGGACAAATATAGACTCGAAGTAAAAGGGTGGAAAATGATTCTCCAAGCAAATGTCATCCAGAGAAAAGTGGGTGTATCTGTGCTGATATCTGACAAAATAGATTTCAAGATCAAAATGTAACTAGAGACAAAGATGGACATTTTATAATGATAAAAGGACAATACATCAGGAAGACACACACACATACACACTCACAATCAGGACGCATCAAAATATAACAGAACTAAAGGGAGAAACTGATAAAACCCAATTATAGCGGGGCACCTCCATAGCCACTAGAAGGCTATAAATACATCATCCAAACAGAAAATCATTAAAGAAATAGCCTTAAAAGATACCTCAGACACAATATACATAATCAACATTTACAGAGCCTTTCATCTCAGAAATCCAGGTTATTTTTCTTCTCTAGTGCACATGGAACATTTTCAAGGAAAGACCATATGTTGGGACACAAAACTAGCCTAAAATTTTTAAAGAAGATTGAAATTATACAAAGCATATTCTCTGACCACAATGTTTTGAAACTGGAAGTCAACTGCAAAAAGGAAAAACAAACAAACAAACAAACCCACAACTATGGGAAAGTGAATCAAAGTGCAACTACAGAATGACTGGGTCAAAGAAGAAATAAAAGGAGATATCAAAACATACATTTAGATAAATGTGAATGATAATACAATATATATAAACTTTCAGGATGCAGCGTAAGCAGTAATAAGAGGGAAGTTTACACCATTCCAGGCCTATCTCAAGAAATGAACAACCCAACTTTACATCTTAGGAACCTGATAAAGGAGAAAATGCAGACCAAAGTCAGCAGAAGAAAGGAAATAATAAAATTTTCACAGCAGAATTAAATAAAATAGAAAACAAAAACAATAAAATGTTAATGGAACAAAGAGCTGGTACTTTGCAAAGATTAATAAAATTGACAAACCTGTGGCTAGACTTACTAAGGAAAAAAGGGAAAAGAAAAATGTAAATAAAATCAGAAATAAAAGAGGAGAAATTATGATGGGAACTACAGAAATACAAAGAATCATACAAGAATACTACAAAAGACTAGATGCCACAGAATTCAATAACCTAGAAAAAATGGACAAGTTCTTAGGAATATATACCTTCCTAGATTGAATCACAAAGAACTGGAAAATCTAAATAGATCAATAAACACTGAGGAATTTGAAAAACCATCGAAAACCTCCCAAAAGGTAAAGGTTCAGGACCAGATGTCTTTACTTGTGAATTCTACCAAACATTTAAAGATTTAATACCTATCTTTCTCAAACTATTCTAAAAATTATAAAAAGAAGACATACTTCCTAACACATTTTATGAGGTCCATATTATGCTTATACCAAAACCTGGCAAGGATAATACACACACACACACACGCACACACACACACACACAATCTATAGACCAAGATCTCTAAAGAAAAATTGATACAAAAATCCTAAACCAAGTACAGGAAAATTGAATACAACAATCCATTAAACATGTAATACAGTATGATCAAGTGGGGTTTATTTCAGGGGCACATGAATGGTTCAATATATGAAAATCAATCAATGTAATACATCACATTAAAAAAATAAAGGATAAAAATCATATGATCATAACAATCAAGGCCGAGAAAGAATTTGATAAGATACAACATCCATTTATTATGAAAACAATCAATATAATGGTTATAGAAGAAAAGCACCTCAACATATTGAAGGCCCTATAGGGCAAACTCTCCAATATGCATTGAGCTAATATTGTACTCAATGGTGAAAAACTGAATGCTTTTCCTCTAAGAGCAGAAACAAGATGAAGGCATCCAATGTCACCACTGTTATTTAACATCATACTGGAAGTGCTCGCCAAAGCAATCAGGCAAGAGAAAGAAATAAAAGGCATCTAAAATGAGGGTAAAGACGTGCAATTGTCACTTTCTGCAAACAACGTGATTCTTTCATTAGAAAACCCTGACCACAACACTGAAAACCTACTAGAAAAAATAAATACAGTAAAGTTGCAGGATAAAAAAATCAGTGTACAAATATCTATTTCATTCCTGTATACTAGCATTGGAATTTCAGAAAAAGAAATAAAAAACAAGTGCATTTGCAGTTGAAGTAAAAAAATAAAATAAAATACCTAGAATAAACATTATAGGGTGTGAAGAACATATACAGTGAAAACTACAAGACATTATTAAAATAAATTGAAGAAGACCTAAAGAAATAGAAAGATATTTTGTGTTCATGGATTGGAAGAATCAACATAGTTAAAATGGCCATTTTATCCAAGCAATATACATATTTAATGCAATCCCTACCAAAATATTAATGGCATTTTTTAAAGAAATAGAACAAAAAAAAATCATTAGATTTGTATGAAACCTCAAAAGACCCTGAATAGCCAAAGCGAACCTAAGAAAGAACAAAGCTGGAGCTATTATACCACCTGACTTCAAACTATACTATAAAGCAACAATAATCAAAACAGCATGGTACTGGCATAAAAACAGACACAAAGACCAATGGAACAGAATTGACAGTCCAGAAATAAACCAGTGTATATATGAGCAAATAATTTTCAACAAAGGAGCCAAAATATACAATAGAGAAAATAAAGCCTTCTTCATAAGTAACACTGTGAAAATGAGAATGAAACTAGACTAGACTGCTACTAGTCACCATTCACAAAGGTTAACTCAATATTCATCAAAGACCTTGATATAAGATCAGAAACAATAAATTACATGAAAGTAAACATAGGTGCTATACTTATGGACCACAGTGTAAGAGAGGATTTTATGAATTTGACCTCAAAGGCAAGAGAAGTAAAAGTAACAATAAATGAAGGGGACTGTATCAAACTGAAAAGCTTCTACACAGGAAAAGAAACCCACCAACAAAACAAAAAGGCAACCAAGTGATGGGAGAAGGTATTTGCAAACAACACCTCTAATAAGGGTTTACTCTCCCAAATATACAAGGAATGCATACAACTCAACAACAACAAAGCAACCAATCCAATTAAAAAGTGGGCATGGGATGTGAACAGACACTTCTTCCAAGAAGACATAAAAGTAGCCATCAAATGTATAAAAAAATTCTCAACTTCACTAGCTATTAGGGAAGTGCAAATCAAAACTCCCATGAGATACCACCTCATACTGATGGGCTGATACCAACTTATTGATATGTTATCAATAAGACAGGCAATGACAAGTGCTGGCGAGGTTGTGTAGAAAAAGCAACCCTCGTTCATGCTGGTGGGATTGTGAACTAGTAACGGCCACGATGGAAAACATGGGGGTCTCAAAAAAATAACAATAGAGTTACCACATGATCCACCAATCTCTCTCCTGGGCAATTATCAGACAAAATTTGAAAACATTTATTCATAAAGACACAGGCACCCCTGTATGCATTACAGCATTATTCACGGTGGCCCAGACATGGCAACAACCGAAGTGTCCCTTGATAAAGAACCAGATTAATAAAACACTGTGCGTATGTACAATGGAATGCTACTCAGCCATAAGAAAAGATGAAATACTGTCATTTCTGACAACATGGGTGGCTCGTGAGAATGTCCTGCTGAGTGAAATAAGTCTGACAAAAGCTCTAAGAACCATGTCATTTCTTTCATACATGGGATATAAAACTGACAGTAACAAATGAATAAACAAGACAAACAATCAAACAAAAAAAAATTGTAGGCACAGAGAACGGCATGGCGGTTACCGGAGGGGAAGGGGTGGGGGCAGGCAGTAAGGAGGAAAGGGGGTGGGATGTATGGTGTCAGGAGATCTGACTTTGGGTGGTGAGCACACAGTGCGATTCACAGACAACGTGTTATAGAACTGTACCCTGGCCTCTGTGACATTACTAATCAATGTCACCCCAGTCAATGTAATACAAAAATTTAAATGAGTTAGATCTAATAATACAGGAATTAAAAATATGGAAAATCAGCAGACATTAAATTCTTCTAAAAGAAAAAAAATAGTTAAGTAAAAACAATGAAAAGTCAGTGGATGGAGTTGAGGAGTCCAGGGATGGGGCAGAAATGCACACTGAGCTCTAAGGGTGCTGGGTGTGCTCCCAGGATCTTCTCTGGCTGGGTGTGACCTGTCTGGTCTGTAAGATGGTGTAACACAACCTGCCCTGTCCACATGGGGCTGTTCAAAAGTGAAAGGCAAGCTGCTTTCGAGTGCTTGAGCAAGGGCAAAGTAGTAAGCCAATGAAGAATTATCATGATAGGTACCTGAACACAGAGGAATAGAAAAAGTTGTCAAGGAATGCAAATTGCTAACATATTTAAAGCTCCCAGGACCTTGTTACCTTCTGCTGATACCCTCTGCAGACAGGTGATGTCTGCTTCTGCCACGTGAGACAGTCTGTGCTTAATGCGAGGCAGCAGCCACCGCCAGCACCCACCACTCAAAGCACGAAATCAGCATAAAACTTCCCCTCGAACACCATGGAGAGAAACTAATGGTGTGTGCGGGGAAGCACGCAGCGTCCCCTGAGCCCTGGTGATGCCCTTTGCAGTGCCATCAGCCTGTGCGCTGCTCAGATGATCGCTGTCACTCAGCTCCAGTCCTTTACAATTTTGACTCCAAACATGGTAGTAGGCAAATGTCTCCTGCATTAGTCCTTTGGGAAACCTTCCGCAAATTGCACTTGGTGGAGCAAAGCAGGGAGGAGGGGCCATGACCATCTCCTCAGTGGCCCCTAGTCCTGGGCTCTGAGCCCTCTGTGTCCTTGAGGTTACCTGTCGAAACGTTTTGGGGGAATGGCTAAGCAGAATAGCCGGGCTAGATTCGACTGCAGGATCATACTGTGTTCTGTGCTCTGTAGTGTGAGTAAAGCAAACACAGTAAGCTCACATTGCCACACTATGTATTGCCTCTGTCCTTAACCCTTGCATGTCTAATAACTTTATCCTCTCTGCCCGTGTATGTGCTCCAATCATAAAAAGTCTCGCTGCACCGACGTCACGCAGGCTCCTTTTGTGGATGTGGATCTGACTTATTTACAGCCACACCTGTGAGGCATGGACTATACAGTGGGCGTGTCCACTTCCTAGGATCTCCTCACGTCCTCCTTACACGCTGTCACTAACCTCTAAGGACTTGATGGAATCCCATGCTGTCATCTGCCACCAAATTGCCATGGCTGTTCTGTAGTCTATGGAACGTTCCATATTCTGCCTGCGAT
The DNA here is from genome assembly GCA_004026765.1 of Micronycteris hirsuta. Classification (NCBI taxonomy): domain Eukaryota; kingdom Metazoa; phylum Chordata; class Mammalia; order Chiroptera; family Phyllostomidae; genus Micronycteris; species Micronycteris hirsuta. The sequence continues at coordinate 69,853 of PVJI01001405.1, forward strand.
GTCACTGAGGCCCCTCAGTGCTGGGCAGTGCACAGCCGGCGCAAACACTACCTGTGACTCTGAATGCAGGAAGGAAAGGAGAGGAACAGAGATAAGTCTGTGCCTGCAACCCCAGTGAGGTGGAGAAAGTGTTGCAGCAGACAGGAAGAGAGTAGTCAGTGCGAGCGGCTTAGAGGTTGGGAGATGCCGATTTCAGTGTTGGTAACTGAGCTTTAAAAAGTAACGGGATATCAGATAGGCATGTCCAGTTTGCTGACGAGAGGTGCGGCCGCAATCTCAGGATGAGAGCGAAAGATCTGGGGTACATCTGCCTTACGTATTGTTTAAAGCAAAGGGAGCAGACAAAGAATTACAGACGAAGAATAAAGACCATGAAATTACAGACCAATCAAGAAAGAACCTTGATGAACCTGTTGCATTCAACTATGGCGGGAATAGCAAGATTTTAATGCGAGGGTTTCTGCATAAAGTTGTCCTCCCAGGCACCGGACTTGCCCAATATTCCTATTTTTTTTTCTCAGAACCTAAATTGCCGACTGAAATTTCTCCAAGTTCCATTCCTTTGTGGATCTTCTTACCATCAGCTGTTTTAAAACTCTGCACTGAGAGGTAAACTCCTTGGTATCAGGCTAAGCATGTCTTTTGGCATCTGTGGTTCTCTAGTGCCTGCATCTGATGGGATCGTTTTGTCTGTTGGTATGAGAGGAGTGCTCTGAGAGTTTATTAACAATTCAGATGCTTTCTTTTAGAAATTTGCCCTATGATACCCCAATTTTACATAATGCCCTTTGGTCTGGTGTTCAAGGGTTGTAAATCCATGGAAGGTTATCATCTCCACAAGTCAATGTAGGTCCTCCTCAAGCTCCTCCCTTCCTGGTGAAGTTCTAGCTCAATAGTTGTTATGCAGCAGCTTTTATCATCTCTGCATTCATATATCACACATATAACTTCCCTTATTGTTATTATAAAAATGGACACAATCATTCACAGGTGTATGCATCTAAAATATTTGATGCTATCCGTAATGAATCATCAATCACATTGATGTTGCATAACAGATTTTATTTAATCTTTCTGCTTGAAGCATAACTTCCTTCTCAAGGACAAGACTTTCAGATCCCTTTCCCTTCATGCCGTGTTGCAAAAAAGCAAAGATGCTACATTCATTCAAGTCTTGTCTTGATGTCTGGCTCCCTCATTTATCGGTTGTCTGATGTTAGCCAGTCACTAAAAGTCTATGAAACTCAGCTTCCTGCTTGGGGAGCTGTGCAAGACTCCAAGGAGAAAAGGTTCATAAGCTGCCAAGAACATTTAATGCACTTAATTGATGCTGGCTATTATTATACTTTCGCTTGTTTAATCTCTAAATTGATTATACATGATAATACTCATCTGAACATTAGGGACAGTGTGTCCAATGACAAGGAATGGAAAGTGCTCCGTGATGGTGTCAGACACTTGGTAGGGCAACATTCTAAAGATGACTCCCTAAGATTCCCATCTCCTGGTTCCTCATCACACTCAAATCTCAGCACTGCAGGAATTTTGCGGTTGTAACTAAAGTCCCAGTCATCTGACCTTAAAATGTGGAGGTTAATCATAGGGTGATTGAGTTAACCACACAGACACTTTATTGAGTTTTTATTAGTGAGAGAACAGGTAGGAGAGAGAGAACAGGTAGGAGAGAGAACAGGTAGGAGAGAGAGAAATATTAATTTGTCTTATTCAACTTATTCATGCATTCATTGGTTGACTCTAGTATCTTCCCTGACCGGGGATCGAACCCACAACCTTGGTACATTGAAACAATGATCCAACCAACTGAGCGACCCAGCTGGGGCCTACACATGGCCTTTAAAAAGCAGAAGAGGAAGGCACAATGGGAAGTCGGGGAGATCCACAGAATGAAAAGGATTTGATACATGGTAGCTGGCTTCGAAGACTGAGGCAACATTAAAGATGGAGTAAGCCATGAAGCCAGGATGAGGGTAGCTTCTAGAAGCTGGTCACAACTCCTGGCCAAGAGCCAGCTAAAAGTGGGGACCTCTGTCCTACCACCACAGGAAACTGGATTCTGCCAGCCACCTGACTGAATGGTTCTTCCTCATCCCCCCCCCCCCCCACCACCAGAATGGAGCCCAGACTTGTCAAAATCCTCCTTCTGGTTTATGAGACCCTATTCAGAGGACTGAGGGCGTCCGGGCTTTTGACCTACAGAGCTGTGAGCTGTTTTAAGCCATTGGTTAAGCTCTCTCCAGTTCTGTGGCTTTTCCTGGTGTGGTTTCCAGTTGGCTGAAAGGGCTCAGCAGTTGTTTGTCCATGGAGCATTAAAATACTTCTTAAATGTCTGTGCTTAACTTTTTGAGAAAAGATGTTTAAGATACAAACGATTATTTGTCAAGGATCCTACTGATGAAAAGGAAGAAGAGTGAAATTTCAAAGAGATGCTTTTCTACATTATTATCCGGGGTCACTACTGCTGGTTTCCTCTGGGTTTTTAGATTTTAAATTAGCCAGTTCATAGGTAACGATATAATTTTTGATGTGTCTTACATTCTCTCACGTGTTTAAAGTATATGCAAGTGAAGTTTAAATTCTATAGTATTTCTAAGATACAGAGTTATTGATCCTGTCGCTATCATGTTGATATCAAACAAATACCCAATTCCCTTTTCTACTTATGTGAATTTTGTACATTTTAAGCATCTGTATCATATTCAGATCATTTAAATTCGGGTTTATGATGGCTCTTGTAAAGGCGACTTAGCATAGTGATTAAGACAGGAAATTCTCCTTGCATTTGAAGCTCTGTTCCACAGGTTAGCTGCAGGGCCTGGGCAAGTAGCTGCCCCTCCCTGTTTCCCAGTACCCTCATCCACGGAAAGGGGAGTGTCCTGTGCCTACTTCAGAGGTTGTGGGGAATAAACGAGTTAATATATGCAAAGTACTTAGATCAGTGCCTGACACCATCAGCCTTACACACATATCTGATGTTATCTGATTAATTTTGCATGTTTATATTCAAAAGTTAACTATTGGCTTTAGGCGGAGCCTCAGCGATGTCACGCGTCTCTTCAGTTGCGCGCTGTGAAACGGCAGTCCTACCTTCTGACGCTAACACAATTACTTTCAATGAACTCGTTTTAATATTCTGGTGCCTGTTGTCACCCCCACCCCCCTTTCCAAGGAAACCTTCTATGTAAGTCAAACTCCTTTCTTTTATTAGAAGAATATTAGTTTTTCCATTAAATTAAGAAAATAAAATGGGGAATTCAAGGTCCATATCCATGACCTGGGAGTCTGAAGGCAGCTAGTGTTCTCTGAAGATGGACAGCACTTCCAACATCCACTCACGAGTGTTTTCTAAATTATTTCCGAAATGCGCAGCTGAGTTTCATCTGTAGGTGAGACCATGGAACTGGAAAATGTAAAGTGACTTTGAATTCGCTTTGCTAGGACTGAAAGGATAATGCACCAGCGCCACCTAGCTGCCGGGATACACTGTGCTGCTTGTTATCCTTGGAGAGAATTACGCGGCTCAGACAGGTAGGAATATAAACTCTAATGTCTGTTACATCATCACTGTATTATTTTAACAAATATTCATCTTCAGTAATGACATAAGGTTCAGTTAAGTAAATATTTGCCATGTTTGTCTTTTTTATACAGGAGGGTTAACACACTGCAATATTAATTTTCAATAATTTTATCTAATTTGCCTGGATCTGAATTATTTACCAACTCTGCCACATGAACGTATTAGTTATATATTACTGTCTGCCCAGAGTTTCAAGCTTTACAAAGTAGAACATATGTTTTCTCTTAAAATTAAGACAGTCTGTGGGTTATTCCACAGGTGACAAAGGGATTTTATTATATATTTATTTAAAAATTAACCATTTGATTCTGTAATAAGGTACATGCACAGTAAATGGTATCCATTTTTCACTCAGCCTGAGGAATGTGTGCAGTAAGGCTAGAGCCCATATTTTTAGATGAATATGCAGTTTGGTACACAGTAAGACTATGCTTGACCTTGAACAGTCTGTAGCATCTTAGGCCCCTTTGGGAGTAGGGTCAGATGACCTCTCAGCATCCATCTGTCTATTGTAAGTCAGTCGTCCACTGACTATGGGCAACAGCTACAGAGCAGGAGGAGGGGAAGAAGGAAGGGACCCTAAGATGCGTTCAGCCCACTCTTCCTTCCTTTTCATAAAGCATGGTCATACTCAGACTAAGAAAAGATAATGTCTTTCCTTTCTTGTTTCATTTTTCTCTCCTTTTTCTTTGCTTTTTTTTTAAGATTTTTATTTATTTATTTTAGAGGTGGGGGGGGGGAGACAGCGAGGGAGAGAAACAGCAATGTATGGTTGCCTCTCACATGGCCCTCACTGGGGATCTGGCCCGCAACCCAGGCATGTGCCCTGATGGGGAATCGAACCGGGACCCTCTGGTTCCCAGCTCACGCTCAATCCACTGAGCTACACCAGCCAGGGCTCCTTTTTATTTTCTATTGAAGCCATTTGCTTACTGAAAGCAAAGACACTTCTGAGCCTTTCGAAGTGTCCCTTCTTTACCAGAAATGCAAATTAAAGACTTGGAAAAAAGTAAAAATCACAAAGACCACTTTAAATCAAGGATAACACTTTAAAAATCTCTGTTCTTAACCAAATAGTATATTGGTGGTTTGAAAATGCTTTCAAAAATAGAAAACCTCTTAAGTTTCTAAGAAATCTGAGTGTTTTCTCTGAAACAAAATGCTAAAAACATATGTCCTCAAGCTACTAAAACCTGTTCATATTTTAACAGAATTTTTACATATTTCACGTCAATTTAAAGTCCATTTTGAGTCACACTTTGTAGTGCACTCCCAGGTTTTCCACAGCCACAGGCTTGGATTCAACACTGCAGACGAAAGAGGGATGCTGTCCCGTGAGAAAAGCCGCCCAACCCGGGCCGGCGTCACTGCCTCCTCTCGAAGGTGCGCCCCACCCTAGAGAGCAGGAAGGGAGAGCCTGCTGAAGCAGAGGACTCTGCCCTGCGATCTGCGACCTCCTGCAACGTGTGTGTGCACACTAGCTCCTCGAACACAGAACGGCACCATGTAGAGAGTGAAGTCCTCCCTGAGAGATACACATAAATGGAAAGAAATCCAGATATTATCCAAAGTACCTGGTCATTGTTTTTTCTCTGGGGGAGTGTTTGAGTGTTTGGCAGTCTGTGGCAGAGGTAGCTAACTCACCAGCAAACCGGTTTCCTCTCCTGCCTGAACACACAGTCTGGACTGCAGCTTCCTTTCTCTCTCCTGTGTAGGAAGGTGCACCAGACTGAAGAAATGTATGGAACTTACAGACCTGACCCAATGATATGTGTGCGTGCGTGCGTGCACGTGTGTGTGTGTGTGTGTGTTCCTCCTCACTGCCCGTTTGATGCCATCAGCAAGAGAGACCTTGAACCTCAAGTGTTGAGTGTGGCTGAGCTGCAGGGAGGCTGGAAAGATACAGAGCTACATTACAGAGTGGCAAATGCATGATAAGTCTCTGGCCTGTGGTAACTTGGAAGGCAGATTAAAGCTAGCTCTGGGTGAAATAAAAGGGAAAAAGTCAGAATGGTAACGTATGCTGGCATTACTTTCAGTTTTTAGCTAAGTATTTTCATAAAAGGGTGAGTTAAGGCATGGATTCTAAGCAAACGGGTAAAACACAGGAGAGAATAGAAATAACTTTAGGAATTTAAGAATCAGAAGAGCCGACCCTTTGAGACCTCAGATAGTAAGGAGGTAAGGATGAAAGAGCCTTTGAAAGACAAAGCCCATTAATACCCTGTCAGGGGCACAGGTCACGTTAAAGGTGATGACTTCCATGGAGTTTATCTGCAGTGGCGTCAGATTGGCTTCCAAATGAGGGGTACATGTAGGGGGAGAGAGAGAGAAAGGGGATGGATGGAGGGATTGAGAGAGGCAAAAGAAGAAATCAGTCATAAGAATTATGTCTGAGAAAAACTTTTAGTTTGTTACTGACCCACGGAAATTACCGGAAGTAAATAGAAAGTCTACTAAGTTTGGTAATTAATCCCAAGCCTGGGCTAAAATAACTTTTGACTCTTTGAATTTTAATTCCACCCTGAGGCCCTTTAAACCTGTGAAGAAGGCACAGTGTCCAACAGGTATGTTCACGGAGAATAAACGCAAGAAGAAACGCCCATGGTCACGGAGAACAATGCACCAGATACTTCCTCTCAAAGTGCTGGACTTCAGTGAAGGAACTTCCTGCCACCAGGTGAGAAAACCTGCCCAGGGCCACTCTGATGTCACCGCCACCTTTACCCGGTGATGCTGTGTGTTCCTGCCCTCCAACTTTGTTCTTCCGAAAGGGAACATGTCTGCAGGTAACACGTGCTCGCCTCCCCATTGGATGGTATCTGTGGAAGAGGGGCTGATGACCTGTCTTTTTCACCCATTGGTCTCTGAGCGACACGGTCAATTTTAAGGGTGGCACATTTGAAGCCAACGGAGGCCAGGGGGACAGCACAGGTGAGTCAAGCAGTGTATGCATGTTGACGACTGGACAGACTGTGGGCCCAGCAGGTAAGCGGGGGCCGCTGCCAATACTCAGCCCCTGCAGAGTTGTGCCTGCTTCATATAATGCTGCCAGTCCCCTCTTGTCTATCCTTTTTTAATTTTTAGAGAAGACAGAGAGAGCTGGATTTTTATATAACATTGGATCAAAATGTTAAAAGGAATTTTGTGGCTCACTGAAACATTTAGAGTTGAATTTGATTCATGGGCTACTCACTTGCTATTTTTGACAACTATCTTTGACAACTTTTTCTGTTTTTGTTGTTGTTTTACTTCACCCCTTTCATTTGATTGCGGTGTGAACCCTTAGCGTCAGATCTGCCCCCTGAACAAAATTTTAGACACGCGGTTTTGAAGACTAATTAAACAGACAATGCCAAAATAAGACAATCATGAGTAACAGATTATTTTAGAGTGAAGGCCCGGAAGAATGCCACTGAAGTTTTTCGGGAATATAAATTCTAAATATAAATCCCATGAAGAGCCTTCTTGGTCTGTAGGAGTCCTGTGTCCTAGAGTGTCAAGGGGAAGACACGTTACCCTTTAAAAACAAGAACGACAAGAATAGTGCTTAAAACCAAAAAAAATCAAAAGTCAACAGAACACAGAGATTTGAGATGAGAGAGAGCTGAGTGTGTAAGAAAGAGAAACACTCGTTTCTCACCTGCTTGCTCTGGATTAGCGCTACCAGCAGCCTGGGAACCGGTCTGCTCAGATGATTCTTTGGGGCTCTCATGGTGAACATGAACTTTGTTAATAAAATATTAATTCAAATTTGAAGTACATTTTAAATCTATAATCATCCAAGTTTATAATTTTGGCATCTAATGGCATGGCCTCGATGGTGAGCATAGGTTTAATGAGTAGTTTTTAAAGAAGAATAGAAGAGTAGACTTTGACAAAACAGTTAAGATGGAAAAATAAAATCACTGAGCAAGATCAACAGCGTAATGTGCATTTATGACAAGAATGGAAGTAATGGAATACATTCAGATTGACAGTTTTTCAAATCCCTGTTGCACATCCTGTCATTCTGGTTTAAACAAATACAAATTTTTCTACAAAATGACAATCTATTGATAAGAAAATGGAGCACCAAACCCACACAGCAAGAGCAGTAAGTCAATTCTCTCTACTTGATATTCTCACATTTATATTTTTTGCTTTACCTTCAGAATCGAAACAAAATGCGAAAATCATTGAAATTGCATCTTTATCAGTGAGCGCGTAGAAATATCGGCAAATGAAATCCACAGCAACTATGATGTTCTATTTACTGTTTTGCTCAATTGATGGCTTTTTCTAAGTTAGTTATTTTGGTCGGAATTCTTGCAGACAATAGATAAAATTAAGTTCTCCCATCAATACATGTTCTATCTGAAGCTACATCAAAATTCCTACTTCCCATCATTTGTGAGGAGGCAACCTATGTGTTTGGAAAGCTGGTCTGTAAGGCAGAAAATCATAAGTAGAATGACATAAACGTTATTCTAAATCCCTGAATATGTCATTAGTTCAGAACCCTGACACATGAACAGAAAACTTTTAGTCTAACACAATTGGCTACCCATGCCTTTCCCTTGATTGGCCCCACCTCTGCCTCCAAGGGTCCAACAGAACTGTTTTCACAGCATGCATGGAAATCCACATCAGCCACCCTGTTCTTCCATCTCCAACAGGAAAACAAGCCTTGGAGTGCTAGGCATGTGGCCAGCTGGCGGCAGGAAAGAGGTAGCCAGCATAAATAAGAAATCGTAATAAAGGAAGGAAGACACTGGTGGGGATACTTCACAGACTAGATGGGAACTTGAAAATTCTCACTGGCTGCTCCTTCTGGATCTCCTCAGTGTGGTCATTTTTCTCTGTCTCTAAATACTGGGGTTCCTATCCTCTACACTCTAGTTGATTTTATCCAGTCCCTCGGCATCAAGTGGCACCGAAACTGCCAGGCGTGTTACTGTGGCTTCGCTTCGACCCCTCCTCGGAAACACAGATGCTAGACCTGCCTGTCATGACACTGCATTTGCACTTGACATCTAAGTGTATTTCAACGTTTCCCCCACTAAACCCCACACCCCAACCTACTTGCCCTAAATAGTTCTCATATCTGTAAATTCCCTACACCAATGTCAATACAACATAGACGCCATCTTCATTTTTCTGTATCTTTTCCCTCCCGCGTCTGATCTGTCTTTCTGCTTCCTCAGCCAGAAGAGCTTTGCCCAGATCTTGCCATGGCAGCTTCTCCCGACCATTCACGTCTTAGCCTGTGTCCCGTCTGCTTAGTGAGGCCTTCCCGTCGACCCTCTCTAAAGGAGTCCCTCCTCCAGTCACTGATGTTCACTGAACCACACTTTATTTATAGCAATCACCCCCTAAATCAGTGTTTTTTTCGTATCATGGTTACCTGCAAATGGGCAGTTTGAAAGAAAAAGGGAGCAGACAAACCCACGGCATGAGTGGAAGCACTGATGAAGGAAGAAAGACATTGTGATGTCGGGCCAGAAGGGAATGTAATCCCAATGCACCGCTTGGCCTGATAGTGGATACTGTTCACATACTCTTCATAATATAAATGTTATTCACCCAGAGCCTATCTGCACATGTAATATATGTAATCATAAACACATGCACGGATATGTGTATATACAGAATGCATATTTAAGATGTGGAATATATTGCAAGACAGAATGTATACTGAATAACCTTGAACTTGTAAAAGTAACAGAAAGTGACACCCTAGGAAGAAAGGATACTAATATAGGATTATTTTTTAATTTTAAAAATTTATTTTCAGACAGAGAGAAAGGAGGGAGAGAGAGGGAGAGAAACAGCAATGCGTGGTTGCCTCTCACTTGGCCCCCACTGAGGACCTGGCCTGCAACCCAGGCATGAGCCCTGACTGGGAATTGAACTGGCAACCTTTCGGTTCACAGCCTGTGCTCAATTCACTGAGCTACACCAGCCAGGGCTAATATAGGATTATTAAGAGATACTGTTAAAAGCATATGACAAAAAAGCAGTTTTAAATATACTATTATTTTAAATTATCATAGTAACTAGTAAGGGTAATAATATAAATATGCAATTTTGAGAGGTAGATGATGAAAATAAGCTGAATCTTCATCTGCTATAACTGAGAATAGATAATTGTCTGAAATTGAAGTCAGGAAACAGAGGCTTAAGAATAATTTCTAGACTTTTGTAGATAAACATAGAAATAAGAACTGAAATACTTCATAGAAGTTGTCTCTGGAAAGTGGGATGGGGAATAGGAATGGATGGGGCATATTTCCTCTGCTTTCCCTTTTTTCTCTGCTATAGTATTTAATATGTGAATCTATTACTTTAATTTTTTTAATATTTTAAATGTATTTTTAGAGAGAGGGGAAGGGAGGGAGAAAGAGAGGGAGAAAAACAACAATGTGTGGTTGCTTCTCATTCACTCCCTACCAGCGACCTGGCCTGCAACCCAGGCACGTGCCCTGGCTGGGAATCGAACTGGCAATCCCTTGGTTTGCAGGCCCATGCTCAATCCACTGAGCTACCCCAGCCAGGGCTGATTTTTTTAATTAAACTGAAAACCAGAAATTTTCAATGCCTCTTCACTTTAATTATACTCCTCAATAAACTGTCCCCATAAAACATCCTTTTCCTACATTTCCTGTGCCCAGGGTTCCCACATGCGGAATCTTTTGTAGTTGCTATGTCCTATGTTTTCACGTTAGCCCTCTTTGCATAAAGGACGTCCTGGCCAGGTGCATTGTTTATCCGAAAATGGTTGGACAGGTTCCATTCTTACAGCCCTTCTGTGTTGCACTTTTCAATCACTCACCTGGAGGGCGGGCAGTGGATACACACGGATCCCTGCCATCAATCCCGGACCTGGTTTGGCTCTGCCAGACTAAGGGGAAATCTCTTGCTCCCGCTCTCCGGTCAGAGGACCAAGCTGAGTGGAATTTATTGCCAAGCGAAAACCGGCCATGCTTCCCTTATCAGAACGAATACAGGAAACACTGCCTCCCTCTGAGGGCCTGGCGGTGGCAGTGCGTCCAACTGTTGCTCCCTCCTCTTACTAACTTCACATTTCAGGGTGAAACAGCCCTGACCACTTCAGGGTCTGGTTTTTGTTGTTTTTGTTATCATTGTTGTTTCCTTTTTTTTTTTTTTTTTTTACATTTTTATGACATGTAGCTTCCAAATGGGTGTCTAAAGGTTGTAGTGGGGAGCCAGTTGGTGAAAAGGTACTAGCTAGAAAGCATTTTCCGTACAGTAGGTTCTCCCTTCTCTGCTCATGGAAATTGTCTAAGGAAGGATTTGTAAGCAGAATAGGTGGAAGGTGTCTACGACTTTCCTGTTTCTGTCCACAGCTGGTCACGCTGTGAGGATGGAGACATGTCTCTGGGCCCCGGAGAGAAGTGACTACAATAGGCCATGCCTCACCTACAAGGAGGGTGGGCAAACTCATTTCCGACTTAGCTACACGTCCATGTGTTTATTTGTGTTTGTTTATTCGGTAAGTCTCATCTCCTAGCAACCCATTTTATTCAGTTAGCTACTGTTTCTGATCCGACAGAAATGCCAGCCAGATCGCCCGAGGCCCCCAGAGGTGGGTGAGGCTGGAGATTGCTATGTGTCTTGACCAAGCTGAGAACCTTCAGATGCTGTCTGCCACGAGTTTGCTCGGCGATGTGAAACTTGACCCTGGGATTGAGTCTGGGCATTGGCCAGCATCTCTCCCCTCTAGTGTTGTGGCATCTTTGGAACTCCAAAGTTTCACAGACCCAGAAAAATTATGTTGGCAGACAATAACAAGGAACATTTAAATAAATAATCAAATGCTTGGTATCCATAGGTAAATATTTTTCTTGTTCCCAGGAGGCAGAAAGAGAACATAAAATGGTTTATGAATAGTGGCTTTTGTGTCTTTTTCTTCTTTGTCAGTTTTATAGATGTCCTTACGACCCAGGTGCACACTCCTGCGGTTTTAATGTGTAGCACTTACTACATGACATGCTTCAGCAATTGTGCCCCCAACCGAAGGCTCAGGGAGGTGAAGGATCAGTCATTTGGCTGAGGCGGGAATTGGTTAGATACAGGCATAAAGCCACGGGAGGTGCCCACTCTCGGGCTCCAGGTCTGCTGTTTGCACCCACCCTCAGTGTGAATGTGCTGGTGGAGTACATTTCCCCTAAGCGAAATCACAAGTAAAAAGATGTGAGAAGAACTGAGGATATCTCAAAACTACAGTCACATGGAATAAAAACCATTCAATACTCTCTGCATTATAACCGCCTTTAAGCCAGCGGTAATTCCTATGATATCACTCTCAATTATTATAAAATTAAGACACTCGATTCAGGGCTGCCATTCCCCGATGTTTTTCATTCGTGGGGCTTCTCTGACTCAGTTTCCCAGGCTAGCCAGACATTTCGATCCTGTTTCTAATTACGCCAGAAAAGCATCTAACAAACAGCTTCATATCTGATGTCGAAATAGCTCATCTGATGCCCATTGTTATTTTTCTAAAAGAGTTTACTGCTGTTATTTGTACTTTTCATACAACAGGAGGAAACTTCAGGGTGCACTTTTCCCCATTGGAATTCTCTCTTGATTTTTCAATAAAGAATCTGAGGATAAGTGAGGACTCTGTCCTCACTGGGTTTGGGAAATCTGAAATATATTTCACCTTGGGCACTGTATATCTGTAATTATTGAGAAACTCAAATGCAAAACCATGCCCACAAGCAACATTTTAAATAAATCTTATGCAAAATGGTATGAATCTATTAAATATTCATATGAATATATAATTCTAATAACATTTTCCATAAATAAGTTGTTTCTAAATTAATTTTAAAGAATTAAATAGGTTACGTTATCTCTACTCACTGGAGAATGAAAATACTTTCTGCGTAAATATCTGCATCTATGTTTTCACAGGGAAAAATTTCACATGGAATTTCTAGCAAAGTATAATAAAAATCTCCTTATGTTTCCCTCTTCTATTCATATGATGAAATCAACTCATAAGTCTATAATAAGCTTGGTCTTCGACTTCATCGTTCCATCAAATTCTCATTGACACTGCAGACTTTGTGCGTGAATGTAGCCCCTTTGCATGTGCATCTTCACGTAAGCGTGAGGGAGACTGGGAAATCTGGATCACAGATACCCGTGGCTGTGGTCTCTCCTAGGTCCATCCTGGGCGCTCCCCTGTCTCTACAGAAGCACAGACCTGGAGAGCCCACGACTTCACACGCAACGAAGACAGGTCAGTGTGATCCTCAAACCGTTACCTAAGCTTGCAACTGCACAGAAGTTTAAGCCAACCCAATGCAACTTATCTTAAGGAATTCAAGGAGCATAATTTAAGGAAATACAGTGAGAAATATTTGATGGTGTAAATTGACTCTAAATGTCACCTTAGCCAAGACCTAAAGTCATTCCCGATGAGTAAAGGGTCCACTATCACTTGCAAGATAGTGTGCAAAGGGAAACAGCTAACCTGTTAGCATCGCTTAGCGCACAAGAGAGACATAGTTATGAAAGTAACTAAGCTCATTTCATCATTAGGCAAAGCACTTGTGTTTGATAAAAGTGAGGTATTGTCTTTCTGGATTCCTTAACACAAATGGCTAAAGTGGTAGTCTCAACACTTACTGAACATTGAAGTCACTGTCTCTTCCCCCCATTCCTTTCACCCCCACGCCCCAAACCTACTCAGTCAGACTCTCTGAAGATGAATGCAGGTGAACTTAACAAACACACTTAATTCATAATTTGTTGGCTCCCCGTGCTTCAAAAAGTGCTTTCATGCACACAGGTCCTTCTCAGGGAACATGGCGGGTGACCTCTGCACTCATCTTTGGCCGCCTCTTATGTTAAAAATTACTATTTTAATCAGAGGTTTTTCAATTTGTGGATTCAAATTGAATCCAGAGCCATTGTCTCTGTGTACAACTGGGAAAAGGACTCCCCACCTCCCCGAATCACCTGCCACTGGGCCCAGAGCCTGTTATTTAGAACCCATGGCTCTCCCAGACCCTGGGGCATCCCCTAGATTCCACATCCAGAACTTTCTAGCCAAATCCTCTTGGTGAGTTCAGTGGGGCAGGGATGGTGTTCGAAGGAGCTTAGTCTTCTTGATGTGACTGGCATGTGAATATTCATTCCAAGAGCTGATGTGACACATTATTTACACCAAAAGCAATGAGAGAGAGACACCTTGGCTATGGAAAACATGCTTAACCTTACATCACCGCAGACTGTACACATATTAACACCAACCTGCTATCACCCATACAAGCAGGTTTTACTTTGTGGATAAGCCTTAATCTATATTTCATGCCAGACTACAATATGCTGACCCTATCTACTTTTAACTAGGTTCCTTTAATACTGCCTACAATAAAGAAACTTACAGTGACATTAACATAAACACCTACAGTTGGCGTGATAAGTGACCAGTCCCCGAAATGTCTGCAATGCATTTCAAAGGCAGGTATGCTTGGTGCTTGGTTGCCTTGTCTTCCGTTTTGTACATCCATCCAGATGGACAAGTAAAATTAACCCTGTATAACAGACAGTGCTATCCCTTCTCATCCTGTGCAGCACAACCTCAGGTTTTATCAGAAGCTCCACTCTCCCCACGGAGCCAGATCATCTGGGAAAACTAACCGCGAGGCCTGCTCCAGGGCACTTTGATTTTTCTATGGTTGCTAACATTATGCTTCATTCCAGTTACTTGTTCAGGGATGGACATGGGAAGAAATTCTGGCCAAAAACATAGGAAAGCTACGTTCTGGGGGTTCTAGGAATAGTCTTCTCCCTTCCAGGAGAAATACACAAGTGTTTTTGGTTTTTTTTTTTTTTTTTTTTTCTTTCTAAATGTTGGGGCATTTGGAAGTGACATTTGTATTCATTGATGCCATCTTGCTACTAGTGAAACCAACAACACGATGGAGCAGGAGATGCAGAGTTCAAAAACAAAAGAAAACAAAACGAAAGACCCTGTAAGGCCCGTACTGCCTTTGAGTGCCTTGATAAGTTCAAAATAAATCCTCTTATTGCTCCAGTAGTTGGTATCAGAATGTCTGTAGCTTGCAGCCCAAAACGCGTTAACCAATAAACCAGGTGCTCACACAACTCAGATTCCTGCAGACTGCTAATCCAAACATGAGATAGGGCCACGGATAGTTCATATCTGTCATGAGACAAATACCAGTATGTTTAACAGAGCTTAAAATGAGTGTGATAAAACCTGAAAGAAAAATAGTAGATAGTTTTTTCTGGGATGTTAATCTTAGCTGCTACTGATAACTAGACAGTAAAGAATGGGTAGCCAGAATCTTGACCTCTATGGAAATATAGATGTAGGAGTTTTCATCTCATAATGAAATAACTGAGCTGCGGTTTTCATTTACGTGCTTTAGCAATGTACAACAGGAATAACGCCTACCAGGAGGCTGTGCAAATGGACACTAGCAGTCTTCACTGCATGCTTTTTATAGAACCAGCCTAATTTAGGCATCCTTTAACATTATTATTCTTTTGGAGAATCCGCCCTTCAATTCTGCTAACTTAACATCACATTTAAACTTTATGGTGTACCCATGGTAGAAACCCTGTTGCCATGGCAACGTTGGAAACACTTAGTGTCCAAACGACAATCGTGTGCTCGGAACTTGAACCAAGGCTATTTGGAAACATACCCGAAATCCCAGAGTGATTAAAACATATAGTGATCAACCAGGTCAGCCTCCCTCCTCTGGAACTTATTCTCTTCTTGTTTGTTAAGGGTGATTTTCTCTGCCACCAAAGCTCTACTGGGGAACAAATTACACAAAAAGTGACACCTCAGCACAGGCCTTTACCCAAAAGATCAGAAAAACTGCATTATCTGGTCCTCCTGCTGGAAAAGTCCCTAAATAAATGCTGTGGCTCATGAGGGTGACCCTTTCCAGGCATGATATGAAGTTTGCTCTATTGTCCTCACGTCCTCAATCTCTTCTCCACTTACCCTTCCGGCAGTCCGTAATGAAGGGGGAAGTTCAGCTCGACAGTAACTCTGCACTTGGTGATCTTTAACATTTTCAGGAATGACAGATTTGCTTCTCATTCGCTGTACCCATGGAGACTATTTTAAAAGAACCTGAAGATTAATACAGCGCCACAAACAACCCAGCATGACTGTAAAAAACAAATGACACCTGCCCAGTGGTTCGCGATGTCTGGTGATTAATGTCACGCTTTTTTGCAAACAAGGGACTTGATTCATCCTTTTCCATCTTCTCAAGGGCTCATGGGCAAAGGCAGAGTGGGACTTCCATGCGTGCTGTGTCTGATAAGTAAGCATGCTTATCATGATGGTGTCGCGTGGATATTCGGACCTGTCCACTGGGCATTAACCTTAAGCTCTACAGTGTGACCGCAGACAAATGCCAAGGAGCAGAGCTCTGAGCAATGAGCAGAAAACTGTCCGGAGAAGCCGCGGCGTAGCTTGCTGAGACTACTTGGCAAGACTTTCCTTCATATCTCTTCCAGCCACTAAATAATAACTCTAATTAAACATAAATCAATAAATGGCCATATAGAATTTTTACTGCTATACTTGACCTTGCCTAATTTATATCAGAAAATAAATTATCCCAATGAAAGGGAAAACATGACAAAGCATATTATAAACATGCAGCTGGTCTTAATATTTAAAATGTTTATTCTCTGACTACTTCATTTATATGTTGTCCTTATGTCCATTACATTAAAATACTGAAGTTTATTAAAAGAAGAATGAATGAATGAGAAGTGTAATCAATCAAATTATTCAAACAATGTAATTAATCTAAGTATTTGAAAAATAGGTTGTCTTTAGGTTTTGTTTTATTAGGGCTATATTTCTTCAGGAGATATAATTAACTAAATATCGACACAGGCTCCAGAGCCCTATCTGGGTTTAAGTCCCAAGCCTGCCAATTTCAGACAGGATACACCTAGAAAAGTTATTTAAAAAGTTAAAAAAATCACTTAGAACAATGATTGGTACACAACAAGACCCAATAAATATAAACTGTTACTCTTACTCTTTAAAAATGTAGTGTCTCAGAAGATTTAAAGTTTGAAAATTTTAAGTAATGCATCAATAGAAGAGATTTTAGATACTTGTCTTCAAAACATAAAAAGGTCATTAAGATTGCTTTTTGGAGGGATGAAAGTAAACTAAACTTCATATAGAAAACTTTGAATTTCCTGGTGGAAATCCACTCCATGTCATGCCAGCTGAAATGCCTGCTGGGGTGTCCCACCTGTGGCCCGTGGGCAGCTCAGGATGGCCATGAATGCAGCCCAACACGAAATCGTAAATTTACTTAAAACATGATGATATTTTTTGGGGGGTGATTCGTGTCGCAATGTATTTAATGTGGGGCCTAAGACAACTCATCTTCTTCCAGTGTGGCCCAGAGACGCCAAAAGTTTGTGGCCACCCCAGACAGATTCAATAACAAGGAACCCATATATAAAGACCCCGCTATATGTGACTTCTGACAAATTCATTTAACAATGTGGGTTATCTACCTATTTGTCAGAGCAGAATGAGCAAATAGATACAGGCCCTGTTTTCAAGAACAGTCCAGGCCAGTTGGGAGAGATAACCCACAACTGCAGGTGTGACCTGTAACAGTGACATTAAATGCTGTGCTGTGAGAAAGGGTCCACATGGTTGATGGAGGGGAGGTTATTCTTGATGGGATTTCTGGGAAAGCCTATCCCAAAACTCAAATGTTAAGAATGAAAGTAAAGAAGGCTCAAAAACAGACAAGGAGAGATCCCAGCATTCACATTTACTGTTGAACAGGCATTCTTGTGACACCAGTGTAGATTCAGTGGTAACCTGACAGATAAAGACCCTGCCCTCTTGCAGGTTATGACCAGGAGAGGGAGGAAAAGGCTTACAGATTAAACAGACAGGTTATTCTAGATGCAACAGGGAAACACTGAGAGAGATGTAATTGGAGAGGAAGCATAACTACAGCCATGTGTTAAAAAGTTGAATGATATCTTTGGGTGTTGAGTGGGCAATGGGTGTATTCAGGGAAGACCTGAAGTAGAAGAATGAATTAGGAAGCTCCTGCCATAGGTCATCTAACAGATGGACGCAACCTGGACCTGGAGAGTGGCAGGACAATGAAAAGAGACTATCGATTTGAAACGAACATTAAATACAGAATCAAGAAGCACACGGTAGACTTGTTGTGGGTGGAAGGATGGAGGGAGGGAATTAATGTGACACCGACATTTTTGGTTTGAGAAACTGGCCACATGATGAGGTCAGTTAACTGGGAAAGGATGGGAATCAAAACAGGTGATGTTTGAAATGTCCATGAGACGGACACCTGGACAAGTATAAACACCTTAGACTCCATGTAGAAAGTATTAATGCTTTTTTTCCCCAGGAAGTATTTAAAACCATTGAAATAGCTGGCATTTTCTAGATGGAAAATCAAGATAAAGAATAACAAATGGATTATAATGAGAATGAAGTTAGTGATAATAAAGTCAAAGTGGACTTTTCTGTCACCAGGAACATGGTATTTACTTCTATCTCCAATAGGAAGTTTAAAATCTTTAACAGAAAGGGAATCACTAATGAAAAAGTCTCTTTTGTTGGTGATCTTTACGCAACAATGTGTTTTGTCTTTCTTTTTTTCAAGAAATGTAAAGAAAAAAATTGGGGTTATATGTTAATTGTCCGTTAATTTATTAGTGCCATGGTATAAAAGTTCCAAAAGTGTGTCAGTACACTTCAAAAGGAATTAAGTTTGCCACTGTACATTTTTTAAATAGTTAATTTTGCACTTTTAATCACTGGTACAAGGCAAATATGGTGGCAATGTACTATTAACATTTCTTAATAACTAGCTATTTTTAATCTACATTGAATATCTATATTTCCTTTTGATTACAAAAAAAGAGTAATAAAATGGAAAATATAAATTGAATGATAAAATGTGTCTGTGGCATTAAAAATGTTAAAAAATACCCCTGAGATTTCTGAAATATTGCATAGTAAAAAGTGCTTAATATGCTTATTTTGAAAACATTAACATAACGGAATACAATCAATAGAAACTAATAATTACAGTGAGCCCCCATAATTCCCATAAGTAAACATGTGCTGTGCATGCTATTCAAATTACTATCCTGTAAAATGCTTAATTACATTCTATGTAAGGCAATTCATCAGAAAATAAGACTATCTCATTTTTCTCTTGAGAGCATCTCAGAATTTATCTAACAGCAGTAGTGATAAAGAATCAAATCTCCAAATTCACACAAGATCAAAGACTAACAGGCACAAGGAATATGTATAATGTATGATCACTTTCTAATTCATATATAAGCAAGTAGCTTCTCAGAAGGTTTAGCAAGAAAGGGAGGTTTTCAAGCTGTGATTCCAGTATAAAAGTCTAGTAAGTAATATAAGAATTACCATTGTCATACATTTTTAATGCTTTGAAAAGGTGTTTATGTAAACATGTTAAATAAACTAAAATGACATATCCACTTCTACAATAAATTTCCAAGCTAACCGATAAATATATGAGATTTTATTTGGCACCAAAAAAATTCAATGCCGATTTACATGGAATATCTACTCCAAGTCATTAACTTGTCAGACTTCATCCAATCCTGTCCCTATAGACTAAACCTGCAGAAAGTATGGGAAAAGCAGAACATTACCAAAATTACCCGTCCATTCTTCCCTTTGTTCTACCTCTACCCAGGAAACACTTTAAAAAATAAAATAAAATTATGCTGTCATGACTAGATTGATTCCAAACTGAAATGATTAAAGTTTTATTTTATGAATAGACTCAACAGGGAATTATATTTTTCTCCTGTCTCCATTAATGTCTATTTTACCAGTACCTTATAAGTTAATAAGATGTTTGGTGAGTAGCAATCTCTCCATAGGTTTATTCTTCTAAGCACAGTAAAACTTAATTTAATCACAGCTTCAAAATATCATACAATAAAACTAATTTAATTACACTTAGCAATGGCCACTAGACTCATTAAAATGTTAATGGAGCTTATAATTATTAAATTGCTTAATGATCGTTAATAAGAATAAATGACAAAATAAAATTTAAGTACAAAACAAAAATGCCCTCAGGTAATTTTTTCAGCTTCAAACCTATTTGACATTGTTACGTTAATATACTAAGAAACTTGGCAGGTTTGGGTTTTGTGATGAGAGACATAACATTGAAGAATATTCAAAATAAAGGTCTTTGGCTAGCAAAGCCAATCAATTACTTCATATAAAATTATGCATATTATCTCAATACATTAATGTCCTATTGATTAGAAACATAGAAAAGCTGGTAATAGAAATGAAACTGGTATTTTGATTATTGTATTTTGCTCAGCAAATCATATATACACATAAGTATATCTTTATAGCAATTAAATGAGTCTTTATGTAAAATTCTATATCCAATTGTCACTTTTATCTTTTAATTTTATGGTTTTCTGTAATAAATTCCTAAAATAAATAGCATTTGTTTTTATATACTTCAATGCAATAGTTTTATGTTGAGGTAATTACACATATTGAGGACTATTATAAAACTTGGCTCAGGAATCACTGCTTTAGAGGAAAATTACTATTAAATAGTGGGATATATATATTCCTGGAAAATTTTTGTCTCTCTTTTTTGAAAAGGTTGTTGGCCACTTAGTATTCACTTGTGTACGGTTGCGTTGATAAGTTAAAAATGAGAATAAAACTAGGGCTTGCCGAATCCTCTGAAAGACTCATAAAATGAAGACACATTTATCTTAAAGATTTTATTTATTTTTACAGAGAGGGGGAGGGAGGGAGACAGAGAGGGAAACAGCAATGTATGGTTGCTCCTCACATGGTCCTCACTGGGGACCTGGCCTGCAACCCAGGCATGTGCCCTGACTGGGAATCGAACCAGGACCCTTTGGTTCCCAGCCCGCGCTCAATCCACTGAGCTACACCAGCCAGGGCAATGAAGACACATTTAAGTGCCATGGTTGAGGTAAAGCACTGAAAGATCTTCTCCCCCAAAATCTGTCTCCCAAAACTTTGTGGTAGTCTTGGAAAATGATAAAATATAGTAGATTTTTTTTAAGTCCATGAGCCTTAGAAAACATCCATTTAATTTTTTGAGATTACAGTTTCAAACCTGAGATGACTGTTCTAGCAGCACAAAGCTCGCTAGCTTTAGGGTTGCATCTACCTGCTACTGACTCCTAGCTCCCAGACTCAGGTTCCTTTTGCAATGACCCGCTGTGGCAGATGGAAGTATTAAGAACCCACGCAGCAATCAGGCCAGGCCTCCCGGATGCTATATGAACTGGCCTCTGCCTCTTTCTCCATCGTGGGTCATTCACTCTTCCTCTGGCTCAGAATCTTCTAGACACCTCCTTTCTTTCTGTAGGCAGCCCAGACTTGTTCCTGTCTCAGATGGCTGCCCTTGTTGCTCCTCCTACATCTAATACTTTTCCCATAAAGGTTCTTCATGCAGATGTCAGCTCAAATACACCTCGCAGGGAAGCCTTAGACTACCCTAGATGAAGAAGCCAATGATCCTCCTACATCAGCCAATCTAGTTCTTGGTTCTTTATTCTATTCATAGCACTGGCCACTGTCTGAAGTTGTTTTACATAGTTGCATGCAAGTTCAATGTCTGCTTCCTTCCATTAGTGTGCTAGATAGAGCCTCGAAGGCAGAGGTATTGTCTAACTCGTTTCCTGCCTCAGCCGGTAAACGGAGTGCTCAGTTCCCGGTAGGCAATAAACACCTGTCACCGCTGTCTGCTGAAAATGCAGGGAGAGCGAGGACGTTCAGCACTCACTTTGTTCCCTTCACAACCCTGGGCTGTTGCAGCTGAAAAAGCGCTAATAGTAGGGCTTTCTCGGCAGGGCTACTGCTTTTACCCAATACACAACTTCACCTGCTAGTTTCAACTCACCTCTCCAGACCCGATGGGGCTTTTATCGATTCTAATTGTCTCAGTCTTCCCCTATATATAATATTTTAATGCCAAGCTCATAAAATTATTGTGAGATAGTTAAAATTATATTAAATAATTTAAAAAAACATACTTAAGGGCACTTACAAAGTAAACAATGTGAAGTACTTATGAAGTAGTATATGAATAGCCGGTATTATAATTCTTATTAATAGATTTGCTATATTTGTTAGCACCTCTCCATTTATAGATATGATAGGTGAAGTAGAAACAGACAAAATAAACAAAACACACTTAAACAAAAATAAATGTGTGGAAATCACTATTTTATGAGCATGTATACTTTCCCTAAGTTGAGAGAACAAGTAACTGTAAATAAACACAGTACTGGGATTCATCATAGAAATCCATTTGCTACCACTGTAGGCAGAGAGGCTGTGGAGCTGTTTTCCACAGCTGGGCCTCATGTTCGCCCTACAAGGAGCACCTCTGGGGATGTGGTAGTCGAATCTCCACGGGCCATTTGCTCCTGGGCTCCCGTCTGACTCTGCCCGCCAGGACGCTCTGTGCAATCATTCACATCATGAATTATGCACGCAGCCCCTGTGCACAGGAATTCTGCCTTCAGCAGCTCCTTTCACCGGGTCACCACTCAGCCACCATGTGAGAGGCTGCGACATCACCCTGTTTGAATCTGGAGCCAAAGAGAAGTGAGAGGTGGACCCCAGTACTGGCCACTTGTCATTCTCCTAGGCTATTAGATGGCATAGAAAATATGGTGATTGCTAGCTTAATAAAATCGATCTCATTCAACAAGTCAAGACCATGTAAAAAATAAAAATCAGGTTTTACAAATGACTTCTTAATCAAAATAGAATTCATACATATTTTTAAACTTTGCTATTAGAAATCACAGCAGCAATGGCATGTGTCCCTCTGTCCCCTTTCTTAGAAACGGAAGCTGTAAGTATGAGATATTTGGGACCCAAGTCTATGATTACTTATAAAATACATGTCAACCTCTTAACATAATATCATAATATATAGGAAGTGCATCCCTGTGGGGTGGAGATGGGATGGGGGAACAGAGGCACCTGCCAAGAACTATAGAAATAAGCTGAAGAGTACATGGGAAGCCCATAGCCACCCACGAAATTACATTTAATGAGTATCTATGGAAGAATTAAAGCACCTACTGTGTTTCCGCACGTACATCCACAACCATACGTGCCCCAGTGAGAAACTTCTGAGCCCAGGCTGGCTCTCAGCATTCAAGTCCACACCGCAGAGAGGTGGAGGGAAGTGGGGGGGCTGGTGCCCACATCTGGGTCTAAGGGGCTGCTTTTGCCTGTTCAATCTCATGGTTGAGGTGAAGTACCTTCTCAGTAGCCTCTGTAATTTCTAAGTAAACAAAGTTTTCTGCAAGTGCAAAAATTAAAGCCACTAGCAAAGAGAGCAAATGCCTGAGAGACAGCGACGGTGCACGAGGTCCCCAGCCACGTTTTGTGTTGTCAAATGCCAGGAAAATGCTTCAAAGCCGTCGAGGAAACCCAAAGCAATGCTGGTCTGACTTTAGTGCTGGTGTTAAACTTTCATTCGAACTTAAAGAGGAAAAAACAAACAAGCAGATGTCTTGGGAATAAGAAGGAGTTGACTTACTCTACTGTATTTCAAAGTGTGGTAAAAAATCATAGATAATTTTGAAATCTAGGTAGAAATTTGACATACGGGAGGAAGGGAAAGTGGTATTTCAGAAAAGAGAAATGCACAGAGACATAAAAAAGAGACTAACACACAAGTCTAAGTCAAGAACGATTATTAAAATTCATAAATTGTCATTATGATTTAAAAATATTCCTATAATTCAAGACGAACAAAGGGTGGTCCAAGAACCAATAAATGTATGAAGAGTGATCCATCAGTTAGATGGACACACATAGAGAGCCCACATAACACAAGAACTCTCTTTGTTATCAACATTTAAATGCAAACCAATCTCATTTAGCAAATAAAAGCACATACTCCTAGAAGGGAAAACGTTGTGAATAATTTGAATAGGATCTTTACTTGGAAACCACTTTCACTGCATTATCAGAAAAACCACTTTAATTTGTTTCCAGCTGTGAGCGGGTGCCGCATCCCAGGATGGAATCAAAGGCAAGGCGGCTCCCTCTGCTCCGTCTTTCTCCCGTGTCAGAGTACCACTGAGGAATGGCACACCCATGCGCGGCGGCTTTCAGCAGGGGGGCGGCAGTGTTCTCGGGCAAAAGGTGTTTTGTCGGGCACAGCTGCAACCGCCCTGGAAGTGACAACCGTCGCAGACACAGCGCACGTGTCTATCAAGTTCAGCTCTGTTTCCAGCAGCCACAGCAGAAGAGCAAAGCAAACAGGGCCAATCTGCCTCCACGCTATTGGAAGAAACCCGGAGGAGAGGAGACCTTTTAATGAGACGCTGCGGTGCTGCCACCGCGCAAAGCCAGATCGGGCAGACTGCTCCTATTCCCAGCGTCCCTGTTCCTCTCCCGCTGCCGACCGCACGTGCTGTGTGTGCGGAGCTGACAGCAGAAAATGACAGATTGAAAATCCATGCCTATTGCTGGAAATGAGTAATGCCTCATCATCCTAAACCTTGGCCTAGGGGAAAAAAACAGGCAGCCCCTCTAGTTTTCATTTCCAGAGAAAGGATGAAAAAGTTGAGAGACTTCTTTTGTATTTTAGCAACGTATAGAAAGGAGAGCTCAGCAAGACCCACTCCTGCCTGAATCCCAGCACATGCCTGAAATGAGCATCAACCCACCGTGGACCCCAGTAATGATGACGAGAGGAAGAAGGTGGAGATGACAGATCCCTAGGCATTCATCATTACTTTTGCAGAGGATTCAGGTACCAGAAGTCAATCATTTAAATTAAACATATTCCCAGAAAGGGCCGGTAAAACAGATGGAGTCCTAGCATCCATATGACAGAAAGCCGTGATGGTCGGGGGCAAGTTCCAGGAAAGGAGAAGTTCGTGTTGCATTGTTTCGGGATGGTCCCTGGGAAAAGAGGAACGTGCTCACCAGATCACAGATGGGGAAAGGGCTGAACTTATCAAGTGTGGTTAATTAAATCGGCAACACATAACGAGCAACGGAATTCACAGACAGTGGAATAAAAGAGACACCCATTGTACTCTGAGCTGCTGTACCTTTCCCCTCTGTGCTCCCAGACAAAACCACCCAGGAGATTCTCACACAGGCAGGAATGGGAACCCCCAAAGTCACCTTCTGACCAACATGGCAGAAAGTCACCATCCCAATGCCATGGCCTGGGTTTTACCAGACTTTCTTTCTTCACACATTCTCTCTCTTATAGAAGCGATGTAACTCATGTGCTCAATATGAAATTAGGGACAGGATCCGAAAACTGACAGTTTTAAACCGCTGAAACCTTAATATGTAAATCTGGAAGGCTCCTCTTTGCCAACCTGAAGCCCTAAAAGATTTCCAGGACAATATGCCAACATGCTTTGAAGGGGAAATCTGGAAGTCTTTTATCATCACAAAAACTAGATAAATGTGTTTAAAAAGTTTCACCCCCCACCTCCCACACCAGACTCCTTGTTTGGTAAAGGTGCCTGTGTCTTACTCAAGTATAAAGAGTCTCGTTTCTAAGAAGAAACAAAAAGCAAGCACCCGAGACATGGAGCGGACACCGAGGAGACGGGTTGCCCAGAGAGAAAGCCACGCCAGTTGTGTAAATAGCGTACAAGAAATCCGGGACCAGAACGGCGTGTTTTCCACCCCGTCTGCCCGAATCTGTTTAGAAGGCAACTGTTACCTCTGCAAGTGAAATGCGTGAGCTAACAAAGGTGACATTAGTTCCTCTTTGTGTATTTGGAATAATTCACAAGCTAAGTGTTCACTGGGGGCAGTTCTCCAACGACATCATTGCCCCTTCCCTCCAGCCGTGCAGCTGCTGAGAGATTTCCTGAATGCAGGCTTCTGCGGCTGCCCGGAAGTTATCAGCCTGGTAAAGGCATCAGGGGTCACTATCCCGCAGGCAAATGTTAAGGAACAATTTTCTTGGCATACCTCTAGCAGTTGGTTCCATTAAAATTGAATTTAAAAGAGGATTTTTAAAAAGGCTTCAGCAAGGCTCACACACCTGGACAGCCGCCCAGTAATGAGGAACCAAATCCCGCCATCCCTTGTGGCTCTGAACATTACAGATAGGAAAGGAACCGAATTTTCCCTATGTAAAAGGGGATCTTTTAATAAATTCAGTAAATTCATTGTGTCTGGTATTACTTCTCTGGGCAAGACACAGACAGAAGACATGATAGATGGTCTGGACTTGTGAGAAGGTGGAAGACAAGACACTAAGTGTCCAAAGTCCGCTGATCAGAACTAAGACCAGATGCGATGGTTACTTGCAGGTGACTCCTATTGGGTATCCAAAGTTTTGGCACCTCTGCATAGCACTGGAAGAAGAGTTGCCTTGGGCCACCCATTAAATAGATGGTGATATGTAATCATGTAACCCGAGGGAAGGGTTCTGGTGAAGGGGTGATCAGGCAGTGAATGTGTGTTCTGGAGAGGTGAAAAGGGTGTGGGGCTGGGTTCTGAAGTATATTTATGTGGAGTGAACCTGGGAGAAGTTTCTGAGGGCCTGTTTCAGCTCATTCTGCCTCTACACTCACCCAGTCCAGGAAGTTCTGCACCAAAGTATAAATTATGTGGCTTTCTTAACTTACCAAGAATATTTTTGACTCATTTTTCAAAAAGAACGTAATGAAATATTCTCCATCGGTTAGTATTAGATCGATATATAGATAGATCCTGATATCTATAAAGAGATACAGTATCTACCAGGTGAAGTAAGGTACGCATCATCAGATACTACAGAGAATAGGAACTGGTATTAGGTTGGGATCATTTTTAAACCAAGAAGCTGCCTATGTGTAAGGATCTCTGGGAATCTTGAGTGCTTTGATTTGGCCTCCCTTTCACAGCAGGTGAGATGAAAACTCACTCTTTTCTTTCCCCTTTCCTTCCTTCGTTTTTTTGGTTGATTACAGGAAAATGAGATTACTCATGCTATCAGCAGATTATGTTATTTCTATTGAAGTCAAGATAATATATACAAATGGCCCTTCCATCTCTTCATATGTGAGGTCTATCAATTGCTAACTGAGATCACCCCAAAAGTTATTTTGAGGACTCAAAAGTAACATACTATTTTATGTATTTTACCCATGTACAATATAATAACAGCTATATAAGCATTCTGTTGCTTTCCTAGGGCAATTCTGAAAATGCTTTGAATTTCTAATATACAAAAGTTAATACCTTTATAAAATTTAAGGGAAAGCAACTATTTTATATTTTATAGTCACTGGATTTTGCACTTGGAGAATAGCCATGCCCTCCCAGGAGGGGGAATATAAGGACTTTCACTAATTTTCACTGGAAAATGGGAAATAGAGAATCGGCTTCAAACGCCTTCTCTGTTCCAACCCTGTGGGGTCTCTGGAAACCTGTAGTCATTGAAACTGCCCCCTAGACCTGTTAGATGCCTGCAGAGCTCACCAATCAATCAATCGATCAATCAGTCTCTTTCTGCCTAGCTAACTCCCTTCACCCACAGGTGAGGACATCTCTTTTGTTGTTTGTCAGTGTAGGGGGGCAAGCTCAGGATAGCCACAAAATAGCATTAGTCACACGGCAAAGACCACCTCTGAATGTGAGCAGCAGTCTGAATGTGTCCATGTGAAATATTTGAAAGCATCTATTGTGTGGCATTCAAACACAGAGAACTTTTGACTAATTTACAGATGGAATTTAGGTTGCCAAGAAAGAAGTTTTAATCAAGTATCAAGCAAGGCATCTTTTCAGTTATTTTTAAATGCATATAAAAGAGAAGGGAGAATAGTTGGGTAAGACACCATGGGAAAAGAGAAGATGGGTAAATCTTTATTATGTGCCTGTAATTCCCTCAAGATCTCATGGATTCATTTGCTGTCTCTCGTTCTTTTTTAGTCCAAGTAGCAAGTCCTTTGAGAAAGAGGCAACTCTGCTCCCAAGGTAGGATTTGGGTGCTGCTAACGGAAATTCATGTTAAGAGGGAAGTGATAGGCCAAAGCAGCAATAGTTCTATCAGTCAGACCTGGATTTTCCAAGAAATCCTTGTTGTGTCATCTATCAATATTTTTTGTCAATGCTGCACATCATATGTATTATATCCATCAATATGTATATCACCGAGGGAGAAATATGGAGACAAAGACAGACAGAGAGAGAGGGAGAGAGAGAAAAGAGAGAGACTACAAGGGAACAAAAAATTAAGGCACAGAGGGGCTTCTTTACAGATCAGGAGAAAAGACACTCCAGTCACTTCTTGCCCTTCCTCAGCAAAGGGCCTCTGCAGAAGGTTCATGGCAGCTCAGTAGAAAAAGGTCAGTAATTTCCTCACCCCTGATTCTATTTGACTGGACTCTAGGGAAAGCTGCTTGAGGTATAATCCCTTTGCCAAATGCAATGCATGCAAAACCTTTCCTGTCTACTCTTGTGGTTACGATTCACAAAGCCAATCTTGGAGACAAGCTGTAGTCTGTTGTCTGTAGTAAGAATTGTAAATGAGCTGCTGAGATATCCTGCTTAGGGAATTCCGTTAAAAAGAGGTTAAGTGCAAATTGCCCTTTGGATTAGTCTGAACATCTCCATTATAAAAGTAGCTGAAACTATTACATAGAGATAAAAGTTTCAAGAATACACTCTTCAAAGGCAATGCAGAAATGTAAAATCAGGCTTATGTTCTCAGTTAATACTTATAAAATTATATCTGTTAATAGGCTAAGTAATAGCATTTTATGACTATTACAGAAAAGGACGTGAACCTAAAGTTCATTTTAGAAAGTAAATTCTAAATTTTTACTACCTAAAGAAATGTATTAGATTACTCCGAAGATACAGTTCACATATTATGAATAACACATCTACTCTTTTAAATATACTAATGTATTTCTCAAAAAAGCAGTAAAATGATATTCAAATGACAATTTCAATGCAGTTATTAAAATGTCTAGGTTTTTATAATACTGATTTTTAAAGCATGACCTCATTCCAACACATAAGGGAAATACTACACTTAAGATCACCCGCCTTTTTAAAAAGTGTGTGTAGAATGAATAATTTCATAATACTAATCTATTTTTACACATAGGAATTTTAATAATAGTAGTACAGAAGTATAATGAAAATAATAGTCTCTACTGCATCTTTACCCACCCCCAGGGCTTCTTTCCAGAGGCAACCAGTTTGAACTAGTTTTGCTCTTAGTTCCTCTGGTAGTTATTTCCAGATCTCTGGGTGATTTTTTGATTCATTAATATTAATCATTGTGTGTGTGTGTATTTCTGCTCTGATAGAGGAGAATGAGCTGAATTCCTTTTCTACTCTCCAGCTGCCTACTCATTTTTATGTTCCTATTTCAATTCCTTTGGTGTTTGCTCTTGGGCTTTTAATAATATAGTTAAAACGTCATCTTAGGTAATCAAACTTATGCATTGAAAGATGATGAAATTGGGGCTCCAGCCTTTCCTTCCTGCCCCTCCCCCCATGGCAGCAGCACTGAATATATAATTTTAGATTGATGTTGGATAACATCGGTGTGTTTTGTGCCATTATGGTTATATTATTTGTTCAAAAGTAGACATATACTATTGAAGACCATTTTGCAACATTTGAACCGTTTTGGCGAGGAGAACAACATTCAGTATGAAGGTAGGTCAGTAGCTACAGTCAGATGTTCTCTACAGCAACAGGGTTTCAACCTTTCCGTCACTGTGAGGAAAACGTTCAAATGGATTCCCCTCATTTCTCCATAAGAACTCCGAGTAAATTGTCCCTCATGCTTCCATCATGAATTACTGGTGAGTTTGACAAATTTATGCATTTATTGGGTGTATATAATTTTCAAAAGTGTAAAACTATCTTTTTCTTTCCTGTTGGCATAAGCGATATCATGCTACTATTACATTTTGGATTCTCGTTTGTTCTGTTTGATATCCATTTCATTATTCTTCAAACCCAGTTACTTCCTCTTCTAATTTGATCTGAGTTTTTTAAAGTTCAGAAGTAATTACTTGAATAGATTTTCTTCTCTAAGTACTTTGTTTTACCCTTCTACTTATGTTCCATAACATTGCACTATTACTCATTCCAGCCAAGAAGTTTTTATTGTTCGGCAGGAGGATTTGAAGGCACTCATTTTTCCTCAGCTCTGGACAAGTCCTCTTGGGTAATTTATCTAATAATTTTCATACCTTCAGTTTCTTTCTGGAACTTATATTTGTTGAATGTCGGATTTACTGGATTGATTGTCTTAATTTCTTATAGTCTCATATTTACCTCATTTTTTTAAATTCTTCTACATTTGGGGAAACTTCCCAGTTTCATATTACCCCACTTCTAGAACTTTTAAAAATTTAACCACATTTTTTAGTCATAAAACATGTTCTTCTTCTCTGACTCCCCACTTTTCCTAGCATCCTCTTCAGTCGTGTGCACATGCCCACTTTTCAAACTGTTCCAGGTCACATGGTGCTTAGGGACATTGCCAGAGGGTCTCACACTCTGCGCCTCTTGCAAGTGCAGCCACGGGCTTCTCTTAGGCCGGCTTCTTTTTTCAAGGATGTTTGTTGAGGAAAAATAAAAATTTAGGGGAGATAAAGAGTCTCTCTTTAGAGGAAAAAAAGGGCAGGTTTATTTACTGTGTATTTTAATAAAGATAATATTGACACACTCTGATGAACATGTCAGGCAGAAGTATTGCCCCTTATAAATATTTCCAGAATTGGAGTTTCTCTCCTGTTGACCCATTGCATACACAGGTGTTACTTGGCTCTCTTTGCATCAGTCTCTGGGGATAGGGGCTTAAGAAACTGGGGAAGAAGTGCTAATGTTCCTTCCACACTGTTGTTGTGAGTAATAAACAGTCATTTATCTCTGGCCAGAAGTCTCAGGTCTCCTCCAACATCATAAAAATATGGCAGAGTGGTCAAGGAAAGTAGGGTGACGTCTGAGAATTCTTCAGAATTCTGGACAGATCTTTTGCTTCCATTATTTCCCTTTCCTCTGGAGTCAGTTTTTTTTTTGTGGTTAACCATTATCTTTTCATTATCTGTTATTCTTTGGACTTCCCTCAAATGTCTAGGTTTTATTTCTCTGTTCATTTTTAAGAGTGGAAATAACAAAAGGGAAGTTGGCATCTCACTCTGCACATGAGGGTTTGAAACTGGCAAGTCTTTTGGAAGGGGGAACAAAACACTTAGCTATCTTGCTGTGGTAGAGCAAAGGGAAGTTTAGAGTCTCAATTCTCAAATAAACAGAGCTGCTGTGCCCTGGGACATGAACATTCCTGAAGCTTAGTTTGAAATACTTAGTGGGTCCCTCTCCCCAAATGGTAGAAATTTGGCTTCTGGGCCTTTTGTAAAGGGGGTTGGAGAATAATGCAGGTGTGATGTGAATTACATACATGTACATAAAAACACACACATATTTTAATGCTCAAAATCTTATTGGCATTCACGACTATGATTCCTATTATAATATTTAAATTATATTATAATTATAATGGCATTAATTATAAATAACTGGCCCATAACCTATAGCACAGAGCTCCTAATTTCCTTCTACAGAAAACTAACTACTTCCGACTAATCTTTTCTTCTCTGACATCCATTCATCTAGTCATTAATGTACAATCTCTAAACAAAATAAAAGCCTCATCAAAGCTAATGAGAAACATTAGAAACACCAAATTTAAGTGTTCATTTCATTATTTTCCATCTGTTCCATAGCTTGTTTTGCTTTGATTTCTTCTTCTTTTTTTTTTTTAATGGATGATTTGAGGCATGTTTCTGTTCTAGGTTATCAACAAAATTTGATTTCCTGAGCGTTTTAAATTTTCATCCCAAAGATTCAACTCTTCTCACTGATAAACTACTAAAATAAAGTGTTCCTGGTTATAATAGGACTTTTTCTGTACTTCATCACTTGGAGGGATTGTTTAAAAAGTTTGAATAAGCCCATTATTTTACGTTCTAAAAGATTTCTCCCTGGAGTAGGGAGTAGTATATTTTTATACATAAACTCTTCAAAGAAACAGTGATTTTAATACTGCCATTTGCATGTTTGATGGTCCACAAACTCTAGGGTCAGCATGATTTCCTTAATTTCATGCCATTATCTCGTATTTTACTCTAATTAATCTACATAATTTTTCGACCACCTCCAGCCAGTCCTAGAAGTGTTCTCATTTCAATTAAGACCTTTAAGTGTTTTTAAACCGTCATTTACCCATATTACACCTTAATTGTTTGTGTTACTCTTCCATGAAATGTTTTCAAATGGTTTTTACCCTACCTGAGGGGATGGAAAAGGCCATGGATAAAGTCATCAAGTTATGCTGAATTATTTGATGAATTACAGTGACCAGCGGGGCTTCTTCCAAAGACTTAATTATCATTCCACTTAATCCAACTAACCAAAACTGTATTTCCCCTATTACCTTGAACAACACTGACCACCAAGTGTCAGAAGTCTTCTGTTTCAAAAGAATACAAATTTCATTCAATTCATTTACTATCAGCTTGAACTAAATTGAGCATGACTCTTACCTACTGTACTCTTTCTTAATGTTTTAGAACATTCTGTTCATCTACTAAAGTGCATATTATAATAGAAACTTCCATTTTATTTTTTTCCTACTCCTGTAATTTTTATTTTTGAATATGTTAGGGTTTCCCAGCTCTATTTTTATATAGTATGAATTGCAAATTAAACCAATGTCTTCAGGTAGGTGAGGACCTGATACTGGATTCACTGATGAAATCAGTCACATTTTTTAAGATTTTATTTTTTTTTAATTTATTTTTAGAGAGAGGGGAAGGGAGGGAGACAGAGA
Source organism: Micronycteris hirsuta (assembly GCA_004026765.1). Classification (NCBI taxonomy): domain Eukaryota; kingdom Metazoa; phylum Chordata; class Mammalia; order Chiroptera; family Phyllostomidae; genus Micronycteris; species Micronycteris hirsuta. The sequence goes on from PVJI01001405.1 coordinate 102,385, forward strand.
GGGAGAGAAACAGCAATGTATGGTTGCCTCTCACATGGCCCTCACGGGGACCTGGCCTGCAACCTAGGCATGTGCCCTGACTGGGAATTGAACCGGGACCCTTTGGTTCCCAGCCCGCGCTCAGTCCACTGAGCTACACCAGCCAGGGCTCAGTCACATTTTTTGCCACTTCGCACATCACAATGTGGTGTCATTGATCAGAAGATTACATTGATTAGCACTGTTTAATGTCCCCTTTCTGCTCCCACTCTGATCATCTGCTCCCACTCTGATCATCTGCTCATTTTACTACAATCGTCTCTGAGCTGGTATCCGGGTGCTGGTCTTGCTCCTCTCCAGCTGATCCTCTCCTCTGCTGACAGGGATCCTTCTCCAACTTGCATGTGACAGTCTTGCTTCAGCTCAAACTCCTTGAATGACTCTCCCTCTAAACATGCTTGAAATTTGCTCATTGTTGCTTCCTAATCCTTTCTCGTTTGTAAAATGAAGCAAAGCGATAGTGAAGTTCTTGACCTTTCGGAAAGGTGTCATCCGTCTTCCTGTTTCTGAGTCTTCCCGCGCCTGTGCCCTGCTGCCTGGACACCCTGCACCTCCTGGACAAAGGCCCTCCTGGATCCTGGCTCCAGGCAATGGCTCCGGATCCACTTCCTGCCCTTTCCTCCTTCATTCATCACTACACTGTTTACTGACCTTGCTGTTCTTCAGAAACATCAGGCATGCCTTTACCTTTACAGTTTCTCTGCCTGGAATGTGCACCCCCCTTTGCACGGTTTCCTTTCCTGTCTGTGTCACCTCCTCAGAGAGGCTTCCGAATCACTTGCTGTGAACACCCACCTGGTCCGTCGTTTTTATAGGAGCAGTGGGTGCGCTTCTCCTACGCTTCTCCTTACCAGTGCCTCACGTGGTTTTACAGGTAACTTATTTACTGCCTACTCCTTGCTCAAGAACGAAGCTTTATGAGACAAGGACTGTGCCTGTTTGGCTGACAGCGGCATCCCTAGTAATTCAACATACACTCGGCAGTTTTAGGAATTCAGCAAATGTTTCATGAATGAACAAAATGAAGGTCATTATTTACTTACCCTTCAAAATGAACTTCCATCATCACTTTATTTATCAAAACACTTGACCTACCACGCCACAAATCAGATTATAATTTTTACTACTTAAACTTCTAGAACCCCTCTTTTAAAAAATATCTTCTTTCTTTATTTATAGAGAGTGGGGAAGAGAGGGAGAAAAGGAGGGAAAGAAACATCAAATGGTTGTCTCTCAAATGCCCCCAACTGGGGATCGGGCCCAAAACCAGGCATATGCCCTGACCAGGAACCGAACTGATGACCTTTTGCTTTGTGGGATGACACTCAACCCCCTGAGCTGCAACACATGCCTTTCTTAACACTACATTCCATAATTAATGTGCAGTTCTTGTGCTGAATCCTATTTAGTCTCTTAAATAGCAAAACACTATGGCAAACTTTAACAGCTGGATATTTAGTTCTGTAACTAATATTCGAATGTAATAGAATAGAGAGCCCAGAAATACACTTGTGGATCGATTTTTCAGCAAATGGTACTGAAAAAACAGACATCATGTGCAAAGAAAATCATTCAAGACACAGACCTTAAATGCTTCTCAAAAATTAACTCTAAATGGATTATAGACCTTAATGTAAAATACAAAGCTATTAAACTCCTAGAAGATAATACAGCAGGCAACCTAGATGACATTGGACATGGCAGTGACTTTTCAGATATAACACCAAAGGCAGAATCCACGAAAAGAAGTAATTGAGAAGTTGCACTTCACAAAAATTAAAAACTCAGTGAAAAACAAGGTCAAGAGAATAAAAAGCCAAACTATATATTAGGAGAAAAATATTTGCAAAAGACACATCTGGTAAAAGGCTGTTATCCAAAACATATAAATGTTGCTTAAAACTGAATAATAAAAAAATCCAGCACAATTTCAAAATTCAGCAAAAGACCTTAACAGATATCAAAAAACATGCAGCCCTGGCTGGTGTTGCTCAGTGGATTGAGCGCAGGCTGGGAACCAAAGGGTGTCGGTTCGATTCCCAGTCAGGGCACATGCCTGGGTTGCAGGCCAGGTCCCCAGTGAGGGCCACGTGAGAGGCAACCATACACTGCTCTCTGTCTCCCTCCCTTCCCCTCTCTCTAAAAATAAATAAATAAAATTTAAAAAAAAACATATGCAGATGTCAAGCAATCAATGTGAAAAAGTTTTCCACAATATGTATAGTCAGAGAAATACTAAATAAAACAATTCGATAACATTACATGGGTATTAAAATGACCAAAATCCAGAATACTGACAACACCAAATGCTGGCATGGATGTGGAGTAATAGGAACTCTTACAAATTGCTGGTGGAAATGCAAAATGGCACATCCACTGTGGAAGACAGTTCGGTGACTTCTTGTACAACTAAACATACTCCTGCCATATGATCCAGCAATCACACCCCTTGGCATTTTCTAAAAGGAGCTAAAACTTATGGTCACACAAAATCCTACACACATCTGTGTAGGATTTTTTATAGCAGCTTTATGAATAATTTCCAAATGAAGATGTCCTTCAGTGAGTGAATAGATAAGCAACCTATGGGTCGACTACAGAAAGCAGGAGATTAAGCAGTGGTAAAATGAAATGAGCCACTAAGTCGTGAAAAGACATGGAAGGAGGTACTTTAACTGCATTGTGCTAAGTGAAGGAAGCCAATAGGGAAAGTGCTACATACTGTAGGATTCCAACAATATGACGCCTGGGAAAGTCAATAAAAAGACCATTGGCAGGGGTTGTGAAAAGAAAGAAGGGTAAATAGGCAGAAAACAGAGGATTTTCAGGGCAGTGCAACTATTGGGCGCAAGACAGTAATGATGGAGACATGTCTTTACATATTCGCCCAAACTAAGAAAACATGCAACACCCAGAGTGAACCCTGATGTGAAGTGTGGAGTCTGGGTGATAATGACGTGTCAGTGTAGGTTCATCAATTGTCACACAGGTGCCACTTTGGCAGAGGGTTTTAATAATGGTTGGTCAGGGGGGAGTCTGTGCATACGTGGGGGCTGAGATTATATAGGAGATAATTGTCCCTTATCCTCAAGTTGCTGTGATCCCAAAAGTGCTCTTAAGAAAGAAGTTGTGAAAAAAGAACAGAACTACTAGGGTATCACAATAAGGTAAATAGCTAACTAAAATCTCCTCTTCTTTAGCAGTCTTCCTGACCCACCACCCACAACTCCTAGTGATAACGAGGAAAGCAGCAAGCAGCAGGAACTGAAGCCAAACGTGGAAGCTCCTTAATTAAAACTGATTTGCATTTTGATACGGCAGGCTTTCCTCTTGGACTCATTCATCACAAGAGATTGGAATATCCAAACACAGGTTTGGGGTTTGTCTGTCTGTGGTATATCTTTAGAAATCCTGATAGGCTTTAAAATAATTTTCAGTAAATAATTGTTCCTACAACCTAGTGGGTAAAGGGGTGAAATAAAAAGAAAGAGAAAAAGCAAGAAGAAAGTGTTCACTTCTTGGAGCAAAAATTCCCATTTTTCTTCAAAGCACTTTCCTTTCATAGGTGCTCAAAAGCAGAACATGGAGGGAAAAAGGAATTTACTTTTTGTCTTAGGGTCGGTTGGCTTGAACTATTAAAAAAATCTATAGAAAATATTCAACAAAACCTCACTTTTTTGGAGTAGCTATTTAAATTATTTTAATCAGATTTCAAATCCATAAAAAAACACATTTCAAGTTTTAATTCTGTTCACATATTAATAAAATTAATCTTACAAACATTTGAAATTAACTTTGAAAAATAAAAAAAAAAAGACGTGCCATGAAGGTAACATTCAGCTTTTATAAACGTTTACTTCATGCTTAAAAAAAGCAACTTGCATTTGAACCATAGGTTGGATGAAAAATATACAGTATATAGTACAAAGCCAAATACTATTTTCAGTGTGCTGATTGAAAAATGTGTAAAAACAAATACCTGATTACTAGGATTTTCTCTTCTTTTTCAATACCTTGTAGATTTTATGTATTACAATTGCATTAAAGAAAATTTAAATCAGGGTATATAAAAATGGCGATCAACATTTAATAGCCAGACAAGAACCCCCACCTTATTCTTACATGAAGAGGGTATGTTTTAAGACTCCCAGTGGATGCCTAAAACCGAGGACAGGATTATACCCTATACACCCTATGTTTTAGTTTTCCTTTTTATACAGTATGTCCTCACTTACCATTGTCAACAGGGTCTTGGAAACTGCAACTTGAAGCGAAGGGGCATGTGCAAAACTGACTTCACCCAGGCTGGTTGATACGAACAAGGGTTATGTTCCTATGGCATATTTGTGGTCCTAACAATCTCACCAAACTTCTAAATAAACGCTCAGACATTTATACTATTAAAGACTGAAGTCAATGTGAGCTATACTTATATTTAATAAAGATTAATAAAAACAAGTAACTGCTTACTCCAGATCAGAGGGGCGGGGTAGGGGTGGGCAGGAAAGCCTCTCCTGGCTGTGCCGGGTGCTGGGCAGGACCCATGCCAGATGGGGTGCCCTCCATTGCAGGGCTGCTCGCACCCACCCCCACATCCACCCCGATTGTGCAGAGACAGGCCAATCCACCTGGTGCACATCCCTGGGATGTGGGAGGAAGTGCATTCCCTGGAGGAAACCCAGGCAGACATGAGCACGGCATGCAAACGCCACACGGGGGCCCCGCCCTGAATCGATGATTTTTCTCATAAACATTATGAAGGAACTACGTTATTTGAGGACCTGCTGTATGTACATATCTATGATAAAGTTTAACTTATAAATCAGGCACAGTAAGATATTAACTATAACTCATAATAAAATAGACCAATTATAGCAATATACTATGATAAAAATTATGTGACGGCAGTCTGTCTCTGTCTCAAAATATCTTGTACTGTACTCCCTTTTTCACTTAAAAGCAGCACTTTATGGTTTCTTTTTGCCATATCTAAACACTCACCATCACTACTTTCATTCGAAGGTCACTAAATAAAATAAGGGCGACTTGAACACAAGCACTATGCTACCCTCCACCCGCACGCAGCTGTTCACCAGATGGCTACCCCGTGACTAAGGTGCAGGTTGCCTGCATGTGTAGACATTGGACCGAGGGAGGCATTGTGTCCTGGCCCCTGGGTCCTGGGTGGGATAGAGCTGGACTCCTGTGATTTCATCACACTACTCAGAATGGTGGACAATTTAAAACTTATCAATTGTTTATTTCTGGAATTTTCCATTTAATGCTTTTGGAATGAGTTTAACTATAGGTAACTGAAACCATGGAATGCAAGACCATGGGTAAGAAGGGACCCCTATACTTGTATTTTCTCTACCAATTCCTAGTATTTCTGCTTTTCCTGAGCCATGTATTGGTAAACAACCGATATCTTACAATTTATAGACTTCTCCGTATATGCCTTCTCCCTTGTTTTTATAGTCTCGTCTGTAGCTGAAACTTGCATCCCTTATGTTACTGCCTTCTATTTCTCTAGGATTTTAATCTCTCTCTGAGCCTTGAGTACATTACCAATGGTCTCTTTTCTATTTCCAAATTTTACTTTTTGATCAGCATATTTCAAAATGTACTTGTAAGAAGCTCATTCACAGACATCATCATTTTTGTGTCTCCTACAACAACTTCTAGGTTGAAGTCTTTTAGTCAGGGGTCAAAACTGGCAGTCCATGGGTTGCAACAGAATGGCAAACATGTTCTTAGTGGGCTGTTTAATACTTACAATGTTGGCCTAATGAATAAATAAATAAAGTCTAAAAGGACCCCAGCACTGGGGTAAGGGAGCAGCCTCGGACTTCGGGCAATGAGAGAACCCACACAGCAGCTGGTATGAATTCACAGAACTTTTCCCTTCTAACAGATGGTCAGGGTCCTATACCAGGTGTCAAGGTTCAGGTGAGTGGAGTATGGGCTACTTTTCAGCTACCACCTCCTTCCATGGATGAGAGAATTGTAAGCCAGCAGACTATCATAAGGGTGAACCTGTTCTTAGATGCTGAGTGCAAAATATGGGCTCAGGGCAAGACTGCAAAGGTGACTGATGCTGACAGGCGCCCTGAAGATGCAGATCCTGGGGCATCAGCAGGTGTTGTGGGGGGCCCCTGGATCCTTGCATGCATTGGTTTGCAAATCCTGCACTGAATGCAATACTCTGAGAGGCAACCAGAGTGACCCAGCCCATTAGAACCACCCTCTACCTGGGGTCTTGTCTCCTCCTTTTTTTTTTTTCTTTTTGTCTCTAGACAAGTTTACCAAAATCATTGGCTCAGGTGCCCTATCCTACTATCCTCATATTAGGAAATCTTTAATGGTCCCATACTGTCTAATTCCCTAGGGCCCTTCACAAAAGATCTTAATGACAATTAAAATATCATTATTCAGGGCTTACCTGCAAGACCACATGTTCTAGTAAAATGAAGACAACTGTTATTTCCTGAGAAATCCAGGAAAGATTTGAATGAAGACGCTTGAATGTGCTAGAATTTTTAGCCCATTGAATTATATCTATTCTTCAAAGAATCTACTTCTAACTCTATCAGGAAAGTTTTCTTATCATTTTAAAGGTTTGCTATTTCTTCCCTCTTGTACTACAATAAGATTTAGTTTATACTTCACATAGGTTATGATAGTTAACACATATTTTCTGCATTTTAGATCATGTAAGAGATTTGGTAATTATAAAATGCTACATCTTTTTGAAGTAGTTAGCTTATTTGGAACTACTCAACTGAAAATTCATTGCGGATAAGGATTTTCTTTCTTACTACTTAAACCCCTATAATGCCTATCTTGATACTACTTTCCATAATTAATGTACAGTTTTGTATTAAAGCATCTGAATTAGGTTAATTTTATGCAAATATAAAGCAAAGTTTAGTTGTTTAATTAACATATTTTAGTTATTTTTTAGATTATATCTATGTATTACAACTAAATAAATTTAATTTATTCAACAATATATTCAAGAAATATTTATTAATTCAGTATTCCAGGAACCAGGAGAGATACTGGAAATGATGCTCACGTAATATAGACTAGACAACTAATTAAACTAATTCATTTTTCACTTTTCTATCAATTGTTTTAAGTTTAATAAACTGTGTCAAATGTCCTCTTCCACATTGCTCTACAGACCATGGTTGGCATATAATCAAACTGTTACAGAACAGATGGGGGTGCTGAATGATATGAAAGACCCCCCTTTTTTCCCTGGGGGTTCCTCCCCCTTACCAGGTTCGCTTTGCCCGCTGCCAGAGGAAAGATGTAAAAGGAAAGGAATTATTATTTATTTAGAAGTTGTACAGACTAAAGTTCTTTAGAATATGCATAAATGCTCACAGTCCTTCCCTCTCCCTCTGCTCCGTCTGGTGCACCATATCTCACACAGGCTCCCGGCACCATCCACGTGGCAAAAAGGGAACACTTCCAAAGCCACAGAGGTCCTGACTCACCCAAGCTGTGTGGTCCCCTCTTGCCAAAACCGCGTGGCCCCAACAAGACGCCCAAGCTGTGTGGTCCCCAAAAGAGACACCAAATGGCTGCCCTGCCTGGGTTTAAATCCCAGCACCGATCTCCCTCCGCAGCCTCATTTCTGGCTCCTCCCACAACTGGCCACAACTGCCAGCATTCAGGGCAGGTGTGGCCATTTGGTGTGGAGCCAAATATCTTCAAGCTCTTCTGGACCCCATTACAAGTGCCTCTTTGGGGGCCCCCCTCTTGGCTGCACCCTATTACAACACTACTCTAGGTCTCAGGGAAACAACCTAATTTTGCTATGTTTTTACATTGTTTTATAGACCACAATTGACATATAATCTTCTGGTTCTAGGCCCCTTGGAAACAAATTCTATAATAGTGAGCTTCGTTGTCATAGGATTGCAATTTCCCTGTGCCTAAGGATGAAGCCTAACTTGTGATTTTATGTGTATTACTAAGCACAGTTCCTGGCCTAGAGTAAAACTCAATATATAGTGTTGAATGAATGAATGAATGAATGTATTATATGAGAGGAAACTTTGATTCTTCTTTCTCATTAAAAAGAAAAAAAAAGGGCATGGGCCCTGGCTGGTGTAGCTCAGTGGGTTGAGCGCGGGTTGCAAACCAAAGGGTCGCCAGTTCGATTCCCAGTCAGGGCACATGCCTGGGTTGCAGGCCAGGTCCCCAGTGAGGGCCACGTGAGAGGCAACCACACATTGATGTTTCTCTCCATCTCTTTCTCTCTCCCTTCCCTTCTGTCTAAAAATAAATAAATAAAATCTTAAAAAAAAAAAGCATGAGGGAAAAAAAAGGCATGGGTAAAGTTAAGAGTCACTTATTCCCTGAGAGAGGGGAAGGAGAAATATTATATTTATATTTATATACATACACACATACTTTTTTCATTTCTTATCATTCTAAAGGTTCTATTGTCACAGGTACATGTGACCATAAACATCCCTTATTACTGATTTGTATTTATGAATTTGATTCTGAGATGACAGATACTATCCCCAAATAAAACATTCTTCAGTTTTCAAAATATAATGGTATTATTATTATTAGTTATTATTTTTATCATTATTTGAGGGCATGTTTATTGATTTTAGAGAAAGAGGGAGTGAGAAAGAGAGAGAGAAACTGATCAGTTTGCCTCCCATACACACCCAGGCAGAGGATAAATCCACAACCTAGATATGTACCCTGACCGGGAACCGAACCCACAACCTAACTGTGTACTGGACAGTACTCCAACCAACTGAGGCATTCGGTCAGGGCCAACATATAAAGGCATTGTTGACAAAAATGTTGGCCCTACATTCAATCTAGAGTATGCAGTTGTTTTCTAGCTTATAAGAAATACAAGAGAAAAGCAAGTTAAGTAACACTACCAGGAATCAAACAGAAATTCAGATGGTGTGAAATTGTACAGAATAACTGATCTGGTTTCTTCAATGAGTTAAAGGCGGGAGAAAGTAAGAGAGAGATGGGGACACTTCTCTCTGTGAACGAGGGCTTCCTTATGAAATATGACCACCAAATGTAATGTGCAGGCATTACTGGCACCACGAGGCAAACATACCCACTGTAAAAAGATATTTTAAAGAGAACCAGTGAAACTGACTATAACTGTATATTAGATGATAGTAAGAATATTATAAATTTAGTTAAGGGGATTATGTAGGAAAACGTCTCTGTTTATTAGTATGCATACTCAAGTAGTACGCAGTGACAGGAGGAAGTTGACAAGCTGTCTAGGACTTGTTTTAAAAGGCATGGAAGCTCTTGAGCTGAGTGAAAGCCCACTCCTTCATGCATTATCTGGGCCATTCTGGGGAACATAATTTCTTTTCCCTGTGCCTCAGTTTCCTCCTGAATGTGTGTAAATGTTTACACTGGGAATAATGAAAGTTCTACTTCATAGCTTAGGTGAGAAAATGATATCTATTTCTTAGTATAGCATGTGACACATTAATTGCTCGATACCTGGCAATACTATTACTTGTTTTCTCTGCACTCAGCCATGCCTTGGGCCAAAGGTAAATTAAGAATTCACAGGATACAAGTACTTATAAATAGATCATAGATCGTATCTTCTAAATTTTGCACTTCTTTGACTCTTTTGTAATCTGAACCCATATAAACAAATAGGCTAGTAAAGAGAATAAAAGCAAATGAACTCATCACTTGTTTTGATGATTATACAGAACTTACAGATGAGGTAATTCTGAAATAAATCTACAAAGAAACTATAGCACATTATTTAATTTAGACCAATTGAATTTACTTGTAACAGTGAAATAATGAGCATAGACATTTATTTACATTGACTGAGAGACAAAAATCTTCGGGGCCCCTGGCTAGGAAGGCAGGAACACAGAACGGAATAGGACTAAGGCCACAACTTCATACAATCCAGAGACAAAGACGGAAGGCTGCTTTGAAAACAGCCCAATAAGAGCAGTGATAGAAAGATAGATAGACTTACACAGACATGACACTACCTTGGAAAATGACTGGGGTGTCCTAGAAGAAGTGATAAATGAGCCAGGCAGGAATCAGACTTGGCAAAGGCGAAGAGTGAGCCGGTGGGCAGAGGCAGGTTGCAATACAGCCGCCCAGGTGAGAGACAGCGTGGCTCATGCAGAGAATTTAGGAAATCCAGTGTCCACAGAGTGGAAATGTCTGACTAACCAAACACGAGATTAGTCTGGGGGAAAATGCAGGGGTCAGGAGACCCAGGTCTGCTCTCTTATGCTAAAGGGAATGGCCCGCTTTTTATCAGGATGACAAGGAGCAGCCGTTCAAGTTTGGCTAGCAGGTGAGTGACAAGGTGAGCCCTAGCTGTTAGACAGATTGTTTTGACAGCTGTAAAAAAAGGTGAACAACTCGGGGTTGGGGGTGCTTGCGGAGAGCAGTATGCAAAGGGGGCAAAGGAGGCAGAGGGAAGAGTTAGGAGTTATTTCACTAGTTGCATGAAAGCTTTTTGCTAAACTGGAGAATCTTGGCAGGAATGTGAAACATAAATAGCATAACTCATGTGAGGATCGAGGATACGAACACAAAACTGGGGCTATTAATTAAATAACAGTAAACCACTCGAATAAGAGAGTAATTGAGCACAAATGTGTCTCGTTAAGGAAGCATTCATTCAAGGCTGCTCCAGCTACCAGAGGAACGCAGTCTGACACACATGGGTGTCTGTCCTAGCAGCAGCTTGGCAGCTGGTGCCCTTTGAATCGGCTTCAGTGTGGGACAGCACCATATGCTCAGCTGGGGGACTCGAGTGTCTCATTCGGAGTTTCTCAGCCTCAGCGCCATTGACATTCTGAGCTGGGTACTGCTTTGTTATGGCGGACTTTCCTAGGCACTGTAGGCTGTTTAGCAGCTGCCCTGGTCTCTACCCACCCAGGCCGGTGGCAGTCCCCTCTCTTGTTGTGACAACCACCAATGTCTTCTTGCCAAATGTCTGCTGGGGGGACAAAAGAGCCATTGGTTGAAAACCGTTGGTTTTTTAAATTCATCTTGGAATGTGCTGGAATGGTCTAGCTACCACAGTGCACACTGGACCCAGGTTACCCTAAAAATTCTACAGGAAGTAGTTGTGTGTGTGTGTGTGCACGCACGCACAGGCCCTGGGAGCCGTGAGGATAAAGCAGGACCAACACCAACTCTCACAAAGAACCCATCCCAGCAGTATACATGTTCGTTGCCATTTTAGTTCCTCTGCACCAGAAAGTTTTTTTATGCCTGCAGAAATCACACTTAAAAAAATCTCCTGATTTATATTGGTGCCTCCCTTTCAACAATCACAGGTATTGTTTACTGGAAATAACACAATGCATGACTTGTTAATATTGGCACATTTAGAAGTTGTTTTTAAAGTTTCCATGAAGATGAATATCGAGGACGTCTATTCATGGCTTATTAAATGTGATTCTCTGTGCCCAGGGCTTTCCTTTACCAGAATGGTACATAATGGTGTGGTTTTCTGATATTTCTATTAAGGTGACTACAACTAAGCAGTGCACGCCCTAGAAAACTCCCGGGAGAGAAACCGGGGTTGCTCCCGACAGGGCTGACGCTTCCAGCTGTCCAGGTGGTTCCCACGATCATGACCATGGTGACTGACAGATGTATTCAGCAGGGAGGTTGATTACTACAGTCTCTGGAGATCGTACTAAACACCTAGAAAATGACTACAAATCCCATACACCAATAGCAAGATATGATTACTAAGTAGGCTAACAGAGCCTTAAGCATCCTTAATGCCTTTATCATATGCAGAACACACACACACACAAAAGATTTTTCACCAATCTCTGCATTAGACAGTACTTATCTAGGTTATTCTGTTTTCTTCAGATGGCATGTTTTAAGAAGGAAATTGACAAATTGGCGTGTGTCCAGACACCAACAGAATGGTGTCCTGGAAGGTATACTTGCTACTCACCCTGTTTTACCTGCTATTATTGACATAATACACACTTGGAAAACCCTATCCAGCAGTGCAAGTAGAAAATGTATTATGGCTAGGAATATTACCATACAGTCCCTCAAAATACATTTAGTAAAATCCTAACCATAAAAGAAGATATAATTTGATGCAAACTGTGGCAAGGTTGCATACACATCGGAAATGCAGTTTTTGGTGAATGTCAGCAACTCTGAAAATATTGTAGACGTGGGCTGTGTGGGCATGCTCGGTGTATTTAATTCGGGTTTTCAGCATGTTCCCTTCATCCCCTCGAACATGCTGGCCACTGATTCTTGCTCATATCACTGCAAGCTAATACTGCTGAACCCCCACTGAGAACAACTGCGCCATGTAAACAGCAGAAAAGCCAGCCCTGTCCCATGGGCTTGCAGGCTTCATCCTGAACCAGGATAAAATTCACATCATGCGACAGAAAAATCGGTATATACCAGGGGTTTATGAAGTCTACAGAAAATAAACACTACCATGCAGGCTTTGCTGGTTCTACACTTAATTTAAATGCAACATTTTAGAGTACACAGCAGCTCATTAAGAGTCGTGTGTTTTAGCCCTGTTTTACATGGAAATATTTTGTTTGTAGTGATGGAAACAAAAGCTTTTTCTAGTTGGACTGTAAAGTTATCTAAACTTGAAATTCTGTATGAGTACAATATGTGAAGTACAATAAAAATGTGTAGCCATTATAATAGTTTTGAGCAAAAAAACTATAAGCACAATCACATATAAATGGAAGGATAGACTTTGTCCTACAGAAAATATTACTTTAATTCGGTGTTTTCCAGATGATTCACAGCAAACATGTTTATTTCATTGAAATGTCTCCAGTATTGTATCTTTTAATATCTCCCCCATAGGCTTGTCACTTTCATATTCACTCTACATTTTTATAGTCAATATTTTCCCTCACCGATAGGATAAATACCTCCAAGGAGATTTTAAGTATTATTCTTCTCTTCCTCCTTTTGAATTTAAAACTATTTAAAATCTATTTGAGCATGTTGAAAGAAAAAAGCACTTTAAATTATAAATCATACATGATTATCTCAAAGATTTTAATATAAATCTAAGCCAGAGGGAAATAAGAAATACCAAAATACTATATTATCAAATATTCAATTTGCCATAGAGTTCCTTTATTAAAATCACCAATTATTACTTCACACAAAATTTAATTGAGGTCACCACCCTTCTGGCAAGTTATTTTAAATTTTTTTCCCTATAATAAGATTTGTTATTGTGGCACTTTCCACATCAATACTTCTTTTATATACCTGTGCTTTTCCTACCTATTTATAAAGATAGTAGGCATCACTCATAATTTGATTGAATTAATAAATCAAATTGTATATTTAAATGCCTGCCTAGGGAATGCGGTCCTCCTGTTTCCTCACTGTTAGAACAGATAACAACATGGGCAGGTTCTTGTCTATCTGGAAAATGGTTAGTGACTTCCAGCCAAAACAGAGACACATTCTGAGCAAATGACACAGGTATTCTGATGACGTTCCTGGGGAGTCATAGTCCTTGGAATGTGTGAAATTTTAACATTATGCCATGAGTTCTGCCTCATTATTCACATCAATACAAACACAGACCTTCCTCTATTTTAAGAGAAGTCATTTCCTTGCTCAGGACCAGCCGCCTGTAGGAAGTACAGGTTTCACTGACCTTGAACATCTGGCAATGTTGATTATTTCCATTCAAATACTAATAGCTTATATGGCCCATGATCAAATACAAAATGTGTTGAGGTTGTGCAACAGTTTGACTAGACAGCAATCTAAGTATTCTGTTATGGCACCTGGAGGTCAATTACCAGCTTACTTCTTTTTCTTTTCCTCGCTATAAACATTGAATTATATTTACACCACTTACCAAGCTCTGTACTGAGGAGTAAACCATTGTTATAGTACCGTTCCCACCCTGTAAGTGCTACAAGCCTTTTGAAGAAGACTGACCTATCAGCGAGCAGCTATATCAAAGTGTTAGGTATTATTGTTGAGACAAAGCACACAGGAAACTGGGGATGGCCGGTGGTTGTGGTCTGAAAACTAGCATCGCGGACTATTTGAAGAGAAATGCCGGCATCAAGTAAAAAGCAAGGAATAGGAAAGAATATACATATGTGTGTGTACATATCTATGTTTCTCCTTGCACTTGAGAGATTTGCCCTAGAAAAGTTGACAGTAATATGAAGTTTTGTACAAAGAATTTCACCTTCCACCTAACATCTATTTTTCTTTCTTTTTTTTAATTATAGTTATTGGGGTCACATTGGTTCATAAAGTTATATGTTTCAGGTGTACAATTTATAATATATCGTCTGTATACATCCATTTTTAAAATTACATTTATTGCCATTACAGGAAATGCCCCTCTTAAGTAGTACAATTAATATGTTTACAGAAATAAAACATTGTTAGGCATGAGCATGCCAAGCTCCATAATTGTTGATTTTGTGGCATCTTGAAAATATTTTCTGAAATGTCTCAGTTCTGGACCCTACTCCTCCATGCCTATTTCTTTTATTGTTCAACTTGATTTACCCCACTCCATGTTTGTATCCACATGGGGAATAGCCCATATTGTGCCTGACTCCCAGGAAAGCATAAATGTTACTTGTAATTATGGTTACCATTATAATGACTGTTTATATTATTATGTTTATGCCTAAAAATTGTGGCTCAATTTCACATGATATAAATGTCTAACAAAAGGTCTGGGAAATTTTAGCTCGTATTGATCATAGACATCTATTGCATTTTATTAGACTTATAAATAAGATAATTTTGACATTGAATTAATTAGTGAAATGACTGAATTAGTAAATGACTGAAAAAAAAGTAAATGTTTTACCCTGATCAGTTTTCCTGAATAGTACAACGTCGAATAGAGAGTATAACCTTTGGGGGTGGGAGGGGTGGGTGGAGGTGGAAGAGGTTATAGGGAGAATAAATGGTAATGAAAAAATCCAATAAAAATAAAATAAATTAAAAAAGAATAATGTGGTCAAAACTGAGATCAATCATTTCCTAACTTTATGACTTTATCTTCCTTGTGTCTCAATCTTATTGTCTACAAAATAGTAATAATTACACATTAGTATAAGGACTTGTGACAGGAATTCTTTTCATCCGCATGATAAAAACGTAACCCCCCGGGAATTTCCATGTCTCGAGCCTGGATCCATGGAAATGAACACTCCCATGCGGGCCGGCGTAAAAATCACGCTCCTGGAAAAAGGAATTCCTTGAAGGAAAATTGGATTAATTTACTTCCTAAGACTTGTTAACTTGCTGGGACCCTTCCCCCGGAGCCAAGGAATTATGCTAATGGTTGCCTGGAACCCCTTGCATAGTTAATGAATAGCCATTCCCATCTTTCTGTGTCCTGAGATTCCTAATAAAAACCTGGCTGAGCCACACCCATGGTCCTTTTCCTGAATTATAGGGATTGGTCTCGTGGCACCGGGCTCTTTTTCCCAGCGTGTCTCGGTGTGAGATTTATTCACGCAATCGGCTACGGTTCCCCCCACGGATTTCACGGGCCGGAATCCGCATCAGGACTGAGTAAAATTTTACATATAAAATGTTTAGCACCATAAATCATACAGTTTGTACTCAGTAAATTACACTTGTTTTCTTCCTAGCAATCAATAAGGCTATACCTCTCTACGTTCTTTGCAGGACTGAATATTTTTAAATTTAAAGTTTCAAATTTGGAATATGGTGTTGTGCATTACTCAGTTAGATCTGAGAATTCTGAAGGTTATTATATATAAAGCGTACTCCATTGTATTAGTTTCAGTATCTGAAGACTTAATCAAATGACTTAAAAGGTATGGCTGTAGGAAGAGGTAAACATTTGACTGAAGTAAACCACATATATAAAAACTGCTTAAAGTTTATTTTAATATATTTGATTTCTAACTATTAATATAATAAATTATACCACTTTGTATTGTTGAGTAGCCTCTATTTTCTATAAGATTTTTAACTCACATATGGATTTTACTGATTCTCGGTAACTGACTTAGGAAAAGTATGTTGAGAAGGATTCTTCAGTGAAGTCTGAAGTCTAGGTTAAGCATAAAATTATGACTAATGAGTACAGGAAGAGAGAATGTTGGCATACATTTTATGATTTGTTATTCTTAGTTAATAAAAATATAAGAATGAAATTCCAATTACAATATGATTTCAGTCCATTAACCAAATCTTATTGCCCTAAATTCACATTTGCTTTTTATGATAATTTAGCTTCTTCAGGCCATGAATATATTTATACACTTACTAATTTTGGAAATAGTAAAAAATATAGTATTATGCTACTCAGTCGTTATTTGAAATTATAAGGAAAGGCAAAAAGAAACTATATTTATTTAGTATCTACTATATGCAGATTTGTATTTACATATCATTTAGCTTAATCCTCAGTTAATCCCATTAAGAAGGTAATATTGCTCATTTTATAAAAAGGATGCCGGTTCTATTAGTTAATGTCCATGTATTTTCGAAAAGTAAGTGGAAGGACCAGAACTCAAACTCAATTTGTCCCATGAGAAGCCAGTTCTTTTCTACTCTACTTATTTCTGCAGCCGGTGAATTGACATCAAAATATTTACCATGCTTAAAGCAATGACTTACCTAAAATGAAAGTCAAACAATGGGTTTCTTCAGTAGTGAATATATCTACTGGTTCAGTACATCTTTATAGTTTTGGCCTGGAGCTCCTAACTAAGCATTATGTCAGTGCTTCATCAAGATCTCCTGGTGTATGTCTAGGAAGTCCTGAAGTCTGACCAAAACTCACCACCTGCGGCCTTCCTCCCCCAAATCCCCAACAACTCCGGCAGTCTCCCATCTCAATAAAAGGAAATTCAACCTTCCAGTTGTTCAGGTCAAAGAACTAGGCCCCTCATTGAGTCTTCTCTTTCTCTTACATGCTACGATCAATCAATCAAGGAATCATTTTAGTCATTCTACAGAACTGCATTCTCCACATTGTACAACCTTCCCTGACAGCATCCTAGTCTAAGGCACCCTGGCCGCCTCCAGCTGCTTTCACCCATGTGGTTTTCTGTAACCTGTTTCCTTTCTTTGTCTACAGGAAAGGTTGTTCTAGGGTCCATTCTCCACCCTGTGGTCAGAAAGAGACAGATTCTCTCACCTGCATGGCCCCAACTCTAGTGACTTCCCATTTTACTCAGAATTAAAGTTGAAGTCTTCCCCATTGCCCATGGGTTTGCCCGTGACGTCACTCCTGTCTACGTCTCAACCTCATTCATTACCCAGGGCTCTTCCCTCACTTACTCCACTGCAGCCACATCGGCTACAGTTCTGCAAACGTTTCAAATGTGCTGTGGCATCTGGGCCATCATTCCTCCTGCCTGGAATGCATTCCCTTCGGGATCTGCATGACCTGTCCACCTCTTACAGGCTTTTGCGCTGATGCCACCACTTCGGAGAAGCTGCCTCTGGCGGCCTTCCTTACTCTGCTTTATTTCCTCCAGAGTACGTTCCAGACAGAAGGCACAGCTGACCCTCATTAGTCACTGATTCCATATTTGCAAGTTTGTCTACTCGCTGAAATGTATGGGTATCCCCCAAATCAATACCGCGGTGCTTTTGCGGTCGTTCACAGACATGTGTGGGGCAGTGAAAAATCCGTCGCCCAAGGAGCACCTCCCCAGCTGATGGTTCCCCTCTCTCCCTGCGAACAAGCAAACACTGTGAGGTCTGCAGAGGTTTTTCACCTTTCTGTGCCTTTTGTTGGTGACACCACTGCTCACAATGGTCCCCTAGCACTGTGCTGAGTGCAACCCCGTGTCCTAACCCGTGTGGTCGTGGAGAAAATCCATGTGTTACGTAGGCTTTGACAGGCAGGGGCACAGCGCTGTGGGTCGCCGTCCCATGCCAGTGACACAACGGCATGAAAATGAGGTTCTTTAAAAAGGAGCAACAAGGTCATGTATCAGCCAACCGGTAACAACGGCAGGACCGGAGACCCTGAGGAGCCTCGCCCAGTATTTACCCTAGGAACAGCTGTCCAGTGGTCAAAAATTAACACTCACAGCGCCTTTATAGATCATAACTGACCACAAATAATGAGAATCACAGCATTTTTTTTATTTGTTTATCAGGTACTATCTGTCTGTTCCCCCTAGAATCTAAGTTCCATGAGGAGAGGATGATTTTTTTTTGTTCATTGCTACATGCCCAGTTTTGACAAATAAAAGATTACCGTGACCTGGCTGGTGTGGCTCAGTGGATTGAGCGCAGGCTGGGAACCAAAGGGTCCTGGTTCGATTCCCAGTCAGGGCACATGCCTGGGTTGCCGGCCAGGTCCCCGTGAGGGCCATGTGAGAGGCAACCATACATTGCTGTTTCTCTCTCTCTCTGTCTCCCTCCCTTCCGCTCTCTCTAAAAATAAATAAAAATAAAATATTAAAAAAAAGATTACTGTGAATATTTATTTAATACACAGATGATAAATACAGCAATTATTATTAATGATTACTAAATAAGTGATGAATTAATAAATATAAATAAGATATATATGTATAAAAATAAATATAAATATATAATGAATGAATAAATAAACCAACCAGAACAGGTGCGGCAGTCATTATGATGGGATCATAAAATCAAAAGATAAATAAGATATGAGCTTTGCTCATAAGGCTTTCACAGGACAGTCAATTTAAATGCTTTGAGTAAACAAGCTGTTCTTCCTTTTCTAATCTAGCAGGTATACTTCATACCAGTTTAAAAGACTGATTGCCTTTGATTCTATCTGTGCATTTACCTTAGGAAACAGACAAGGTTATCTTTAGCATCAGCCTTTAGTACCAGGACATAAGCAACACTGGACTGCTCTCCGCATTACCCATTACTGCTGCGACAACGCTAACACCTAGCTGTACAAATACAGGGGCACATGGCACTTCCCTGGCTACTTGGGCAGCATCTCCCTGATGCTATTAGCTGGGTGATGCTAAGCAAGTGACCCAACCTCTTCGGGTTTCAGCTCGCTTGTTTGTTAAGTGAAGAAAATAATAGCACCTTGCTTACAGGATTTAATTAGTATATGTAAACCACTTAGAATAAAGGTTACATACTATGTGTTAACTATTAGAGTCCTTTCTGCATGAAAAAGGCCATACATTTCTGAAGCTTAAAGTAAAAAAAAAAAAAAAAAAAAACAACAACAACAAAAAAAAAACAAGCCCTAAATGGCAGTGTGTGATAAGTGGGAGACACATGAATATGAAATTAATTTCCTGGAATATGTTAGGAGAGTTCACTGGATAGATTTTGTTAATTATTTTGTGTTTAGTTTAGAATAGTTTTATTAGAACTTTATAATTTTGTATCAACATATGCAAATGTGCTCAGATGTTCCATTTCAGTGATTACATTATTATAAATTGAAATGATTACTATGAATATCCATTTTCTTTCAAAATCTATCACCATTGAGTTTACATTTTTAAGCAAATGTTGATTATGCTAATAGGTTAACTCTTGAGGTACTTTCCATTCCTTTAGTTTTTTGTCTTCAAAATCATTTAATGTTAACCAAACGAGAGGTTCTTAGTTACTTAAATGTGCAGCTAACACGCTTGGCCTGCGTTGGGAAGACAGTCTGATTCCCTACAGATGTCCTCCAGCCTTCCTGTAAGGAAAGTCTCCCTGTCTGGAACTCTTGGGCCCCCGTAGGAGCACCGCACAGAGTGGGCGGCTTCAGCACCGAACACTTCTCGCATTCTGGAGGCTGAGAGGTCCAAGATGAAGGTGCAGAGTTTGGGTGTCTAGAGCCTCCCCTGGTGGAGATGGCCTTTCTGGCTGTGTCCTCAAAAGACAGAGAGGGAACCCCTCTCTCTTATGTCTCTTCCTTCCTGGGCACTATCACAGCATGCCGGCTCTATACCCTCATGGCCTACCTACCTCCCAAATTCCAGCCCAAGAGGGACCAGGGCTCTAACATGATTCTTTTTTTGGGGGGGTTACACACATTCAGTCCATACCATATGCTCCTATGACATGTCATATTTCTACAGGCTGATGTTTCCAAATAATCCTTTCATTCCCCAGCCTTCCACACATGATGCATTATCATGAGAGGTCCTTATGAAAGGTTTCTGTTTATTTAGTCCCATTCTTCCCCCATCAATGTTTCCGTTAAAAACTATTTGCGTGACAAACTCTATTGTACATTCAGTAATGTTTGCAGATGATAACAAGACACGGAGAATGGTTTTACCATCTAGAGCAAGAGTCCCGACGCTTCCAAAACCAGATCACTCGTGAGAACTGGAGTAAAACTCACTGGAGTAAAACTAATCTAGAAGGTAGGATAAAAACTCTGCTCCGTTCTACAAAATTCAAGCTACATCTTAAGTCGCTGACAACAGATTTTTTTTTAAAGATTTTATTTTTATTTATTTTTAGAGAGAGGGGAAGGGAGACAGAGAGAGAGAGAAACAGCAATGTATGGTTGCCTCTCACATGGCCCTCATGGGGACCTGGCCCGCAACCCAGGCATGTGCCCTGACCGGGAATTGAACCGGGACCGCTTGGTTCCCAGCCTGCGCTTAATCCACTGAGCTACACCCGCCAGGGCAGATTTTTTACATCATAGTCTAACTTTGCTAACTATAATTTTTTCTTCCTCCTAATGTTCTTTGTTGCGGGACGGTAGTAGTGAGAGTCGAGTGATGATGGTAGTTCAGAGCTTCTCTCTCCATTCTGGGCACTGATGTGTTACAGATGTCGTGTAAGGTTTTGAACTTCGGTAGAACTTGCTTGAAACGTTGGAGCCAGTGTCCCCTTTCCAGGCATGAGGGTGATTATTTCTAATTCAGATTCAATTACTTTAATAATTATTGACCTATTCCAATTTTCAATTTATTAGTGGATCGATTTTGGTAATTTATTTTTTCTGAAACAGAAAGCATTTCAATGAAGATTCAGATGTATTGCCATTATGTAGTGACTGGTATTTTTAAAATTAATTACCTCATCCATTTCTTTTATTATTTATTGGAGCCTTTTATTTATTTATTTCCTCTGGAGCAGATTTGATAGGGGTTGCTATTGTGTTCTTATTTTCAAAGAATCGGACTTTTAAAAATAGTCTATTAACTTATGCTATTAGTTTTGTTTTCTTTTACTTTTATTAAGGGAGTTTCAGTTTATTATTTCTAACTTCTAGAGTTCAGCGGTATAGCCATCAGCTCTGCTTGGTGCTGCTTTGGCAGCAGGCAGCATGTTTCTAAATATTCCATAACAGTTTTTCATTTAAAAAAAATTTAAAATTCCCATCATAACTTTCTTTGTATTGAAAAGTATATGTTTGGGTGCCCCAATATAAGTTTCCTTTTATAGTTTTGCAGTGATTCCTAATTCTGTTGCATTACAGAGTGAGAACATAGTCTGCATGTGCTCAGCTTCCTGATGACCTAGCATGTGTCAGCTTCCTTTTAATCCATGTCCACAGTCAGCCCTCCATACGCCCAGGTTCGCACCTGCAGACTCAGTCAACCGAGGACTGAAACATGCTACCTCGTGGCTGATGTGAACTAGGTAGAGAGGTCTGAACATGTACAGACTTTCTTTTCTGGTCATCATTGTGTAAGTGATACAGTATAACAACCATTCACATAACATTTACATTTATTAGGTGTTATAAGTAACCTAGAGATGATTTAATATAGACATAAGATACGTGTAGGTTATGTGCAGACGCTCTGTTACTTTATATATGGGACATGAGCATCTGCACAGATTTGGGGATTCTAGGGGTGGGGCAAGGGTTGACCATATAATCAAAACATATTTGTCTAACTTGGGAAAGATGGATACAGACTTTTATATATGTCATTTAGAATAAATTAGTCATTTGTATTATTTAAATTTATCTTTTTTAAATGTATTTTCCTTTATTAGTTTCTGAGAAATGTCACAATTTCCCTGTGATTGTAAATTTATCAATGTTTCTCCTCATTGCTGCCCATTTTCTTATAAATAAATGGATATATAGAATATTAGATATGTATATGATCAAAATCATATTTTTATTGCTTTCATATACGTTTTATTGTTTTTATATAAATTTTCCTCATTGTCTTTTTTTAAATTTATTTATTTATTTTTAGAGAGAGGAGAAGAGAGGGAGGCAGAGAGGGAGAGAAATAGCAATGTGTGGTTGCCTCTCACATGGCCCTCACAGGGGACCTGGCCTGCAACCCAGGCATGTGCCCTGACTGGGAATCGAACCGGGACCTTCTGGTTCCCAGCCCACGCTCAATCCACTGAGCCACACCAGCAAGGGCAAATTTTCCTCATTGTCTTAATGCAACATCCTAAAA
This sequence comes from Micronycteris hirsuta, assembly GCA_004026765.1. NCBI lineage: Eukaryota > Metazoa > Chordata > Mammalia > Chiroptera > Phyllostomidae > Micronycteris > Micronycteris hirsuta. Next base: position 124,824 of record PVJI01001405.1, read on the forward strand.
CATGGAGAAAGGCAAATTCAGGCCACACCTGTGCAAGACCAGATTGCAAATTCATGGCCCCAGGCTGGACAACAGAACTTCGCTCATCATTTTTTATGGATGAATTCACACTTTGAGGTTCTAGGCTCTGCGGAAGGAGCCTCATTTTCTGAGAACTGCCTCCAGTAGTTCTGAGGGATGTGCTCATTTCCTTCAGACATATTACAGGTAAACGCCCTAACCACTGGCACCTATGTCCAAGGAGTTATCCATCCCCGCCCCCAGACCACTGGGGTTTACATCTCTGTCCCTCTTTGTTGAATTTTGACTTCTTTTTCTGGCACCTGGGTATTAACTTATATTCCTGTTAAGAGAGAGAGAGAGTGTGTGTGTGTGTGTGTGTGTGTGTGTGTGTGTGTGTGTGTGTGTGTGTGTGTGTGTGTGTGTGTGTGTGTTTCGATGAAGGCGGGTATGGATTTTAATTTGTTATATGTTTGAGGTGGGGAGGCATTTGGTTCATTTTGTCTCAGACTACTGTATTTATTTAATTTTCACAGATTTAGAGTTTCCTATTTTCAAATTAATAATACCCATCTGGAAAGACAAGAGAAAGAAAATGTCAATTCTCCCTCTTCACTAGTAATACAGCTCCCAGAGCTAGCACAATTAAATAACCTCTTACAAAGAAAGTCTTTCGATTAAGGGGAATATTTTGTTACAACGAAGGGCAGGAGAATGCTTTACCATATTTTGAAAGAAACCTAAATGTTGCTCAGTTTCCTGAATCTGGTGGTGTCCCCGTACTTGGCCCTTGGTTTTCAGTAACATGGGCCAGGGCTCGTGTCCTGCTTCGACTGTCTCTTCACCTCCGTTTTACATGCTTTTGGAATGAAAATTCACACCCCCCCAAAAAAAAACTAAAAACAGGCGCATCCTGGTAACAAACATTTGTCTCCAGTTCCATTTGTACACCACTAATCAGAGGGCCCGTCGGATTTCAGCCTTTTGTTTGGTAGAGGAATAAATCACATTTAGACTTAGCAATTAGACTGTTTTGTCTTTGCAAATGAGAAAGTCACAGAATAGGAGAAAAAGAGTCATGAAAAACTATTTCTTAAGATACATCTCTTACACTTGCTTTTTCTGTAATACAAGATACACAAATTATAGATGGCTGTTTTAAAACTATGGGGGGGCAGAGAACACTCACTTATATTTGCAGCGACTGATATCACCCTGATCAAAATTTCTATCAAATATATTGAGGCCAATATCAAAATCATAGAAAATTGCTGCCTTTAAAAGAGGACTTTGGTGTTGAATACTTTGAAGCATGCAAGAAGTAAAGATATGCTATATGCAAAGTGAAATCCTCTGTCTTTGAAAATACCAAAGGTAACTTTTAAGTGCACTTACCATTTTCATCTAGACAGATAAAATGTCTAGTAGACAGGCTTATAGATGTTCATGGGGTTTTCTTCCACTTAAATGTTTTTGAAATGAACAAAAATAGTTATCCTTTTTAAAAGTCAAATACCACTTTAAGATATCCCTTTGTCATATACATATTTTTAACTTTCTCGGTTGACTGTTACACATCGAAATATAGCTTTCTCTTTAAGTATACATCTTCAAAGCCACAATACCTAAACTCTACACATAACATTTATAATTCTGTATAAAAACCGACTAATTAGAACTTGCATATTTAGACATAGAGATACAAATATGCTACCTAATATATAACAAATGAGCCATTTAAACATATTAAATACTTTATTATTTCCAGAAACTTAAAAATGGTTTGTTTTGAACTTACATTTTAAATAGAAATATTTATATGTAACAAAGAATGCAAATTTTTGAGGTGGTGATATTTTTGAAAAGCACTAAATTATATTGCAAAAGACTAAATTTAATTTTTGTAGAAAATCTTTTTATTATCAATAAGTTATATTCTTCAAATTCAAGAAAAATGGCTTTTCATAAAATACATTTAGTTGCCTATGTGGGCCATGGCAGAAAAAGGGACAGAGAGCTTATATCTTTATATAGGGAACATATGGCTCCTTCTTCTCTTTTAAAATGGACTTTCCAAGCTGAACATTGGCAGAACACTGAGGCACCAGTTCCATCAATTGGCTATTGTGGAGTTATAGAAATAGATGTGGTGAACAAGCCCAATTCCAGTTGCCTGATTTCTGCTGATGTTCAGTAGAAAACCAGGAGGAATGGACGCTCCTCTCAAAGCCTTCTCAAAAAGATGAAAGGATGCTCCTGCCCATGTAAGTTCTGCTTTATTTAAGTGATTCTCAGATTGCGGCAGATGTTACCATCGACGTAACTCGTTAAACACAAACTGCCGAACAGAACCCCACATCCACAGTTTCTGATTCAGTCGATCTGAGGAGAGGCCAAGGGCTTGCCTTTCTAATTATTGCTGCCACTATGGCATAAGGACCTCACTTTGAGAATAACTGAGTTTTTACTGGATTTTCACCCACACAGGGGAGCTATACAACTTATTTAACTTTCAAAAATAGTAGTTATGAACCTTTAAAAAATTATGAAGATCTGGACTGTTAGATGCATCAGAAGGAGCAATGGCCTGAGTTCTAACTAACTACTTTGGAATATTCTAAGGTGATCACAAAGCCAAGCGGATTCATTAAATTGATAGAAGTTGTAATCTGTATGGTACCCTAGACCATAAAACATGCTACGCAGGCCCATATGAATAAATCTAACTTAATCTTTCTTCCTACATATATCTTTCTCTGCAAATATTTACTCTGTGAACAGGGAGAAAAACCGGTATAAAACTACGTCATTTACTCAAAGGCAATATTTTAATTTCGTTTCAAGCTTGCCTCAACATTCCCTGATGATATCTTAAGATAATTTGTTTCCTAAACAAAAGCAAAGTATAAATAAATTAAAAATATACTGTATTCCCCGTTCTTCACCTCATATCGATTTTTAGTCCCTAAGCAACTGATTAGAGCATGTCTGTGAAACACCCAGTCTCCAGGGACTTTCCTTCAGTTGTTCTGAGACAGCAGCAGAAATAGGACGCTTAGCAGGGAGATGGGATGGAAAGGACCTTCAGCCAGAGGCACAAGATCTGTTGCCTATGTCATCTCTGCCATTCACCCATGTCTGGTCTTAGGCAACTCTTTTCACCTCCAGATGATCGCAGTTTCCTTATTTTTAAAATGGCAATCATGATTTCCTTCTACCACTAGGTTGTTGGGGAAATTAAATTAAGCGGAGTCTTCTTTCCTTGCAAAGAGAATGGACTGCAATCTCACGTATTCAGTGTTTTAAAATGGTCAGAGGGGCACCCTCATTAATAAGAGGAGAATATCTTTAGATCTGTCTTTCTAATTCAATTATGTGCTCCTAGCATTCACTGCCATGGGTTTTAAAAAGCCATAGTGGTTTATACCTTAAAACTGCTTAATATAGCGCTTGCTTTAAATCCTGGTTTTTGGCATGTGTCAATCTCGTTCCAGTTCGGTGGTGAAGTCTGGGTTCTTCCCTGCTAGACAATGGTAGACTCGACAGCCTTTAGTACCACTTTTATCACTTCTTAAAAATGCTCAGTAAACGTTCAAGAAATTTATTCACTGGAAATGTTGCACTGCAGATTAATCAATGTTAATAATTTTCAGATTAGCATAATATTATTCAAGAGTGAAAGCCACATTTGCAGTGAGCTCTATCACCTTTTTCTCAGCCTTGCTTTGTCTCTTTCTGTGTGTGTGTGTGTGTGTGTGTGTTCCAGTCTGCAGAAGTCATTAAAAACAGTCATGTATGGAGTGATTTCAAATTTTCTGTGTTAAATAGCACTGATATGATGGGGTGAAAGTAACATATCTTATTAGGAAGTAACAGAGTCTTATAAAAAACACTCTTTGTCAAGAACGAGGTCCTCTGTGTGCTCTTTGCTCTGCTGATGACAAAGAAGTGGCGAGTTGGTGCCTCTGAAAGATGCTGTGAAAAGCAAAGACACAGACAGCTTTGTGGTAAACTTTGAGTGATATGTCTGTATTGCTTCTTGTTCTAGAATGAGCTGTCTTATTAGAGGCAGCATATTATCACTACTCTCAGATGGTATTTAGAAATAAATATGAATAACAGTAAATGTCAGTTGAAAGATCCTTCAAATATATATACATTACAACAATGTTCAAATCAAAGGCAAAATGTGACTCTTCATCATCTCTTGTTTTCCTTTTAAATTCTTTCTGAGCTTGTGTGTTTCTCCAGCATTGGTTAAAATTCTGAGACGCAGACTTCTCCCTGTGCTTGAGTCTTGGGAGAATACAAACAGCACGGACTAGAGTAATTTCAAATCCAAACAGAAATGAATTGGATTTGGTTTTAGGGGATCTTTCAAAGAAGAAAACACATTGCCATTGATGATTGCCCTGCATCTCATCAACATGTAACTCTCAAGGGTACAACTATGTTTAATATGCATGGTCTGACACAGAATACCTAAGTTCACTTCAGCCCTTCTGTGAAATCGCGCTCACAGTGCATTGCTGCCTTGCTTGGGCAAGAAATAACTTCCCAGGGCTTCCTCTTCTATGCTTCAAAGATGTATGAAATGGCTATATGGGAAAACAGAGTCTGGAGACAAAAATAAAGATAAGAATTTTCTCCATAAGAAAACTAATAATGCGGTGAAGTCTATGTAAATTGCACAAACATAAAGCTATCGCTAAAGTGAAATCTAAGGTCTAATAGTTTGAACTGTTGCTCTCCCATCTTTCCTGAAGTTAAAGAAATAGACATGGGTTATTTAAAAATGCAAGCTGTCTTTTGGTGCCAGGCAGGCAAAGCCAAGTTCAAGTACCTGGCAACCTCTTTTGTACATTTTATACGTTCAGTTATCCAGTGAAATTCAGAATGCCTAATGGCAAAGTGAAAACCAGATGTTTGAGAATTTATAGTACCGTGTTGCTTTACGGTATGAGATTTCTTATTGGTTCTGCTCATTATATGATTATTCTTAGGCTGTGGGGTAACTGAACCAGTAACTTACTGTTAATTGTAGATCCCTACACATCAAGCAGGAAAATGTAGTAATAACAATTTCTAGGTAAAATACTTTAAAAAATAAATATAAAATATTCACACTTTTTCTTCCTTAAAAAGTTCACATTTGTTTTAAATAGGTATTCACAACTTGAACAATTTTCATCAATCAAAGGTCCATTATCTGTGATGATACAAACTTCAATGCTCCACCAAATTGCTGCGATGGACTTGCGCTATTACGAGTATGATAACAATGTGAACCACCGCCCTGCAAATCTGCATTAAACAACAGTGATAATGAATTCAGGAAGAAACAGTCTAGGTAAGGCAAGTGCACCTTTTACATCTGATTCATTTTCTCCCACATTCACTCTCTTCGTATCTCTTACCTCCCTCTAAAGCTAATGGATTTACGCTGCTATGTTTTCAAAGCTGAATGGCTTTTTTGACATTTCATGATGCTATTTCTTTAGGTGGTTCTCAGGACAGAACTTTGGCATTGTGTGATTATGTGTGTGTGCACATATATAAACACACACACACACATGAATACAGACAAATGATTTTTTTTCACTTGAGTCCACCTGGGGGAAGGTACAGGCTATCTGTCAGACATTGTGCTTAAAAGCAAAGGAAATATATGAAACTGAAACCTCAATCTACGTAGTAAAAAAAATCTAAATGAGAAGATACAGAAAAATTCCTGACATAATGTGTCACTTCGGTTATATGTGTGGCGTTTATGAGAAAGACAGAATATTGAAGCTTCAATTTCTGGTCTGCCATCGATGATCTAAATTAACATCCTGAAGTCAACTAGGCTTTACACCAATAATAATCTTATCAATAGCTGCTTTATATGTTCACTCTTCTCCCAAGAGAACACTCTAGTCTCTGGTGACTTGTTTGTAGCCAGTAATGCATAATGACAAAAGGTCATACAGCTCTTGCTCTGTGAGATTAGTGACTTAATCCCAATACATAAAAAGACAGCTGAAAGAGTTTTCCATAAGACAAATTGAGGATATGCATTTAAGGACTAGGTTATATTCTCATATTTAAAACTATGATATTGTCAGTCAAGGAGGCCGGTGTTTCTAAAGGACAGCTGTTATCAGCTGAAGGGATTGGATATGGAACTATCTTCCTAAAGTTCAAGTTCATTTGCCTGAGCAGCTCTTCACAGTGATATAAAATAGAAACTTTTTTATGCTCTCTATAGTCAAGGTGAATACAAATCAATCTAACAGTACGATATCAATGACCTATTAGATTTCAGAATTTTTTTTATAACAACATGTGCTACTGGTAAAGATTCAGGAGAAAATATTATCAAATATTGTTGGCATAAATGCGATTTTTTTCAGTCTTTTGAAAAAATACTCAAAAAATGTTTGATGAAATTAAAAATATAGATATTCCCACAACCCAAATTGCTATCCTAGAGGTTTATCAATAACAATCAAACAAACAAATACATTTGTTGTCTGGATATATGTAACTTTGTATTTAAGCTTTACTGCAGCATTTTTGTAGTAGTAAAAAAGGGGAGAAAGGTTATTTTTAATTTGTCTACTCTAAGGCAAAGAAAAATAACAGTAAAATTGTGCCACATATATACAAAAATATTTAAATGTGTGTATTATATATGATATAGATAGCATATATGTATACAAAGCATCATTTCAGCTATAGTGCTTGTTTTGAAAAACATTGTTTCAATGTGATTGACATATTTGAAAACATTGGTGTTGTTACAGGAATTTTGAGTGAGTTTACGTGCCATTGTCTCACTAACAGCACCAGGTGACAGCGGAAAAGCGCGTGCGGACACTGCGAGGTTGACACAACACCGAAAAATGCCCCCATGCGCGCAAAACCAGCCGTTTCCCGCTGCCTCAGCTCATGGCCTGCATTATCCTGCAAGATTGTGTCCTGATACTTTTTCTTACTTGCGAACTTTTCTATATGCATTAAAAAGGAAAAAACAAAACAAAACTCATTCAACTTCTCGAATGTGTTGCAGCGTCCCGGTTCAAACTGTGGAGCAGTTTTTGCAACGGTAAAGCGAGGTCCCCGCGTGAGGCCCTGAACCCCGTGCAGCGGCCCCGCGAAGCAGCTCCTATTGCAGCCTGTGGTGGCGGCGGTGTTACCGGCTGCGAATGTCCCTGCAATTCCCGCAGCCTCGGCTGTTGGGCAAAGCAGCAGGTTCAGGGGAGAAAGTCTTAACAATTTTTTTTTTCCCTGTAGAAATGCAAAAGTTAAAGAAGAGGGCTACAAGTTTGGATCAAAAATTTAATCGTGCTAAAATCTTGATACAGTATCTGCTACATAAAATGCATACATCACAGGCCCTACAAATAAAAAACAGCAAAGTCTACACCAAGACTTGAGATGGCTTCACTGTGAAGCCTGGCGCCCAGCACCATGACCCCCATGCACCCCCACAAGGTGTAGCACCCTTCCTTCCCACTGCAGCCCCCCACTTCCCACCTACGAAGCTGCAGCTCTTCCAACACTCCCTCCCACCGCTGACCTCAGGGTGTTTAGCTGTTGCGTTTAGTAAAGTGGCATATTTACTGTAGTAATTATACCTTTTAACCACTTAGGATGTGTAACACTCTTACTGTGCTTATTAAGCTCCTGTCTTTTTTTTAATCTAATATGTCACCGATGAAGGTGGTGAGCGTTCGGCTCCAACATTACTTTTCCATAAGCCATGTGGTTTTATTACCAAATTATGCAGAGCACAGTGGCTTGGGGGAAGGCGTGCAATGCTGCCGCAGAACTCATTGTATATGCGTGCACACCTACAAACCTCATCCGTGTACACAGAAAACTGTATGTGATTATATGGTGTGAAAATTACAGTCATCAAATAGCTACACGGGTGTCAATTAGGATAATGCAATTCCATAAATTTTATTTAGTTTTATGCTTTCTAATGTTTAAACAATTTTCTATCAAGTAAACTCTAGGAAGCTCTTTTTGTTGTGAAAAACAAAGTGAAGGACCTAATGCAGGGACTTCCTGGGTTGTTGTACCAGCAGTTCCCCAGCTCCCAGAAAAGAAGACACCACCCATGTGAGAGCAGCTCGGCAGACTTTAAAGGCACAAATGAAAGACATCTGACAGCAAGAGCCGCCAGCTTAGGGCAGCAGTGGGGTCCCTCAGCAGTAGACGCATGCTGAAGTGTGACGATGCCTTAGTCCTATTAATACTCAGCATTATTCTACTTAGTGCAGAAATTTCATGAAAAAGTCATAAGGGGATGTGGGAGGATGTAGGGAGGACTGTCAGAATAAGTTATTGGTGTATATACTGATTTATTCCTCACTGAATTTTCTCTTTCCACACTCCTATTTCTCACAAGCCATCTTAGCACGTCTCTCCTCAGAAACCCTATTTTATTAAACCCTAAAACTGAAGTGGTCTGAGAGACTCGCCCTACCCTGGCTTCATTCCCTGCAGTCTGCTCTGCAAAGGTTGTTCTAATTGTGTCTGAAAGCAACAAGAAAGGGAGACACATTTTATAGACACAGACACTCACACACAAAGTGAGGCTGAGGGTTTGGGGGTTGGATTGGTCTTGGGGGATGAGGCCACCCTGATTTACAATCTTTGGGGGGTGGGGAGACTTCAGAAAATCTGGAGATGTGCTGTGCCTGAATAAATGGACCTTAGATTATCTGCCTCACCAAAGGTTCCTGTGCCTGAGTCACATCCAAGAGGAGCAGCCTGTCCGGGGCTTCACCAGTGAAAATATCATGCGTGACCCTGACAGCAAGGAAGCCAGAGGTCCTCACCTCACCTGTGAAGTTGTCAGGCAGCTTTGAGACACCACAAACAGAAACAGTCCACCAAACACAGGCACTTTCACTTCCTTCTTTACTGAGACAAACTCCCGCAGCATGTTCCCCACGTTTACCCATTTCTCTTAATTACCTTTTTTCTCTTTTTACCTTGATTCTTAATCTCTCCCCCTGCATCCGCCTCTTCTTTTCTGTTGCCTATCTCTGATGCCCATTGGCCAGACCAGAGACAGAGTTCAATAGGAGTTTATAACTTCCTCTAAGTTTCGTCTCTTCTATGGGGGCAGAAAAGAAAACCTACTTCACACCACTACCAACTCATGACGGGTGGGAAAGAGCAGGGGATTACAGATGAAGGGAGAGAGAATTCCAGAAAAAGATGGGCCCATCCAAGAACATATACAGCAAAAATTATAGTATCCATTTGGTCAATTAAAATTGTTATTGTAATCATTATCTACAATTAGAGCATACCTGCGGACCATGCGAAAATGATTCTAGGCTCCAGTATCTGAGTACATTAAAATAGTAATGGGATCCCAGCTGCCCTTCCTCATAAAGATCATACCTGGGTTCGCTCATTGAATGACTGGGATTCCCAAGGTGTCAAGGAACAGGCGGTGTGTCTTGGCAGATAGAGAGAAGAAACATACCCTGCAAATGGCTTTGTAAAACACCGCAAACTGAATGGTCGAACTTACCTGAAAAGCAAGTTGTCTGATGTGGTCCTCTCTAGCTGAGAGAGTTTGAGTAGCGTAAGGGAAAGTGAACATAGTGTGCTTTATATCCCACATCCTGCCCTACAGCACTAAGCTTGGAAGATATTCTTCTGTCTGAGAAGGTGTGGTCCCTGCGTTTTTCAAATCCTCCGGGATGTATAGATAGCATCATGCAGTTTGTTAGAAGCAACATATGGAGAAAGATGTGTATTTTCCCATTTAAAAGTCTCTTCCCTTGTCTGAGATGAAGAAAAGGATAGAACAGCAGGTAGCTAATAAAGTTTAAATGTAATACTGGAAAGCATATCAAGTCAACAGATAGTTTCTTCACTTTAGATAGGTGCCTTTATTTGACACAGTTCTGTAGCTTTCTGGAAGAGATTCTACCATGAAACATTATGTAGCTTTTGTTGCCTAGAACAATTGGCAACAAAGTAAATTTAAATCTTTATGTTCTTAAGTATAATCTGAAGGAGAAAACAAATTTGCATATCATTATTTTTGAAAAAAATATGGGGTAAAACTAAGTGACTGGTTATTCTTCCTTTCTCCTTTCAGGAGTCTTATTCCCCTTAAAAATTGCTCTAATCGGACCACCATAATGACTTCCAAATAGTCATGATGACTTGCATCATATAAAGATACCTATATTTGATGCCACATTTCCAAAGAGGCTAACTTTCAGGTCTCTAGAAGGGTTCGAAGTTAATCATCTCAAATACAAGTCAATAGTTGTCAACAAAGATGTGATACTCCCTGGGCACATTTCCTGTTTACTATTTCCTATGTAAGACAAGAATCCTCGGAGACCAAGGCAGGCTTTGTAGTGATGAACTCAATGTGCAGGCAGCAGGAGGGGAGTGTTTGTTACTTTCTTTGTTTCCGGTTGTGGGGAGGGGGCAAACCAGCAGGAAGGGAGGGCTGCTGCTTGATGTCCTTCTGATCCCCCCTCCCCCCACCCGCCCATGAAGCTTGGTCCTTAGGATGCATGTACAGATCAAGGAGGGCCGGAGGAAAGTTCTAAGTTCAGAAAACCTCCTAAAATTAAAATTTACGTCAATAGCTGAGTTTATTCTACTAAGGCTGCTTGGGTGAAAGAAATATGAACAGACTTTGATATGACAGAAAATCTTAAACAGCACATAAAAAACAATTTGCTTCCTGATCTAAACTTGATTAAAGAGAGATACAATTGTATTTGCATATTTTTAAAAGCTTTGGTCTCTTTGGTTACAGCTTCTCTTTTTTCTCTCATATTCTAGATTATTGGTGGCATCTGACTAGGAAAAAATATATATTTAAAAACTTCCATGCATATTGTGAAAAGCTTTATCTATGGCGTCACTGGTTTGCATTTAAGTGCAGTAATGATATTAAACATTAATTTAGTGCTTTACTTATTTGGGGATACAAATTGGCATCCTTACACCTGAATAAATGCAATAAAAACAACTGCATATCAGTTATGTCAGCTAGGGAAATAAAGTACAGTACAAACAGAAATTATTTTGATTTATCGATTTTCCTACCAATATATTTTTCATTGGCTATAGAACTAACATGTCAAGTTCCTTATTTTATTAATCTTCTAATCCAAGCTGTATTACCTATGGTGAGTACAACTAAATTTGTTGACTTAATGCACTGATAAATTTGTCTCTTGAGACCGAAGTTCTTCACATATAAAATATTTTCTACTTACATATGTTTTTGTACAATCTAACTACAACTTTTTAAAATTATTTTTTACAGGTAGGATCTCTGTCATGTTGAGTTCAGAATATTAACAGCAAAAATCAAATTGATATACAAGGTCCAGCACAAATTAGCCCCTATTTTTTTTTTACAAAACCTTTTATTATAGAATCATAAGCATGTAATAGTGTAACATAAAGATATCACACTGAAGCATACCCTGTGACATTTTAGGTGAAATGCTCAAATTAAAACTAAAAGTTATTGCACCCATATTATTACCCTATCAACCACACTTAAGCAGGCATTACTTCTGCCAGAACTTTAGCTTATACCAAGAGCATAAAAGAAGGGACCAAGTTAACAGATGTTTCCTGAGGGCCTATTTCAACTGCTTTGCGCATTGTGCCTAATTGGCTTATCTTCGCAGCTGATAAAGGTAAATGCTATTATCTAAATTTTAAATCTAAAGTAAGAAAGCTTCAGTGGAATTGTATAATTTGTCTGTGAGATCATAGTTATTGATTGGTGGAACTAAAATTCAATGAGATTTCCATGTATGTCCTTTTTAACTGGTGACCATATAAATTTATAAAATGCATTGAAAATGTGCTGATTTGTATTTATATAAGAAACAAAAGAGAATCTATAATTTCCCCCCAATATTTTTAAATTGACCTTTCTTGAAAGAAACATGGTATAATTGATATATTAGCATATTTTCCTTGTGGAAGAGATTAAGTCGTTGGCTTGGCACTTAAGTCTCCCTTCCAATCAACCCAATCTTTCTGGTTTTGCCTCTGCTCCTCCAGCCTCACTCAACCAACACTAGCCAGGCAGCTTTTTGCTGCGAAGACATCACAAAACCGTCCTGCATAGGTTGATTTCTTTCTTTTCTTTCCTTGTGCTTCTTCTACTTGGAAGGCCCTATTATTTGGACCGCCAGGAGGCAATTCTCATGACATATATCATATTTCCACACTACTCTTATGATGTATATTATATGCCTGCTCCAATACATACTTTTCTGCAATCCTCGCCTCCCAGACAGTAGACATATTCCCTGAGATGTGTGTTTGGATAACTCCCTCACCTTCAAGTCCTCTCTTGAATGTCTCCTTCTTACTGAGGAACACCATAACCACCCTGTTTAATATCGGGCCTCTCCCCTATCCCGCTCTCGTTCTCCCTCACTCGGCTTCTCTCCTTGTAGTTCCCGCTGCACTTCCAACAGGCTTCACAAGTAGCTTTCAGTGTTTGCACAGCTCCCGAAGACAGGTAAGAATACACAGACACCTAACTAAACTGGGGACAAGTGGGTTCTCCTCTCCCTTGCATGCTCTCTAGAGATAGAACTGTGAGGTCCTGGAGCTGGTGGCTGCCACTGAGCATGTAAACACCCAGGAGCTAAGGGTAAACATAACCAAAAGTGGAGTTAGAAGAGTGGAAGCATGTAGATGAAAGAATATATGCTTTTCCTGTTACGTTAAAATGAGGTACACTAGTACCTTCAGTGTGAAGTTGAATTAATAAGGATGCGTGGCAAGTACGTAGCTAAAACCCACTCTTATTTTCTTTATGACTAATAGAACTTCCATAATTCTGGATGATAGCGATGTAGCCAGCTAAATGTCAACTTTTCCTGGCATCCCATGAAACTAGGTGCAGTTATATGACTATGCCCAGATTAATCATATAGAAGTGAATGTTGTAGGAAAGGACTTCACGGGAGGCTTTTTCAAGCAGATCAGATAGGCACAAAGAGGAGTTTCCCATCTACCTGTTCTGGTTCTTACTACCTGGAACTCAAGTTCATGGCTAAAGTGCCAGCATCCAAGGGGCAATGGAAGAGAAAGCTCCAAGGTGTGTGGAGCCCGATTGATTCCTGGACCTGAAGGGATAGCACTGAGCCTCCCATCCCCAGACTTCTTTTGCCTCGGAAGATAGACTCATGCATTGAAGCCATTTTTGTTTTCTGTTGTTATGTGAAGCCAATCCCAGCAACGAATTACTCAAGGGCGCAAGGAATTCGGAGATGATTGGAGATAAGAATCCACATGTAAGTACAGTACCCTACAACTCACTTGCATGAATGTTGGAAGTTGAAGCTATTATGTTAGACGAGAGCCTAAAATTTGAACAGCGACACTGGAAAAAATATTCCACTAGCAAGACGGAACACATTTCAGAGCATTGTTGGAATGAGTATACTCTAGGTCCATGCCAACCTGAGCTCCATGGGGCTTTATTTTTCCTCCTTAATTTATTCTATGACTGAGGAGCAGAGATTATGTGGGGAAGCTCCAATATTCAGTAAAACATGGTATAACTCATCTAAAATTTTACTTTTAAATCATTTTGAAAGAATTGCATTTTTATATAGAATATGTCATTCAAAAACTTTGTTTAGCAAGATGATGTAATTACTATGATCAAAACATATCATGTGAGCTCCAAGTTTTTATTTTCAGGCTTATATTAAAAACATTCTTTTCCTTAAGTGTATAAAAATACATTTTAAAAGGTAACACTGTAATGAACAGATGTGAAACTAGTCCTAAAAAACAGACTTAAAATTTTCCCTTTGTTACACATTGCACATTAAAATGAAGCCTATAATCAATTGTAACTGAATATGTTTTAAATGCACTTTAAGAACCTTAAACAATTGTAATATTAGCATCCAGACTAAGGGCCCACTTGAAAATGTTCTGTAAGTAGGTGTTAATTGCATCACACTGATTGAGTTGATCTTTTAAATGTGTGTGCCTGCACATGTGAGTTATGAAAACACATATTTAACAAACAGACTTCATGAGTATGGGGTGGGAAATAACACAGAGAGGGTTTAATTAATTTTCCATAATCTCCCATCAGTGATTGGGGTGTGGGCCCTGGAGGACACAGAGTGGGAGGCGGGGTACTTCCCGCATTCACCTAGAGCGACAGCAGAAAATGAGGAAGGGCAGTGGCAGAGCTTGGACCGAGGAAACCTCCCTACATGGTCCGGTGGATATCAGACATTTACAACATGGTGGCCGTGCTGGGCATCGCTATTTTCTATAGGATCTTATTTGGAAGTTCTGCTGCGGCGACCTTTAGAGCTATTCTCAGAATCAAGTGTTCTGACTGTGGAGATGAGTGTGCCAACCCAAACTGCAGACAGGGACTGTGAAACCTCTCAGACCGCAGCCGCCTTTCATCCTTCCTGCCCCTGCTGTCCCTAGTACAAGCTACGTTCACACGAGTTTTCATCCTCGGCAGAGTGTGTCTTTTGTCACGCTCTTCCAGCTATCTGTGGCTGATTGTTTACTCTGCTTGGAAGGTCCTTCTCCATTCAACCCCTTGAGATAGTTCGAAACCGTCTTTCAGGGCCCAGCCTGGATTCTGTTTGTTCTGTGGAAGTCATCTAACTGCTTCATCCTCTCTCTATCTCTCCTCTCAAGACCAAGTGCAGGGTCATTGATTCATGCGTTTGTATACACCGCACTATAACATTGAATACACCGCACTATAACACCAACACGGTGCTACAGAAGGTGTTTGATGGCACACCTCCCCACCCCGCTACCTCCCCATGGACACATAGAGGAGTTAGTGTGCTCCAGAACGTGAATGCAAGACTATCAGAGGGTGCAGGGCGCGAGCTGAGAAAAAGATAAACTGATCAGAAAGAACAGGGAACGGGAATGAGAAATGAACCAGCCAGGGAGGCTGGCCCATCCGTTCATTCAGCTGTTCTCAGAGGGAGAGTTTATGAGAAGCTTAACAGGGCCATGCCTGTTGACCCGGGTACATGCCAGTGCTAACCCCTCTTCTCGTTCCCTTAACTGCCCCCCAGCCCTCACTGGTGTCCTTCTTCCTGGCCCCAAAGGCGCTGTTCTCTGTGTTCAGGGCAGAAAAAGACAATCCTTAGAGAGAAGTGGGCCTTTACCTCTCATTTTCTAGCTAAGAAAAGTGACCTGTTGAAGTACTCAAGCCTAAAAGGGGGCAGACTTTACACTGGAATACATTTTTCTTTTTTTTTCTCTTCATAAGAGAACTTTTCCTTTACCTCTTTGATATTTTAAAATTTAGGATAAATTATACGTTTCTGAGAGGTGAAGTGGTTTTGTGGCTTTCACCATTTTAAATTATTGTGCTTATATAAAAGGCATTTGGATATGTGAAAAATTCACTTTAATAAAAAATGCCATACTCTCTAAGTTGATAATTAACTGCAGGTAAATATGATAAAATACCACAAAGCAAGAGTGTGAGCTCCATATTTCTTTATGATAAAATACTGCAGAGCAAGAATACCAGCTTCATACTTCTTTCTATGATGCATCCTCAGAGCCTACATGTATGAGGAAAATATTAGGTGCCCAGTGAATACTTTTGAGTGAGTGTGCACACAAATGGTGTGGTGTGTCACATCCAGAAACAACTAAGATGGATTGTTTATGTCACAGTATATTCAGGAAAAGCAACCCTACAGTCATCTAATTAAGGCAGGTGGCCATTCTCTCGTTGGGAGTAAATACCATGGGCTGTTGCCAGAGTAGATGGGTGCAAATCCAGGTGCCGGTTTCTATGGGCACTTTGAACTTGGAATGTTGCAATGCTACCCATGAAGGAAGTGAAAAAATCCCTTTCTGTCATATCTCAACCTGTCATTGGGCAGACTACTCCATAAAAACAGAAGACCTAGTGATACATCCCGAAGAAATAGTTAGCTTACGGAGTAGTCGGTCTGCCGCTCCCATCTTGACATGCATTTTTCATACACACACACACACACACACACACATATGTGTATATATACACACACATATATTTCATGTATATATATATATATCCCTGTGAATTGGTTTTCTTTTTATGAACCTGTTGAAATCTTTACCATAACCCACAGGTGGCAAACACAAGGCCCGTAGGGCAAATCCCAGCACCTTGTTTCTACCCAGTGGCAGCGCCAAGCTCTCTCACTTAACTGTTAAGGAGGAGTTACATTTATACAGTCCTAAATTTCATTTTGGACCTTTGAAGGCAACCATGAGGCTGATGTGGCCCCGGTGACAATGAGTTCGACACCCCTGCCATAACCCAAGCAATTCAAGTGATATTTCTTATTAGAGACTGGCTTTATGACTGTTTTCTCTACTTTTATAATTATAAAAATACATATTCAACTGCCTACTGATTTAAGGACCCAATCCATACAGATGTAATATGTTAAATTCATGTTTTTAAATGATTTATTTTTCATTTTGTTTCTACAGATATGAAAATAGAAACTATTTTTGTACTTCTCTTTAGGAAGTTAAAAACAAGGTTTTCTTAAATACTTTCAGCAATTCCACAGTAGTTTTAGTATAGTAAAATATGATGAATAGTCAAAAGCTTAAACATCCAAAAGACATTGATATATGTGGCCACTAAATTTAACAGTCAGAAATACTACTGATATCCATTGCACATACTAGCGATCATATCCGAATCGACAAAGCACCACACATTTAGAATTATAACTTCCTGCCGTTAATATCCGCATTATGGCCCTCATCTATTTTTATAATACAGACAATGGCCAGTTGGACTGCAATGCCTTTACTGCAGAGCCTGATTTTGGTGGTGTTAATACTGTTTTCTTTTTTTTTTTAATTCAGCATGCTAATTGAATGACGAAGTTTGTTATAAGAAACTAAAATTATGAGAAACCATTAAGTGTTTCAGTTTTAAAAATCCAGCTGACTTTAAAATGCCTACTCATTTATCTCAATAAAGAAGGCATAACCTTTGGGTACGGTACACAAATAAACTATTAATTAGCATTCACATTTAACTTCAGAAGGAGGAAAAAATTAGCTTTGAATTGCTGCAGTATACAATTTCCACTGCCCTTGTTCAACAGTTTTGGGGGAATTCTTGATGAGAACTGTGGCACTGATCTGTATTTCTACGGTTCCCAAATACCAGAACACTGGAAAAAAACTAAATATGTTAATTTGGGGAATTCCCTGTTAATTCAATGAGTTGCTGAGTGCTCTTTGAATTCCCACTGTGGGTCCAGGAGAAGAAAAATAACCAACAGAAGACGTATCATTAACTGTTCAGAAGCTCTCCATTTAATTGGAAAGAGCAACAAAAAATAACCCCAAGGCAACCTACTGGCATACTTATACATACATGTGCATATTTTCTGTGACCTGCACTAATTTATCAGTGTATCCATCTATTTATCACTAGTTTACATTTGTGTATGCTTGTGTATGTGTGTGTAAACAAATATACAAATGCTAAGTTAGTAGAATGTATTTAAGATGTGCAACGTGAAGTCTACCATCGATAGAGGGATTATGCCATGAATTGGAGATCAGCCAGGTTTGGGCGAATGTGCTTCCTACCCACTGAGGATGCAGAAGAAATGGGCGGATAACTAGCCGCAGCCCTACTTCCATCCTGATGTGGTTCCTCATCACATATTTCATGACCTTCCTTCCTGTTTCTGTTTATTCTTCATAGGAATGGCATTGGCATTGCTCTTTCTTATCATCCTGCTCCAGAAAGTGAACTCCTTAAGGGCAGAGTGTGGTCATTTTACCAGTGTGTCCTGCACGGGGCAGAGGACCTGGTGCACAGCAGATGTTTATTTAATGTTTCCCAAATGACCGCATTCGTGAGGCTAACACTACATCTTACTGGTATGATGGTGAAGAAAGGTGGTGCCGGGACGGAAAATGACTCCGTGTATCACGTAGTGATACTATTTGTAATTCTACCAAGATAAATAATTGAGAAATGTTAATATATTTTTCTCTAGTCCAGACACAAGCCCCTGTTCACTGTGGCATTCACTTACCTGGAAGATTCTAGAAGGATTGAAAGAGAAAGAATGAAGTCACATTCAGCTGCGGATGCAAAGGGAATGGCGCACAGCTTAAACCCCCACCCCTCACCAATTAGGGTATCAAAGCCCCAACTAAAGTGTCTACTTTATGGACCTACTCTGTAATTGTTAAAGTATATTCAAGGAGTAGAAAGGCCTACCCATTTCTGTCCAAAGGGACTGCAGGAAATGATGATGAGGGAGAGAGAGCGAGAGCTCCAATCGATCAGACACAACAGACAGTGAAATGAGAAGTTGGCTGGGAAACCCTCCAAGTGGAGGAGGCCTGTGGATGATGTACTTACTGCCTACCCCCACTGTTTTTGGAATCTGCAGACTCAACTCTCCCATCACCATCAGCTGGGTAAGGGGGTGGCCACTTGGCTGGGGAAAGATAGGCCCTGGGTCTTCCTGAGCTCTAGCTTTCCTGAGGCTCCACGCCCATCCCCGTGTGGCTTTGAGGGGAAACGGGTCGATGGAAAGGCTGGCTCTGGAGGAGTGAGGCTGGTGGAACAGACTCCCCACTGAGGCCAGCACCACCAAGGCCTGTCCTTGTTGAGCTCTGGACCCCAAAATGGGAAAGTCTGAGGTGGGGTCCACAAGAGGGTCCTAAGGTACCTGTCAAGCTTCCCCCTGCTTTTGATTGTCACCTTTAGGTGCATCAGCCTGGTGAACAGCAGCATAAACCCCGGGGACAGGAGTGGGTAGAGGACACCATGGCTGGAGACCTGCCCTTGTCTGCACCGCAAGAGGCTGTGGAAGAGCATGCAAGCGGAGGGGGAGGCAAAGCTGGGATTCAACCCTGGGCAGTCCGGCTCTGGGGCCTCACTTTTCCCCTTATCTATCCTCTTTTAAACGAGCTAGAAACTATTTGTTTGCAATTCCTGTTCTTGTGTGCATTAAATTGCCACCAAACCTCATATACATAAGCACAATCTAATCACTCTAAGCGGGGAAGGAAGACCAATAGCACAAAGGGTAAAGGGATGGAAGTGATCCTGTGATGGGTTTGAAGCCACATTCTACCCATGGCTAGAAGCTACCTGTGGTAGAATACCACGTTCTACCTGTGTGACCTTGACCAGATAGAACTGCAGCTCCATTATCTTTTAAATTAATGCGGTAGCAGTTACCTACTGCTTAGGGTGTACATGAGACACACCTCAGTAAGAGGGAAAGGACGTAAGCAATGCAGCAGCATGCACAGGAAGAGCTAAGAAACATTAACTGCTGCTGCTGAGGAAGAGAGAAACTCCAGACTTTTAGGTGACACAGATGCTGAAGAGTAGAGTCCAGTCCAACTCTCCTAATCACAAGTGAACCTGATTTGTCACTATCTCCAGCCATGGTCTCTTCCAATGTGCCTCCTCGCAAAATCTGTCATCGACCCTCTCTGCCTGATCTCCCAATCTTTTCCATTACCTACGACTGGACCGGAGGCATGCAGCCTGTTGGCTTTGCATACCTCCAATTCGATATCCCCCCTTCCCCTTCAAGGGACCATAACACGTGATCAGTGACTCCCTCATGACTTCCATTATGTTCTACTGGGAGCGGTTTAGGAATTCGAGGTGCTTGTGTAAGGAAATCACCTTCCTTATGAGATGGAAAGCCAGTGAAGGAAGGAACTATAGAGTAACTTAAGCACACGGACTTGCATCTAGTAAGCCATTGCTAGTTCCTGAACCCTCTGGTACCACCACGTCCTGAAACTCTTCCCCACACGCCTACAGATGTAGGTTATTCACTGACGCTGTGGGAACAGAAAACATAAAAGAAAAACAAAAATTCTTCATCTTTGACATTTTTTATAAATGAAGTGGCTTGACTTTTTACATGACACCTACCTTGGCAAAGCATTCAAAACTCAGAACGGAGGCCTGGAAATCACAGGTTATAAACTCAGTCCAGCTCCTAAGGAGCTTCGTGGCTCCTGTGCAAGTCACTTAACCTCCATGATCTTAAATATTTTACACAATTGGACTTCATGGCCTCTGTAGTGCCCGCCGGCTCTACCATTCCAGGATGCTGTGATTTTACTCCTTTTTAATTCTCTAAGATAAATAAAAGCTTTCCGTTTTAAATAGCACTCTGCTTGGTAGTGAAGCGCCTTATTGGTTTTGTTCGCGCTGCTATTGGCACGACCTTTAAGGTTTGGCGCCCCCAGAGACACAGGGAGAATAAGTCACTAGCTCAGCCAAAGGAAAAATACAGTTTTAATTGCAGGATGGCCACTTGAACAGCATCACCTTAAAGGGACAGCACAGTGCAACAGCGATACCTCCCTCGCAAATAGGCGCCTTGGCTTATGGAATCCTGAACACAGACAGACGGTACTGAGCTGAACTATAAGTGCATTGGGAAGGTTAGCAGTCCCGAAGCTATAGGAAACAATTTAATAAGAATATCCTGCAAGTTCCCAGCCTGTGGTTGTACAGCCAGCCAGCGATTCTCAACTCACTTCCCCTGGCTGTGATATTAAATTGTCCTAAATTCATTTCTACCGCTGCCTAGAATGTCCCATTTTCCTTTCCTACTTGAAGGCAACCCTTCCTTCAAGGTCTTTATAAATAAAAGTGCTATTGTCCATTAAGAGTTTCAGACTCATGTATGAGCTTGCCTGGCGGAAAACACACCTTGATCTCACAGCCATGGTGATGCCATCTATATGACAAGGTTAAGATCAAAGGCACTCCCTGTAATCGTTCCCTAACTGAACGTAACCAGTGCTGGCTTCCTGACTCTTTCTCCAAGGTAGAAATGAGAAACTACTTCTTTTTTAAAAAAATTTTTTACTATTATACTAAACCACTTTATTTTCCTCAGAAGCCTGGGCTTTTAAAATAAAGATTATATCAGCAATTTATTTAATCTCTTTCTTCTCATTTAGAATTCTATCACACTTATTTTCTCTTTAGATAATAGAGATAATAGAGAAAATAGAGAGAGGCTCTTCACAGCCTCTCTCTGTCCTTAAGAAAAATCAAAAATCAATTCCAAAATTGTGAAACCCAGTGCATTTGCACACTTTCCTAGTTCTATAGCATTTTCTCATTCCATGACTGGCCTGTCTCCCTTCAACTTTCACTCTGGTGACACCAAAGCTTCCTGGTGGCACAAACCCTGTAGAAAGATACTGGATAGAAAGCTATGAGGCTCATTAAGACAGAATGAGAAAAGGGTGTATATCAGTAAGTAACAGCTGTATGTGCATGGCAAAGTCACCAGTCACGGCTAACACCTCCTATCAGCAAGTCCCTTTGCTCCGCCTCCTCATCTAGGGATGTTGCTGCGTTCATCAGTCTCGGGCTGGGAGACAAGGCGCTGTGCCTTCCCTGGCGGTCCCACCAAGTCTACAGAAGAAGCGGCATGCACTGTCAGCAGAACTCACAGGATGACAATAAGCAGCTTCTTCTCTGGCATTTCCTTCTCATTTGCCAACAGGGTGTTTTAGGATGACTATGTCTTCAGTGGGTTTTCTGTATGTCGGTTTATTTATTTGCATCTTAAAACATACTGGGAGTGTGGGATGGAAGGACAAAAAAGTGAAGGGATTAAGGCATATGAACTGGTAGTTACGGAATAGCCATAGGAATGTAAGGGACAGCATAGGAAATATAGTAGCCAAAGAACTTTTATGCCAGCTGCCGGACATGGACAACGATGTGTGGATTGCAAACCAAAACTGAATAGCTTCCTAGTTTCTGCTCACTCTGGTCTGCAAGGCACTAAGTGTACAATTCCTTGGAACTCCTTTCTCCCTGCTGTATGGGATTGCTGCCCAACTCATGAATCACTGAATAAAGCCAACAAGATCATTAAACTGTACCAAGTTAAAGCTGGTTCTTTAACGGGAAAAACACACCATGTTTACTTGTGTTTCTTTACTTAATCCATTTGTAGAGTTGACGGGAGGGCCATGAACCATACTAAAGGCTTGCATGCATACTAAAAAAAATCTTACTGAGATAATTTTTTCACATGTGATGAGCCGCTTAGTTCAAGAGTGAGCTAGGACCAAACCATCGCGCCTCTGGCCTGAGTAAGTCACACGATGCAGATTTGCCGACCAATGAACCAGTAGCACCTCGATAATTTTCTTGTCATCATTACATGCACCATGCCTGTGATAAAGTACTGGAAAAACAAACAAAATCGCCACTACCCTAAATTTTTAGTTTGTGTTACAACGTTATGAATGTACTATAAATTTCAGTGTTGTGTACTTGGGTGGAGAATTTATTTGACTGATTTTCCAGATAAATAATTAGAAACTTTTAAGAAAATAAATATATCTCTTATATTTTTATGTTACCACATTTGGGGAGAAATGGATGTGTTTTGAAGAATTAGTTTATCTGGGGACTAATGCAAGTAAAAATAAAACTAGAAAATGTCCAGTTTCTACTCTAATATGAGAATAGAGGATTTTAATTTAAACATTGTGAAATTACATAAATATTTTAAAATTGTAATGCTTGTGTTATTTACAATAGCAGGAAATACGGATGGAAAGTTTTAAAATATGTGTAATTCACAACATGATTATATTTTAGTTTCTAGTAAGTATAAAGATATAAAAATCCATATTCATCATGTTTATTTAAACTGCACTGTAGTGGCAGTCTAGTTTTCCGCATACTTTTACCTCATTAGTGTGGCAAAGCTGGGGTAGTTTAAAAAGCTAATGGAGGAATAAAAATAGTATGTTATTTCACCTTCAGTCTGACCTAGAGTACATTATGTTCAAATACAAAAAGCTAACTAGAAATAACATTAGCAAAATTCAGTATCATTCCAGAAAAAAAAAAAGATACAATCTGGCTATGGCATAATAATTTAAGCATTGTAACTAATCCTCCCTTGGGGAACCAGGTCAGAACTTAGGGGCTAATTCTGATTTTATCTGTGCTTCCTTCTGCCCTGATCACTGTCCTTGATTCTCCTCCAGATCTGATATCCTAGTTGCTGTCCTCAAAATGCCATCTGTGTCTTCATTTGCCCAGCATTTAATATTCCATTTTCAGTGGATCTTATTCCATCGTGATTTTCTGATGACCGTAACTTTCATGGGTATGCCTTCTGAGAACTCATTCATTCATTCAATAAATAAATGCACTGCGCTCTTCTTCTGCGCCCACCCAACGCTTTGCTAATCCCTTCCCTGCACACCACGAACACGCAGCATTTACACATCAGATTTCACCTTCTTTTCTGTCTTTCATTCTTTATTTTCCTGCATACGACTATCTGCCCAACTTAACAGAAATTTAAAAGAAAAAAATAAACTAATTACCCATCTTCCAGTTTGCATGGAACTATAGTAGATAAAGAGTATTTATGAACTATCTTTTTGTTGGCATAATTAACTGCAATTTAAAAAAAAACATATTTGTGTGACAAAAATCAAGCATTACCTCTGAAAAGCAAATTTTCCCTTTTCTTCTAAAGGATTACAATTTATTATTATATGCTGAATTAGTAAATGACAATGGTATCCTTTTTATTTTACTAAAGCTGATCACGTTCATTTGTAAGTGTTACCACATCCTTAAAATAGATGGGTAGCCTTAGTTTTAATATATGTTTAGATTTAATTATAAGAAATAAAGGTTAAATTATGGGAGAACACACGCAGAGCTCATCCTTGAGGACTGGCGTGAAGAAATCAACACATTAAAGAAGAAATAAGTGGCACTTTTGCCATTTCAATTTAATTCTACTGCTTTACTAATGAAAATTCACCTAAACACAAAGTACCTTACTAATTATCTAATCACAGCAGGAAAATAACAAATGTAAACTGTACAATTGTATTTTGAATTGTGCTCGGAATTGCTTCACATGTGGCTCTTCCCTAAGGTATATTAACCAATAGTGTGGTTCTAATATATTAACCTAAGGAAAACAAAACTCTAAATATTAATTCCTGTTTTCTCCTAACATTTTCAGATATCTAAAATTTGGGGGGGATTTTTTGTTTGTTTTTTGATTAGCAAAGTTCTTGGTTTCCACACTCTCCTTCCTTTTGCAAAGCTAATTAAGATTAATTGTGTATCATTGTAAGATGTTAAAGTCACTGAAAGAATTATTAAGTTTAACTAATAAATACAAAATTCAGCATTTGGGAATTCACATGAATTTATAGAAAGATTGCTGAAGTTATGATTTGCTCGGTGAATATTTATTAAAAATTTAACTTATTCAGCAATATTTAAACTTTTAAAGTAGAGGAAATATATTACTTAGAGAAAAGCATGAAAAAATAGCTGATGTTCAAAACAAAGTGTACTCCTGCTGAGTCCTATTTCTTTTGCTATCAAGAGTAAATGATTCTTTTCTCTCTTTAAAAACTTAGGGAGTTGTATATTTTTCTTCTTTCTTCTTCCCTAGTAATATCCCTCCCAGCCAGAGTCAGAAGATAGAATTAAGACAATTTGAGTGAAGATATATCTATTTTATGTTTATCTTTTTCTTTCTTTAAACCAGCAATGAAAATGGCACTTAATATCAGGAGGCAGTATGTGGCCTGAATTGGGTTAGAGGTGCTAACATCCATTCTAATATTTATACATTAGCTTAATTTTATTTATTTATTTATTTTCAGAGAGAGGAGAAGGGAGGGAGAAAGAGCAATGTATTTTTGCCTCTCACATGGCCCTCACTGGGGACCTGGCCCGCAACCCAGGCATGTGCCCCGACTGGGAATCGAACTGGGACCCTCTGGTTCCCAGCCCGCACTCAATCCACTGAGCTACACCAGTCGGGCACATTAGCTTAAGATTTTATGCCTTAGTGAACTAATGCCAACAGTGCACAAAAAGCAAATGCTATCTCATATAGCTCCAAATGGAAATAAGGACAAAATAAGGTTATTAGAAGAAAGAAAAGATTAGAAGTAGGTAAATAATCTTTTCTCACAGACGAATATATATTTTCCTTATTTACACTCACTAAAAAATGTAAGTCTTCAAGAAACTAGAGAACAGTGAGAAAAGAGTTGAAAAATTATTTGAACATAAGAAATGAAGATAGTATCTACTAGGAGTCAGTAAGCGCTACACAACTCACATCAGTTCTTTTAAGGTAATGATTGATTGGCTGGTTTCTCAGAGAGACGCCAAAGAAAACCTTGATTCCAGCCAGGTCTTTGACACAGCATCCAAACATATTCTTATAAAGAAAATATGGAGCTTTGAATTGGGTAATTGTATGTTATATAAGATTTCCTGTTTGTTAAACAATTAAACTTGAGTGGAAACTAACGGGTGGATCTCATCTGGCATGGATATCTTCCATGATATAAAACAAGACTGTCCTTCGCAACCTTTTAAATAAATAACTTATCAGAAGGCACAGAACGTTTGTTTTATAAATATGAAAATCACATAGAAATTGAGATGTCAACATTATTTCCCCAGAACACTGAAGTTAACAAAATGAAATTTAAATGGAGTAATTACTAAGTTCTAAATTTAGGTTTAAAAAAATCAATTAAATAAATATAAGCAGAGTAGGCTGGAGATTGCAGTGGCTTGTATCAAAAAGACCAGAATGCATTTTAACACACAAACTGGGCCAACCACCATACAGAAACCGCTTTAAGGTGAATATAAAAATAAATAAGCACAAACAAAAGCTAAATTTAGCCTCAGTTGCAATAAATAGAAATGTAGAGTCTTAGTCACAGATGTTCATATTTTGCACCGGTCCGACCAAATCAGTGACATTGTTTCCTCTTCACTTATTCATTTACTGTTCATTGAATAATATGATAAGCGTTTTTCATATGCAAGGTGAAATGCTGTTAAAAAGTTCCCCCTGAAACATTGTAAGGAAACTGACAGCTGAAGGCTTCCGGGAGGAAGGCAATTAAAATGAAGAGGATCCCCAAAACCATGTCACATAAATAGTGAATGAAAACTGAGATATTTTCACTGACAAAGAGAATAGCCATAAGAATAAACCCATGCATTTAGAGGGCTACCATAAAAATAAGTTGGCAGTAAAACTAACACATAGCAATCATTGAAAGGCAAATCAATAGGAGACCAAGAGAATGAAGACTTTTTTTTTAAACATTTTGAGTTATTCCACAATGGAAGAGGTGCCTTGTACAAGTCTGCATCTCCCAGTGCTTTGCACAGAGGCATGGATGGCGTAAGGGCGTTCTGGTACCCAGGTGAGGTGCGACAGGTAGCAGGGCAGAGTCACCTGTGAAATGATGATTCTGAAAAACTCCATTCAAGGGAGCTATGCTATAGATATCACATTGCTTAGATATCTTTGCGTGCTTTTAACATTTATCCTGTTTACCCTAGAACTGATCAGTATCACTTTCTTCCATTCACAGGTTTATCCCCCACTCCACAAGCCTCAGGGCCCTTTCCTGCCAGTTACTCCTTGTTTCCACCTTCCGGGGACTATCTATTTATATTCCCTGGGTGGTGTAGAGAGATTTTCTCTCTCAGGGTTTCAACCCTAACTATTTAGCTCTAGGCGGAATTCTCCGGAGCTGCCTGAACTCCAACACACACCTGATGCCTTCATTTCTGGGCGCGTGATTTCCCTGACTAGTCTCCTCTGTGCTCTAGGCCAGCGATTTTCAACCCTTTTCATCTCATGGTACACGTAAACTAATTACTAAAATTCTGCTGCTCGCCAAATGTATATTTGTGCAGATCTGACAAAAATAAGTATCATGTTGATTCACTCACACCAGACAACTATTGCTGTGTTGGCTATTATCACTATTATTTTTTGACGATCTAAGGGAAAAGAGATCAGTGCCCCTGACGAAGTAGTCAGACACTGCAGGCTTTAAAATCCTCGCGGCATGCTGGTTGAAAATCGCTGCTCTATCCCATTAGGGCCTCTAAACCAGAGCCTCCGTTTTCAGCAGCACTTTCTGGGTTTTCCTTGGTCCCCTTTCCTGAATCTACGTTTAAGGATTTTCTAGGAATGAGTCCTCCGGTCATTCTGACATAACTCAGTTTATCCACCTACTCTGCCATTTTCTCTAAATTCTAGGGTTCATGTAATATACTGCCTCATCCTGCCTTTAGCATGAATCTTTGAGGCGTTCAATTTCCCATCAAAGTTTACTATCCCTTTTATGATGGAATAACGCACTTTCCAACTTTGACTTACTAAGTACTTAGATACATTGAAGATCAAAGACGATGTCTTTCATATTGGCAAAGATAAAAGGATAAAAAAGTAATACAGGAACTAATAAAATCAAATTACAGTAATCAGAAATACAGTGATTAGTTATTACTGAGATTAGTGTAAATAATCTGGGGGATAACACAATCAAAGTCCAGATTAGCTGGAAGGAAATGTAGGGTTACAGATGAATTAATGAATGCTGTTGATATAAATAGAAAAATACATTGAAGATAAGAGAAGCATATTTGAAAACATTAGAAATCTTTAAATAGGAGTAAAAAAGGATATGTATCTAACTACATAGAGGAAATGTGACAAGAGAACTTGTATGTATTCATTTATTTATTTTTTGAAGACAGAGAAGAGATCATTTCATTTTGGAAGCCAGAAAGACTTTGGATATTTATCTCATTTAAACCTCACCCACTTGTAATAGAACTAATACCTTGCCTTTTCTATGCTATGAGCAAATCACACACTGCAAGACACACACACACACACACACACACACACACACACACACACACACACACACACACGTTGTATCCTGAAATGAATAGAAGCAACGACAACGAAAGGGTGACATCTGTACCTTGGGTCACAAAAGTAAATGACAACCGAACTGACTGTGAGCCTGTGCATTGTTTACTGCTCACAATTCTGATACTTAGAGCCACATGATGACCTCTGCGAATGTGATACCACGTGAAAACATTTCCTGTGCTTTCCATTACAAATAGACTCATTGTAACCTTGACAATTTTATAATCTTGTTTTGTTTTGCTTTAAGTGTACATCCTATATTCATATATATCATCCTATATCTAAACCTTATAAATTGGTTAGTCCCCTTCTTCGGCACTTCCTTTGCTACTACAGTAGATGTTCTACCTTTTACCTACAGATGAGGCTATAAAGGTACTACAGCTTAATCATAAATGCACAAATGTATCAGGATGTACATAAAATTCTAGCTCTATATTAGTGTAGTTACTATTGCTGAGGAGCAAATTACTCCAAAACTGAATAGCTTAAACAACAAATATTGATTATCCCAAAGGTTCTCTGCATTAAGTAATCTAAACATGAACTATACAGGTGACTCTGGTTTGGGTCTCTAAATATGCTGAAATTAAGCTGCCGGCTAGGGCTACAGTCATATTAGGACTTGAACTGGGAGGTCTGCTTTTAAGCTTCCTCACATGGCTGAGAGCAGGCTGCTGACATTGACACTGCTGTTTGCCATGGACATTCATTCCTGGACACATGAGACTTCCATAGGGCAGACCACAACACGGAGGCTTGCTTTACTCAGAGGAGGGAAGCTAGAGGGTAACAGAGGATGCAGAGAAAAAACTCTGGAGTCTTTCTGCAACCTATTCTCAAATGTGGTAATGCAGCTTGTCTGTCACACATATTCTCTGAAAGCAAGCCACAAAACCCAGCCCACATTCACGGGGAAAGCATTACACAAGGTGTAAATATCAAGGGGTGAAAATCATTAGGGAGCATCTTAGACGCTGTCCACCACAGACAGCAAAAGTCCTTTTTTTCTGCATGTGTGAGACACAAACTCATTTGCTTCTTTTTAAGTTATAAAGCAATGATAGAAACATCCATGAAAGAACATTTAATTTATTTTAAAAATTTGATTGGCTTCAACCAAAAAAGAAAAAAAAAAACCTCAAAATTTAGTTTGAACATAGCAACATATTTAAATGCAATTTTCTTCTCAACACAACTTAAAAAAATACACATTTAAATATCTCGGTGCTGTTCCAGATATAATATATTAGATCACTGAAGAAAAATGATACTTCTGGAAAAAGCTGGATGAATAAATAAGTCATGTTTTTAAGTGTGTTAGGGATCTGTGGAAGTAATGAACATTAAATAAACTACAGCTTCAGGGATGAGAATATTTCTGTGATGAGGTAAATTTTTTAGTCACTTTATTCCCTTTGGATACATATGCTAGTTCTAAGTTCAGGCTGAATTGGCTTGTTCAGACGGAGCCGGGGTAAAGAGAAAACTGGCAAAACCCTTACCCATAGCGAAGAGCAGATGAGACAAACTGAAAACTTGAAGAGACTGGCATGCATGGCTCGGATCTGCTGAAGTCTGGTACAGAGTACAGGGTGTGGAATGAGGATGAAAGCTTCAAAAGAACAGAAAGAAAATCTCCCGTAGTCTTGTGGTGCTTACGGAACACGGACTTGCCCCTGAGGGAGCCTGTTTCCGACATTGTCACGGCCTCCCCTTCAGGCATATACGAGCCCCAAATCTACATAAGACAAACGAGGCAAAAATCTGGACCACCTGAAGGGCAGTGATGTATCTCCTATAATTTTTTGCAATAACATCAAGACTCATCAGACTTTAATCAAGCTTGATAATATGTTAAAGGAACCAGGACAAGATTGGTAAAACAGATGGAAAGATGGAGAATTTCAACAGAGAAGTGTCGTTTAGAAAAGAAATGGAATGGACATTCCAAAACTGAAAAGTATAATGTCTGATATTAAAAATTAGTTGCATGGGTTAATCTGAGACTCAGTAGGGTAAAAAAAAATAGAATTACTGATTTCTAAGCCAGGAAATAGAAAAGAAACAAACAAAAGTACACAAATTGGAGAAGAATGAAGAAACAGAACATTGTGTAAGAGATATAAGAAAAACTCAAAATATCTAACTTTCTTGTAGTTCATTTACAGGCAAGTAGATAATAGGGCAGAAGTAAATATTCAAAGGCATGATGAATGAGAATTTTCCAAAAGTGATGAAAGGTATTAATGTGTATGTTTCTGAGTCAATGAATCCTAGTTAGGATAAACACATGCTCAAACACACACCACTCTAAACCTACACAGAGAATATATTCATATCCAAGACAAAAAAAAATCATAAAAGCCAAGACAAAAAAGACACATGGTCATCAAAGAAAATGCAATAAGACTGACAGCTGATTTCTCAATATGAGTGATGGCAACCAGGAAACAATAAAAGATGATGAAAGAAACTGTCAAGCGGTGCTCTATACCCAAGTGCAATAGTCTTTAAAACTAAAGGTTAAATAAAAATGGTTGGTTCCAGACAAACCAACATTAAAGAAATTTATTACCAGCAAACCTGCACTGAACAGAAAATGTAAAAGCTGTCCTTAGATAAAAAAGTAATCCTTAATGAAAACATGAAAACAAAAAAAGGACTGAAGAACACTAGCCAGCAGTAGAAATATGTAAATAAATATAAACGAATATTAACTTTATAAAGCAATAGTTGGGTGTCTAATGAAATTTCAATTATGTCTAGAAGTATATACAAAAAATAAGAATGCAAGTATAAAAAATGCATTAATAGATTTTAAAATCTATAAGGCTCTAGAAGGATGGGGTACTCATAAAAGTACATTTGTATAAGATTGTAATATTAGTTAAGAAGCTAACAACATTGAATGCAAGCTGTGTTTTGTATTCAAAATCCTTTGCTTTCCTTTGTTCCGCAGGCTACACATCCAAGGCGGATAGCATCAAATTCCATAGTTTATTTTCTTGTTAAAATTTAAAACAGTGGGCAGACAATAAACACAGACAATTTGTATGTTCTTGATGTCTATAGAGGAAGCAGGGCTATGGGTGTGAGAAGGTTGTTGAGAGGCCAAGCAGCTCCTGTCTTCAATCCATGATGATATGTAGGAAAGTAAATAACAGGTCTCAGCAACCAACACTCAATGATTTTAATTATGTACTAGCTCAAGTAAAATCACTAATAGCCAAATTTTATAGAGACCCATTTAGGAAAATAAAAATGAGCCCCTTCCATATTAATTAATCCCTTCTGAAAGCAATGCCAGTACTTCCATGGAACGAGAAAGCCTTAACAAAATTGTATGCAAGACTCACACGAACAGTACATTAATTCATTCTGATTGGTGGGGGCACTCGATAAATTCACAAAGTTACTTAGCTGAAATGCATTGTTGCCTGAGCATATTTTGTAAACATAAAATACTTTATATCTTTTAAAAGTACTTTCTTTTAATATAAAAGCTACCATGCATTTAGTAAGAAAAACTCAAGATTAACATGCCCATTCTAACACAGTGACCTGCTTCGTATCTAGCTATGTTGTATCTCTATGAACAGTTGGAAAAATTTATATGAGCTTACTTTTAATTTGCATAATGCATATATATTCCCACTTACCCACTCCTATTTAAATATGACAAAAAGTGTAAATACATACTAATTCAAACATTTTATCACGGTTTTCATGTATTACTTTAATTTGCCTCATGGTTCTTTCCTTGTAAGCCATGACCAGTTCTCTCCAAAATTAAAACACACTCAATTCAATATTTTCAGAGCAGGGGTGTGTATGTTAGCAAAACTCAGGCTCGATGGTAATCAACACAGATTTTCAAATAATCAGAGTAATCTAACTTAGAAATGTGATTGTAGAGACAATTTAAGACTTTTCAATACTCGAATATCAGAGGAAAGTAGTATTTAAGACTCAGAAATTATAAAAAATCTCTATTCTATAGATTTTTATTATGTATAGGAATGTGCATGGATAGTAAATGACAATTTAATCAGAATATAATTTTTCATACTAATGCTAAAAAGATAATAAAGTATTTGCTACCTTTGCTGTAAATGATACAAACATTATCAAAATTCATCTATATTTCATAGCTGAAAACTCTAATACACTGATACTTTATTAAAATTTTTACTTTTCAATTATATTTGACATTCAATATGATTTTTATGACTTTCATGTGGATAATGTAGTGGTTAGATAATCACATACAATGCTTTACAAAGTGTTACTCCAATACTTTCTATACCCAGCTGGCATAATATATAGCTATTATAAAATTATTGACTATATCACCTGCTGTGTTAAGAACAGTCCCTGCTAAATAATCCTTACCTACCATTGGTTTCCTCCATTTATTTTTGAGACCTTGCCTCATAATTTGTCATCCCCAGATGCGCAAACAATTGCCTAGTCACTTCCCACAATGTACTACTCTTTGTTAAAATGTGACCTAAATCTTTGGGTCTAATTTCTTCTTTGGGGTTTCCACTTCATTCTGTGAAGCTTCCATGAACGTAAAATTAAAAAATATATGTAGTGTGCAAGCCTTTTCTCCTGTTAATCTCTTTGTCAGTTTAATTCACAGGTCCGAGAAACAGAACCATTGAGGGCAAAGGCCATCTCTTACAAAATATGCAATTGTAGAACAAAATCCCCATGGTTGATTTACAGAAAAGATGTTATTAAAATTAGAAAGTGAACCAACAGTCAAACTACTCAAAATAAATAATTCAAACCTTTTAATATATGCACTATGGTGTAGAAGAAAAATCCTATGTGGATCACTACAATCCTTAAATACCCCAAAACAGTCAAACCACAAAAGATTCCGGTATAAAGCATAAAACAAAGACTGTTGCTAAATATTTTGCTCTGAATTGGAGTCTATTAAAGTCCAAGTTCTTACTTCATATTCTATCCAAAATTCCTAATACCAACTTTTAGAATTATATTGCCAAGGCAAGTAGGTATTTTCATATAATTTTTAAAAATTCATAAAGATGAGTGTTTACCCTTAAATACAGCTATTATTCACTGTCAAAAATTTTTATCAGATAGATAGTGGCAATATTGATGTTTCTGGAAAATTGTGACATTTCTTTGATGACTTGCATGTTTAAGTAATATCACAAACTATATCCTCAGATCTGGCTTAAACCCAATCTAGGTGTAATACAGACGTATCTCGTTTTCTTGCTGTTCTCCACGGCACTTCACAGGTATATCATTTCTTTACAAATTGATGGTGGGCAGGAGGAGCCTTGCATCCAGCAGGTCTGTCAGTGACATTTTTTCGAGCAGGTTCAGACGATGGTCAGCATATTTTTGCAATAAACTACTTTTCGTTAATGTATGAACCTTGTTTTGTTTTTTAGACATAATGCTACTTACTGTATGCAACAGACTACAGTATAAGGTAAACATGACTTTTATGTGCACATTTGGGGAAATCAAAATGTTCACGTGACCTGCTTTATTGAAATGTTTGCTTTATTGCCAGTGTTCTGGAACCAAATCCCAGCATCTTTGAGGTACACACCAGATCCTAAAAACTAAATTTACTTAGACTGCTATTTTCACTAACATTTAAAAGAAACGTAAAATAAAGAGAATGCGATTCAGGTACTTGTCTAAAACTGACAAAAGATTTAGAATTCTTGGCACATTTTAGCATCTGTTAGTTGCTCTTATCCTTTTGATAATATTTTTACATAAAGCTGAAATAAATTATGAGCTTCCTTTTCTAATTGTATTTCTACTTTACCACAAGGAAAACCCGCTGCTATTCAAATCAATCTTTACTCCCAAAAGGGTTGCTAGTGACACCCTGATATTAGCATCTAACTGCCTCATCAATTCCAGATGACAAAAAAATAAGTGCTCCTATTGTATGCTTAGGAGACAGTTCCAAATCCAAAGAATAGTCTTGATTAATTTCAGTGTCTTCAGAATCGTAAGGAAGTTCCTGTCTTTACAAGATGAAGGCACTTGGACGACAGACTCCTTTTCTACAGATCATATTTGAAATGGATACAACTTTTGTAGTTTTGCATGGGAAAATTGATTTTAATATCTAGGACTTTATTGTACTTGTTATACTCAGAGAAGATTTGAAAATTACTTTGCTTGCTATTATAGATTTCTTTGGTAAAACTCAAAATTGATATTTTATTTTCAAAAGGTTTTTTTTTTTTTTGCTTTTTTGGACTGTTAGAAGGAAACTTCACTGAAAACTTTCTGATCAAAAAACAGAGCTTCATTTCACGTACATATGGTCCTACCTTCTGGATAGTTCTCCCTATGCTGGAGGATACAGAATTGGCATATTTTGTTGCTGTTCAACAGCCCAGAAATTTTTCAAAAGACATTAATACACATGTCTTTCCCTCCACTGTTATTTAAAGGGACAGATATTGCTCCATTTTCTTAGAACAGAATTGAATAGGAAAAAATAACACTTAAAAAGACAAAGTAAATAAAATCACGACTCAAATGGTAGTTTCTCTTATTCAATTTAGTGGGTTACTAGAAATACTAACCCAGAATGAGACTATAAAATTAAAGTATATTTATATACCAATTCTAGTTAACATTATGTATCAGTTTTTATTAGAAAGATGTTTTATATATAAATATTTATTTATAACCCAATTATAGTTAACATTATGTATCAGTTTCTATTAGAAATATATTTTATTTTCACCCTCTTCTTTTTTTTAATAGCCACATTTCCAAAGATTTACCCTTCAGTTTATGCGTTTGGTGAGCCACAAAGCAGCTGTCCCTTCTCTCAGATGTACTACTCTAAGTCTCACTGTGGCTCTGGGAAGAAGGGGGCAGAATTAGATGTGAAGGCTGTGTGAATACTCTCCTTCTTCTCCCGTCACATCCCAGCCTGCTCTTGGGAATTTGGAGCTCAAGTTGCAAAGACGGTGTTGCAGATGGCACTGCCTTTGCCCACCTGTCCCTGCTCATTTCACGTGTGGGAGCCTGAGCCGGCAACAACGTGACCGTGTTTGGGGGAAGGGCCTTTGAAGGAGGTCACGAAGGCTAAGTGAGGTCCCAAGGGTGAGACCCTAATCCAGTAGGACTTTTTTCCACCCAAGAAAGAAAATTAAACAACAGCGGAGATGTGTGCGCACGGAGTAAGGCCACATGAGGACATAGTGAGAAGGCAGCTGTCTCCAAGACAGGGAGAGAGCCCCCACCAGGGACTGATCCTGCTGGCACCTTGATCTTGGACTTCCATACCCCAGAACTGTGAGAAAATACATTTCCATTGTTGAAGCCAGTCAGTCTGTGTAATTGTTACAGCATCCCAAACAGACTAATACAGACAGTTGGGATTTCATGTTTGTAGAAGTGTAGGCAGCCAATCTACATACTGACGGGGACTGATCACTGTGGCTTTGCACCTTTGTGTCCCTCGGTCCTTCCTCCGTGCTGTTCTGACCCTGCCAGGGGAGAGCTTACCTGGCTCCCTCTGTCCATGAAACCTGCCTAGGCTGTAAGACCTTCCTTTCTCCACTAATTTGTTCTTCACACAAGCTCATGATTTCCATTTCAAATGCGTATTGCAATTTCTGCCTTTGCCTGCCTTTGGCACTTGTGGGGGTGGGGCACGGTTTTGTTCGGTTACATAGGCCCTCCTCACTAGCCTGGGATTTCCTGCCCAGTAGTGGTCAATGGTCATGCATTTCTTCCTATTTCTTGCAGCTTGAGAAAAAATGCATTGGTTGGTTCATTTCCCACTTTGCCCATTTCAGCCACTTGATAAAAGACAGGGTTTCTCTTCTACTTTTCAAGCTTCTCTTGATATCCATTCCCTCTCTCTTTTTTAAAAATATATTTTATTGGTTATGCTATTACAGTTGTCCCGTTCCCCCCCTTTATTCCCCTCTACCCCGCACCCCCCCATTCCCCACCCTTTAGTTTTTGTCTATGGGTCATACACATAAATTCTTTGGCTTCTATATTTCTTATAATATTCTTAGCCTCTGCCTGTCTGTTTTCTACCTACCGTTTATGCTACTTATTCTCTGTACTTTTTCCTCCTCTCTCCCCCTCCCACTCCCCTGTTGATATCCCTCCATGTCTTATATAAATCCCTTTAACATTTCATATAATAAAGGCTGGGTGATGATAAACTCCTTGAACTTGACCATATCTGAGAAGGACTTTATCTGCCCTTCCATTCTAAATGAAAGTTTTGCTGGATAGAGTATTCTTGGATGTAGAAGAATATGCCCTCTCTTTATATATCGATATTGTTATAAGGAAAAAGATGAGTTTTAAAAAATGCTTTCTCTACATTTGGTGTAATTGTACATGTATTGTTGTCAATTAAACCAAAGTTATAAATAATAAGTTCTAGGTGGTATCAGAAAAAAATAATGACAAGGAAAAGTTATCTTCCTTTTAAAAAATACTAAAAATACTATACATTTTTATAGAGCTTATTTATTTATATATGGCTTGTTATCTGCTAATGTAATTTTACTTATATATATATCTTTCATTTATGTTAGATAACTTAATTTGTGATCTGAATGATGATCAATTAAATGAGTCCTTGAAACCCATTAGTAGACGACATGAGAGGTTAGAAGAATAAACCAGTTCACCTTGAAGCGAACTCTGCGTGTGCTCTTTGGCAGAATGTCTGGTTCTGGTTATTTGGAGACCCCTCACATGTCATGGCAGTGGGATTCTGTTGACAACAGAACCCCCAGTGCTGGCTTGGATGAGGTAAGCTCCTGAAAATGTGGGGTTACGATGGTGGGTGGCAGCAGAGTTGGCAGAAAATACTCTGCTCCCTTGTTTAGATCTCAGAAAAGGAGTGGATGTCCCAGGCACTCCCATCGGTACTGTTTCCTCCAGGGTCCCCTCTATGAAAATGTTAGAGACGATTCTGTTGCTGTCCATGGGAGAATATGCCAACAAGAATATTAATTGGAGAGTACATCAGTCCCCTTACCTGGACCAGAATTTCTGCTGAGGCCACA
This sequence comes from Micronycteris hirsuta, assembly GCA_004026765.1. Taxonomy (NCBI): domain Eukaryota; kingdom Metazoa; phylum Chordata; class Mammalia; order Chiroptera; family Phyllostomidae; genus Micronycteris; species Micronycteris hirsuta. Next base: position 161,731 of record PVJI01001405.1, read on the forward strand.
GAGGGGAAACCGGTGTGTGAGGTTTGTCAAACTAATCACTGCAAGTTGATGCTGTTTGTCTTCTATGTTGCAGATAACCAAGAAGCAGGGACATGTCCGCATCTTTAGTGAGCCATACATGCCTTTAATTCAATGGTTTGGAGACAATGTTAGGCTGATATCTTTCTCCACTACTTTCTAATCATTGTCAAAATTGTTTTCAATGTTCTTTAGAACAACTTTGTACGTATTTATTCAAGGCACACTACCTAAGCCCAACCTTGCCATCACAGGTGTTTCTTGGATGATTTGAATGAACTATAAATCAATTCCCCTGGTAAAAATATAATTCTCGTTAAAGACTTTTTAAATAAACTTTAAGAAGTAGGAATTTAAAGTTTTGTGCTAATTCTCAGGTTTCTAATAACTGAGTTTTTGAACCATATAAATCTTGGAAATCTAATTAGACAACGTTAAGTTCTTCCGCGCTGAAGCCACAGATGTTTCACACTGGGAAAATCAGCAAGCCCCCGGGTTTGTTTGGTCTAGAGGAGTGTCAAATTTTCATGGATAATTTAAGAGCTAATAACTCTAATTCTTTCCCGTAAACCAAGCGATGATAAATAATGATTGCACTAAAACCGTAAAATTAACCCTCTGGGCTAATGAAACTTTTCAGGAACCATTGAGGAAATTAATTTCTGGTACTTAATGTTCCTTTATTGCCAATCTTTCTAGAGTTGTATTATATCTCGTAATGTGACAGAAAAGGCATAGAAACTCAGTGGAATGATGTGATTCAAAAGAACTTCTACGTCAAGAGAAGCTTCAAGTATCCTTCAGCTGTTATTCTCCCTGAAAATATATTATAGAAACAAAACACATTCTTCAATTTTGAACCCTAACGGAGTTTTCATTTCTTTACATATTTTTGCTTGTATAGCATCAAATATAAGTTTCCATAAAGAAAATCAAATGCACCTGTAAATAATCAAAAACTTGCATCAAATACTTTGCTATGATATAATTTTATTAAGTATGTAATATAATTGGTCAACTGAAATTTTACTACAAAATTAACTTATGAAAATTTCTATAGATTATTGGTATCTAGGACTTAATATTCATAACTAAAATTACTACAAATTATTACAATTCCCTTTATCATCACTATTGACTCTAAGCTATAATATTTTAATCTTTTAGAAATATTGGATCAACTAAAATCAAGCAACTTTCTGAATTTCATCTGTTAAGGAAGGGGTATCAAAGCCTACCAGAAGAAGTCCACAGACTATAAGCTTGCTCATGGGGCTCACTCCAGCCACAAAGGCTTACATCATGTGGTTTATCCTCAGTCTGACCTTCAAGGGACCCTGATGTTTCTAGCTGGGAGACAAAAGCTTTGCCGCCCAAAAGGAACTAGGAAATAGCCTACTTTTAAATCATGCATTAGCACTTAGCATTTGGAAATCCCAGTTGCAATGACCAGAGTTAAATCGGTGTAGTTTTTTTAAAGGCTGAGTGCACCCAAACACAGGGCAGCGAGTGGGCCCTTGGGTGAGCCCAGTACCATCCCAGGCCCCACATCCCTCTCAATTAATGGAACATCTGCAGCGTTCAACAGCAGTGTTTCCCTACTAAGATTTACGACTGGAATTACCTCATTGAAAATTGGCCTCTAAATGGTACACACTCTCCACAGCCACCTCTCTGGCCTCTTCTGTATTGAGACGAGAGGGCACAGAGGAATTTCTCTAGACACCAATTTAAATTCTGTCTATCTGAGTTCCTGCTATTGATTTGTCATAAATGTTGAAATGAAAAACTTGATCATAACTCCAATACAGTGGGGCAAGTGGTGGAGCAGTGGGTTAGGAAAATAAACTGAATAAAAGATAAAAATGGCGCAGATAATTTTCTGTAGAATCATTTGCAAACCTTATCATGGGGGGATGGGATTAGAACTATGGCTGGATCTGGAGTGCACTGATTTATGAGAAAATGGGTTTTTACTATGTGAGAAATCTTATTTTCCAGTGCTCTTTGTCATAGAGTCTTGGATATAATAAAGTATATAAAACCTAAGCAAGATTAATAGAACTTCCAGTCACACCGACCTTTCTCCTGACACTCACATAAGGGCAAAAGTGACCCATGAATCTATGATATATAGATATCACTCAGGTTTCAAAGATTTCTTTTAATTATATGGTATTAGCTTAGTGTATTTATCAGTATGTATAAACATGCATTTTTAAATTTATTCCTAGATACTCAGAACGCAACATTACTTTTAAAAACTCTAAATATACATTGTCATTTTTCTCTCTGTGTTGGGAAATGTCAAGTCATCTGTACGACAAGTGTTCCATTTTCTTTCAGGCTTAATGGGCACTTCAGCGCTACACATCACACTAATAAATAAGCGGTCAAACTCACTCTGCCTGAGCGAAGGGCTTCTCCCAAGTTGCTGACCAGGGTTTTAACCGTGGGGTGTCTGTGGTGTGGGCGAAGGAATGCATATATTGAGGCGTGTGCTTTGGAGAAAGAAGTTCCAACCGTGATGAAGAAAACTTGTTCATGAAAAGCCTAAAATTATTATAAATCCCGATGCCACTAAATCGACACAACATAAATCTCAAAGAAAAGTCTGTCAACAAATTAAGGAAAAATTCCCATCCAGAAAAAAATTAAGTGCTTATATAGAATATTAGACAGGGTGTATGGTTGCAAAGAAAGAGATTTTACTTTGTATGAATTTTGTTTGTTTTTTTGGGGGGGGTTCTTCCTTTTTTTTTTCTTCTTCTTATTTAATTCCTCTTAATACCACCAGGAAAGGCATTTGCTACCTGTCTTTGTCTTTGCTTTCTTTTTGGCTTTTAGATATCAAATGACATTACTCACTCTAAACAAAAGGGAATAATTAAAGGACTGCCCAGGGTTATTAAGCAGTAGGAAAGACATGCCACCTTGAATATTGACCATATAACTCTTGTTGAAGACTCTTACTCTTTGCAAGGAAGATAAATCGTTATAAAAATTTAGAGCCTGAAGTTTTTTGTGCAGGATGGACATGTCGTCAAAACCCATGGCACTTTGGCATGATGGCGGCTTTTTTTCCTCTGATGGGAAGGAAAAAAAAAAAAAAACACATTTTGACAACATGAAGAGAGATGTCCCTCCGAGACTTCACTGCTAGGGCCGGTAGTGAATTTGCCAATTCAAATAGACAGAAAATTCTGAACAAAGCACGCATGTCTCTAGGATAATGAAATCCAATTCCTCAGAGGATAGGAAAGTTCCTCTGTACAATGACGACAAATAGTGCAGATATCCGAAATGAACCGATCCTTCTCTTCTCATTAATCAATCTCAATATGATGATTAGATGAACAAAATTGCCTTATAAAATATTCATGCAATACGATTTAGAGGCAGCTTAATGAGGTACCTACAATTCTTGCTGCGATGAGTGAAATTCCCTTAAGTTGCAAATAGAGAGCTGAATGGAGTGAGGGATATATTATGGTTTTTCAAAACAAACTTCTTTCTTCTCTGACATTCTACTGGGTAGTCCATACAAATGCTAATGTTGTACTAGATTTACTTGCAGTCTCCTTGCTTCTCCGCTCATTCTGCCCAAGTGTTTTGCAGAAATGTGAACAACTTTAGAGTTCTAACCTGTTATCTATCTAATGGGCCCTCAGTGTGGCTTGGGAATCTCTCCCAAACCACCTTCGCTCTTTTAGAATTCCCCCCTGGGCAACAATCCTCAGAAGTGATAATTAGTTCAACCTTTGTGGAGAGCCAGTACTGACTGACCCAGCACTTATCTTCAAAGAGATTGCAGATTCCTGGGGTAAACAAATAAAACAAGTTCCTAAGTCATGAGAACTGTCATGGAAATGTATGTAAATACTTTAAAAAGCCAAGTAAGCCACATTCTAGCTTTGGGAGCCAAGGAAGTACTGTTCAAAGACCCGAAAATCATCTCTTTGAAATGCACTCATCAGGGAAGACAACCCCCCATCTCCCCTTTCCTGCGGGCAGCCAAGAGTGTGACCTCAGTGGGCACCCCACTCCAAGCTGCGACACTTGCCCCTGGCATAAAAGTAGGACACCTTTATTTTTCCTTTAGAGAAAGCCAACGAAATAGCAAAGACAGTAACCCCAATTACCCAATGAATTTAGGTGAAACTCTGCCTGACCTATAGTGCTGTCAGGTACTCTTACTTGACCACTGGCTATTGTTGATCTTGCAAATGTATATATCATGTGTTGTCTGCTTGGCTGGCTGCATCTGAAGATGACATTTTCTTTCTGTCTTTGTAATTTCTTTAGAGGTCTGTCTGCCTGAGATGTGCATCCTGGTTTAACGTGTTTTACACAAGAACACTGTTGTGTTTTTCTCTTCTATCTGAGTGGAAAGGTTTTCTGGATTGACAGATTTTCTTTTTCAATTGTATTCCTCAAAAAGAAGCTCATATAGTACTAGTTTCCCATTGCACAGATGAGGAAACTGATCATAGAGACATCCCGCTTAGTGGCACAGTAGGAAATTAACTCGGGTGCCTGGCTCGGGTGGCTGTCACCTTACCCTCTGCTATCTAATGACCTTGTTGTCTTGCATGCAGGCTTCTCTTGAGTTCATTTATACAATGATCATACCTTTGATTCCACAGCCCATGGTGCACTGCTGGTCATATTGGGGCACAACCGGAATAATTAATTGATCATGAATTTATTCCTCATGTATAAGATATTCAATCGAGTGGAGTTTATGGTAAGAAGGTGTTTCTTTACAATATTTGTGGAATTATATTCCTATTGCTCCATTTCCCTCAAAGGAGTTTCTACTCATTCTCTTTGGAAACTCTGCATACATTTCTATTTGTGCCAAAGTTAAAATAAAACAGCTGTGCTTGCTTATTCAATGTCTATTCAAATCAAGTTGAAGGGAAACCTATCCTTCTACAAAGACACAATAAATATGTCAAATCTAAATTCAAAGAAAACTGCACGTTTCTTCATTCTAATAGTATTCGAAAGTCATTGTCGATACGTTCTGCCTATCATGTTTGTCATTGTCTTTCTGCATATTGAACTTTTGCATTGTTTCACTAGAGCATGCTAAATTATAGCATGGAAGTTAAAATATAGGCTCAGAAGTGAAAGGGATCTTGTTCCAGTCCCAGCTACTTCTTACTGACTCTGTGATTTGAAGAGAACTCTATAAACTTCAGTTTTTTTAAATGTCTAATATGAATAGAATTGCCAGACTTAGGAGATAAAAATATAACTTTAACTCCTAGGCTCCCTACAATGCCAGATACCTGCTAACCTCTCAGAGACATTGGCTATTATGATTGTATTCTAATTATATGATATATATAGTTTTATCATACTATATGTGAGATCCATATATATATAACTATACAGGGATTGGCAAAAGTAAGTTTACTGTTGTGAGTATGCAAAACACAGAGTTTATTTTTGTATTACTTGTTACTGTATTACTTATTTGTTTTATCATTATTCTTGTTATTGTTGCTTTGTGTTCTTACTTATGATTTATCTTTCAGATAATGAGGACTGGTAATTTCACCCACTTTTCCCACCTACTGTCTAAGCCAGATTCCCTGCAAGTCTTCCTACATTTATGCTTGTGTAATGTGAAGTATGGTGTTAACAAAGAACTACATAGAATTACTAGGTGATCACAAAAGTGTCCCTAAACCTTGTCAGTTATAAAATATATTATTTTAATTCATCTTCAAAAAATTCATTATTGAGAGTCTAAAATTCATGTTTAAGGTGGCAGGCCTCAAATGCCTGTGTTCAACTTGGATGAATCTGAAATCGGGGAAAAAATAGATAAATGTGACAAACTGTTCTTCATTCACTGTTTAGATTTTTAACTATATTGGAAAGGTATATTTTGCTTAGCAGATGCTTGACATCTGATACTTGGGCTAGACCAGCATTCTCTGCCATTTTCCATCTGAGCCATGTTACTTGAAATGTTCAGGCTCGATTATGGTGAATGAAGAATGAACCACTTTCTCTCATTTTTCCAGAGGATAGTTTATTTTCCCATCTGCAGTAGCAAAATAAAAGCAAATGCGGTGTGGGGACAACATTTCAGTGATGGCACACCTACTTCCCACTGGCTCCACTCAAAGCAGCTATTCTGCAAAAACTGATTTCTCCATTTCCCCAGCTTATTCACAGCAATTTACTTCCCCTTGGACTGCTCCCTTAATTATTTGCTTATGTTCATGGCCTTCCTGTCCATAAAAGATACTGAGTCCACCTGTGGAGTCTTCACCAGGAATACCCTTCAGGTGCACCCCAACACTACAAAGAAAGGGAAGGGAGTCTCGGGTCCCTGGTTGTCACATCCGGTTGTGCTCTGGGGACATAAGGAGAAAGCTCATCAGCACACACTGCGCCATCTGGGAGAAGCTCCAGGGCCTGGCTACATGGGCTCTAGGCTAAAACACCGATTTCTATGGCAGCACCTTTATCAACCGGCCCTGCCATCCAAGACCCCTGTGATGGTGGGGCGGGGCGGAGGCTGTCCACAGACTCCTTTCCCTGAAGTTTCTGCTCCCCTCCTATGCCAGGTGTAGCTTATTAATTTCATTCAAGTCTGGACTCTTATAGTCTGGATTCTATTTTGACTTTACAGTATTCACAATTACTTACTATTCTATTCCCTCTCCTAATGACTAGTTGTCCTTTTATTTCAGTGTAAAATGAGAAGTTAGGATATATATGAATAAAACTCTCTCCATATTTCTCCATTTCCTCGTTTCTCTCTGATGATGTCCTTATCCCTGTTGAGGCATACAGCATTGCTCTGAAGGCCACGAACCACATTTTTGAGAGATGCAGACAGAACACACCTGAGAAGATCAGTTTCTCTGGTGAACGGTATCACTGATTCTTTGGGTCTAGAAATTACCTTCCACTACCTAATAACCTCCATATAAAGGGTACCCCCCAATCTCTACAAGTCCCCTTGATAATCCATGATGCTTCTCTGTTTACGAGCAGACTTCCTTGCCTTTGAGCTGACTGGCGCACTGGGACCAGAGCGCTCAGGACTTCCCAGGCAGCCTCTGAAGCACCTTCCGTGCCCCTCATCCTGCACCAGGCAGAAGCCTTCACAGGCTTTGTTCTGCCTTTCCTATCAGCTCACTGAATGGAAAACGCATGGACTGTGAGGTCAGCCCATGCCCACTCCGGTCCAGGCTTCTTCTAGGTGCTGCACCTTTGAGTCAAGTTGACCACCCACAGCAAGCACTGGCATTCTCCACTGGAATGCAGGGGTCGGAAGCAGTGAGCATAACACCCTCACTTTCTAAAATTCTGACCCATCAGCCACCCATTTCCAGGGCAAACCGGACTTGGACACTCCATAGCACCAAATGGTGTCTGATCACGTTGCCCAAATGACTTCCCCCCTATCATTCCTAGCCCACCCACATCTGGCCTGTCACTTCCATGATCATTCCCTCCAAATAGCCCCTCCTCACCTGTCCACTAGGGGGTGATATTGGGCAGTTCCTGCCACTGGATTCTGGTCTGTTTCTAAGGCACTCGATCAACTCCCTCCTTATATTACAATCCCCTGTGAAGATTGCAACCCATTTACTAAATTTTAAATTTCTTGAGAAAACGAATTGCTCCTTATACAGTGTTGGGCAGAAGTATGGCTTGCTTGAGTGTGGTTGGTAGGGTACATGGATGCCTCACACAAGATGGGCAGCACTTTGAACATTTAACCTAAAACATCATATGGGGGTGCTCAAGGGTGGTATTGTTATGGTACAGAATTGCATGCTTATGATGTTTTAATAAAAGATTTTGTAGTAAACAAGGGGTGTTGTTTGTGCTGGGCCCTGTATATTTTATATCGGTGTTGATCTTTTATGTTGCAAAAGGGTTACATGCATTACCTATTTTTGAGTTTAAATTACCTCCTAAGATTTTTAATTACGAAAACATTGTGAAAGCTTTAACATAAAAAACATGAAAATATCCTAGAAAACTAAACACTGGAATCTAAATTTGGGATATAGCTTGACAGTTCTCTGTTTCTCCTTTTTTATAACAGAGTTCCTAGATTCATCAAGTTCTACAATAAGTTCATAATTCTTTACCTTTTGTCAGGCTGAGTCACATCAGAATTATTATGCATCACATATCGATGGGCGTGGCACTTTGATTACTGCACATGGCCACAAGTGTTGTCAAATTTAATGCCGGTCGTTCCCAACTGAACAAAATAGCCTAGTACAAACATTCTGCAAACTAGAGTAGACCTGGTTTTATCACAAAGTGCGTGTACCCCATTCTACCCACTGTCCTTCCTGGTGATAACTACTGTATTTGAAAGCTGCACCTCGGCTCTGTCAGAGGGCTGGTTGCACGTCACACCTGTAGGGGCCTTCTTTGCTCCTCATCTCCAAAAACCTCCCTTTTCTCCCTCGCTGTCTCCCTGGGCACCACACACTTTTAAAGATGCTGGTTGAAAGATGCATCATTTCCCCATGTCAATTTCCCACTCTTAAAATCAACAGTATGATGTTAATTAAAGTAAAAGGCAACCTCGCTTTCTATCCCTTTCTGAAAACATAATCTTAACTAGAACAAGAAAATGGAAAATTTGAAATGTGCTCTGTTCTCTTTTTGCCTTATTTTGAAAAGCCTGAGGGAATAAGATTTTTATTCATCTTATTTAAGCACACTGGAGGGTCAAGTCTATTTCCTGAAGTAAGAGAAGCAAAACGAAGGCCTTCCGTTGTCAACTCTGCAGGAGGGTTCAAGGCTGAAGTCTCAGAGAGTACTCCCCTGGTGGGGTCACATTACCTCTGAGTCTCTAGTCGTCTACCCCGGCATTTAGTAGCGAAGCTACATTCACAATCGGAGCATTCTTTTGAAACACAGGGAATGATGTAAAGCAAACCATTTCTCATGCCAAGAAAGAGAAGGGTCTGCTTGTGGAGTTTCCACTGTTATGGTCTGGGCCCAAGGGATGGCCATTTCAAATATTCTTATAGTGAAAAGGAACATGATTTCCAACCAGGGCATGCTCATGTGCCAAAGCCATACTGCAAGACATACGTCCCTGCACGGGCTTGGAATGGTGCCACCGCCACAGTGGTTGTGGGCTTCTCTCTTTTGGCCTTACATTCTATGCGCCCGGTGCGTGGCTGGCTCCCAACACAACACACACACCCTGTTGTGTCTTCCTGCTTAATTATGGCTCATATTCCCAGCATATGCTTCATATTGTCAACAAAATAAAAAAGCCTACTTCAATTTGGACCAAATTGAGTGTCTTTAAAATACTCAAAAATGCTTTTTTTACAATAACATATGGCCATGCACGATGTTTTCCATTTTTTTCTAACAGTATCTATCCTTAAGGATAAATTATATATTCCAAGATTAAATTAAATGGGAAGGGGTCCTGCTGTTAAAGAAAAATGTTTTTGTGCTTCTGCTTGGCTTTCTATATTACTGTTTATTAAATCTTTAAAAACTTAAATAACCCTATGATAAAATTTAGGGAGATGAAAAATTGCATGTGCTTCTATCATAATGGATTTTAGTATATTAAAAAGTAACATTAAACCCAATGATTGTATACACTAAAATAACAGAACTAGACTTTAGGTGCCATCAAATACTGCCGAATGCATCCTCCAACAAAGTTTTTGGATTTTCAGTTATTACCTGAATCCTGTCCCTTCTCCTTTCCTACCTTAGCAGTGGGCAGAAGTTTGACATCTGCATATTGTCCTCTGAGTAATAGAGGACAACTATCTTTCTACTTCCTCTTACGCGTTCACAACACTGTACATCTTTATTTTATTTTAAAATTTTCAATGCCCTGCCACAACCGTGACCTCAGATCTTATAACAAGCTACAGGGCAACACTGATCAGAAGTGACACCCTGTCCTGGTTTTGGATCTTGGGCTGTTCCCTGCAGGTATCTACTTCCCACTGATGCCTTCTAGAAATACCCAGGCTAAACCAGCTCCACCCTTTCTATTCTCTCTCAGCACAGCAACTCTACTTCCCTCAGGGCACGGGTGGCAACTAGCAATGATCTTATTTAAATATTCACATGCTCAGTTATTTTCCATTCCTCTTGCCAGAGTCTACGATCTGTGTGGTGCCTGTGTCCTCAGAACAGTGCCCGGCTATCATACGCCAATGGACATGGCTAAGGAAGGTCGGTGTCTGGTCTAAGGTCAGACCGTGGACTCATCTCAAAATGATTACTGGAAGAAATAACCTTGGGGACTCCACTTGGGCGCCCTTCTCCACCATGGCTTTCACGCACAATTATCGGAAGGACGGCAAAGGATTATTGCACAGCCCCTCACCATGGGAGTCATGCTACAGAACCCTGCCCCAAAGTTAGCTCCAGGGTAGGCCACAACAGATCATTTCAAACATATGCATGTTTGGATAGAAACGTTGTTTTTGTTTTGCAATTATTCCTCTGTGTTTCCATGGGCCTACCACCTCGGACCATAGGGAGTAGCAAACCCAGAGTCGGAAGGTGCTTTGAGACCTCGCTGCATCCTTTGTCTGCCCTATTATTAGTGCCCTGTTGTGCTGGAAAGAGAACAAATTGGGAATGAACATTACACACTGGTGTATCTCTCTGCATATGTAAACACGAATCCCATCTCTATGCTATAGGATACATCTTACAGTATTTATGAAAAATTACTCATTGCAGCAGTTATGCCCTAGAAAATATCCTACGGACTGAAGGAACAAATGCAACAGTATGAGCAAGCATCTTACTTTTATAGATGATCTTACTTAGGTTGGAGAAGATCACTCTTAGGAAGGCTTAAGACAATTTGCTTTAAGAATGCTAAATCATAGCTTGGCCAGATGTGAAACATTCTTTACTTGTTTCTTGTCAATGTTCTATTGTATTTCACATAAAATGATTTATAATATTAATTGGATAGATGGTAATTATTATTTTGCAATAATGTGTAAAGATTATATCAGTGATAGGATTATATCATTTAATAGGATTATTTTGAAAATAAACGAAATCGAATCAAATTGTTCATTTTGATATGTAGTGCCCTTTATGATTCTTTAAAAAGGTAAAAGTTATATAAGTCTACTCTCATCAAGAAAACAGGCATTCTAAACAAAAATATAATAAAAGTTTTCTTTGATAATGAACATGAAATGAACCATTTTTTTCAAATAATATTTCATCAGTTTTCACTGGCCTCTGATCAGAGGCTAAATATACATCTCATCTCTAAAAACACTTTTTCCCTGAATCCAAATCAGGCTTCATCCTGTGCCCTACCCCCAGCCTTGACCCCCAAACAGATAACCCCATTCCACATGGGTGAACCCTTTGAGAGACGACAATGGGGAACAGAGCTCAGCACAAAATAAGCATTATGGAATCCATTAAAGGCCTGCTGTCCGTTAGTCACAAAAAATGAAACCCGAATACTGGCGCAAAGTGCTGTTGACCTTGAAGTACTGAGGCCATCCAGACAGGGGCTCTAATGCCGGGAAAATTGCAGCCCCGGGGCACTCAAAGGCCCGGGACCCTGTCTGCTCAGCTAATGACGGCCACGTGTCTCAACCACAGATGCACAGGACTGGCAGCACCACAAAGACGTCTGAAAAAATCCATTACAAGAGGGTACTGGCTGACCCTGTGACTGGAACTAGCAGAACAGCCTTTTCTACTGTTCTCTTCCAATCTCCAAAGAGGAGAAGAGAAAGATTGATGAAGACACTGCTGAAATAGTTTAAAGAAACACGGCGTTGAAAATAATGGGTTTGGGGAATGCCTTGGTGGTCACTTACACCCAAGTTTGCGGCAAGGTAAATAGACCTGGAAATCACAGACATCGCTCCTGAGAAGGAGCTGGGGTGTGTCTCTGCCTTTTGGGCAGGAGACAAATGGGACTTTGGGAAACTGTCCTCACACACAGAAGATCCCGTTTTACTGTGGATCCACAGCAAGAGCCACCAGGATCAAACACCTGCATCTCAGTCTCACAGATTCCTCTGCTCCTGCCTCCTGAGTCAGCTCTCCTGTGCTCGGAGCTGCCTTCCTCCCTTCCTCCCTCCCTCCCCTGGCTGCGCAATGACCAACCGCGATGTGCCTTCAGCATCATGTCACCTTGGATCCAAGAGCAACAGAAGAAGAAACTTCTGAAGAATTTAATAATGGCTTTTCCATCCAGCGTTGCTTTTGCTGACCCGTATTTATTAGACAGTGGAAAGGCAGCTCTACTCACAGAACTGTGTTTTGTTTTGTTTTTTTTTTTTTGGTGATGTTTAGAGCACAGATAACACATCCTGAATATCTGTTGTCAACAATGTAAGCCCTTAGTTTCTCCCTTACTGTGATGTGTGTGTGTGTGTGTAAAATATTAAAAGCTCGTTTTCATTGACCTCATACAAACCACTCATTTATTCCTCTCTCTTCTTTGGGTGTGATGGACAGTATATTCGTACTTCAGTGAATTTCCAGACTTGTACACAGCAGGATTGGAGGGGCCTCTCTCTTCCTCAGCCCTGCCCTTTGCGGGCTACCCTTCCCACAGCCCCCGCCACAGTCTGCCCGATTCCCCGGGACACAACCAACCTGCGGGCTTACACACAGCTCATTATTTGGGTGCTGATGCCGATCAGAATTTCACTCTAAGAATGTTTTTCTTTTTCTATTTTACCTTATAGAAAAATGGCAAAAAGCTTAAATTCTGTGGTCAGACTGGGTTTGAGTCCTTGTGCCATACTTCAGCAGCTCTGTGATTTTAGACAAGTCATGTGACTTCTTGAGGTGGTTTAGCACTGATAATATTACGATTTGATGTGATTTCCCATGTAAGGGGCTTAGCACCTGCTTGGTAGACCATAAGTGGTCAATAAGTATTAGCTTTATTACTAAGAATATTTCACTAAAGTATATCCAACTAGGAAATAACCCTCTCACAAGTTTTATAAATTTGAGAAATAACTTTGTCCTTTTTTTTCTCTCAGAGCCTAGATTTCCTTATTTATAAGTATCCCTAGTAAGAACAAAGAATGGAGAAAAACTGAATGCTCTGTGAGATTATTAATCCTGATTACTATAGAAAGTTACAAGGGCTGAGTTAGAAGACAGAATGCCTTCGCCGTTGGCAGAAAATGTAGTGCCTTTTCCTTCTACAAGGCTAATGACTCTTTCAACAACATGAAACTTTCAGACACAGTGTGATTTTTAGGGAACACTGTGCGATGGCGGTAGTCAAGTTCTCAGGATATGCAATAGAAACGTGAAGAAGAAATTATCCAGCTGTGTGGGAGACCTTCGCGAAGGAGGTGGTGTTAGAACTTGGCCTTGGGGAAAAATGAATGAGGTCTTGGCTGTGGAAGGAACAGTAAGAATCGAGAAAAGTAGCTCAGAGCACAGCGTGTCTCAGAAAGCGCTACGAGCCGTTAGTCAGTCGAGAGTGTCCATGGAGGTGGGGTGTCCACACGAGGAAAATGAGGATGTGCACAGACACCTCCGCCATATGCACCCACAGTTGTGCAAATGCAGACCTGGGCTAGATTATGAAGAACTTTTATTTTGTGCCCAAAAGTTTTCTCACTACAGTAAATCCCCAATCCTTGGTTTCCGTCAACGGTGCTACCCTTTTCCTGGCCTCCTTTGACATGGTTTTACAAAATCACCCTATTATTGTCACCCCTCCCTCCACTTGCCTCTCCCTGATGTGCTCACCATGGACACCAGCCCATCACTTATACGCAGGCCGCAGGGCCCGAGGCGGTGAGCGTGTGCTCTGGAGACAGACCACTGTGACTAAGTAGCTCAGCGACCGAAGGCAAGGCGTTTAGCTTTTCCGTGGCTATATTTCCTCGTATGTGATAGGGAGTCACGGTCCCTCCCTAGTAGGTCATTATGAGAGTCTAGATAAACTAACGATGGCATGTAGCAGATGTTATAGAGCTATTTTGTGAATTATAAAGAAATGACTGTACTTCCTTCTAGGATTAGATTAAGGTAACTAAATGGATTCTTCGAAGACTAACCCAAACCTGTTATTTTAATTTTTTTCTGTTTGTATGTTCACAGTCTATCAAGCGAAATCTTATAAATTTTCTACCTGTGAAATCTCCTAGTTCAGTTTAAGTCAATAATTGTGCTTAAAATGAATCTGGCTCTGCCCTGGCTGGTGTAGCTCAGTGGATTGAGCGCGGGCTGGGAACCAGAGGGTACCGGTTCGATTCCCAGTCAGAGCACATGCCTGGGTTGTGGGCCAGGTCCCCAGTGGGGGCCACATGAGAGGCAACCATACATTGCTGTTTCTCTCCCTCTCTTTCTCCCTCCCTTCTCCTCTCTCTAAAAATAAATAAATAAAATCTTAAAAAAAAATAATGAATCTGGCTCTTTCATCCGACTCTTCGCTCAATGAATGTTTGCTGAAAGCCTCCTGGGTGCCCTGGCCTGAGAGAGGGGTGTACAGGGATCAAAAAAGGCACAGTCCATGCCCTGATGTGGCCGATGACGGCTCTTTCGGTTTATAGAGGATATCCTCTTATACTTACTAAATTGGTACTTTCAGCACCATAAAGTCAAAAAGGTTATTATGATAATTATTATTATCATAATCACTTACACAGATGAGAAGACTGACCCTCAAAACAGTGATTTTCCTCAACTTCACAAATCTGCCTTGAGATTTTGGGTTCTTTCATTCCTAACACAAGACTCTTTCCATGATACTACTACATGGCATGTCTCATTTCTACAACTAGGTGGTCCATTCCTGGGGGCGGGGGGTGGGGAAGAAAATACCTTCTAGTCGCCGTTAACATGTAACACTCAGCATATTGCCGAGCACATCCTACGGTTGTGTTATAGATGAAGTGAACAAATACATCACTGAGTCTGTTGGGTCAAACTTGGTAAATGTATGTTCTGGTTCCAACTCATCCCTCGTATGCCATGCACTTTCTAGGGGCTTGAGGTAAGCCCTGACATGGAGCCAACAGGGCACTCGCACGTGCTACGTCATCCGTCTTCTTCCAGACCGTGAGCTCTCTCCAGGGGTAGCACGGATGCGGGTGAGACGGCAGTGCAAGGAAGACACTTCAGGTGACTGATGGGAACAGAGGAACAGCGACAAGCACGTGGTCTATCCCAAGTCAATGTGTATGTACTGAAGAATCTAAATATGCACTGTATGACCTTGACTGCTATTTTCCTGAACCAGGAGGACCCCACATTGATGAACACATGCTATATTCGATATTAGTGGATAGATAATTACAAATGATCTCGCTGATTATTCGCCACAACCCCATGAGGTTGGCGTTATTACCCCTATTTTCCCTACAGGTGAAGGAACTTGTCCAAGACGTCACAGCCAGTGCCTGACTTCCACAATGCAATCACCCTTCATTGAAATCATCACAGTTAACACCTACGCCTACGTGAGTTAAAGTCGCACCCGAGTAGCAAACAGATATGCAGCTTCCATATTGCAGAAACAAACAAACAAACAAACAAACAAAAAAAAACTGGGCTAAAGAAAAAGTTAAAATAGCTGTTTTAAAGTTACGGGTGTAAACTACGTTGACCAAATGCATTTCTGGAGGGTCACACGTTTAGTGCAACTGTCACAGTGT
Source organism: Micronycteris hirsuta (assembly GCA_004026765.1). Taxonomy (NCBI): domain Eukaryota; kingdom Metazoa; phylum Chordata; class Mammalia; order Chiroptera; family Phyllostomidae; genus Micronycteris; species Micronycteris hirsuta. Next base: position 177,411 of record PVJI01001405.1, read on the forward strand.
GAACGACTTCTCGTCAGCAACGTATGACGTTCACGTGGATACACACGCCTTCCAAGCTTCCGGCTGGACAGGGAAGAGTGCATCAAGTAGGAATAAGGAGCCTTCAGGGCAGCCCAGCAGACCCACTCATCTTGACTTGAGGACCCCGGAATGCTTATTTTTTTTTCATATCATCATCATGTTGGCATTTGTTTCGGAGCGTATAGAAAGAGAAATGGAGCAGAGCACGGGGACCAGGAAAGGGCCCCCAAAGCGGCTGTTCTGCACGGATCTGAAGTATGGTTCTTCTCTGCCTCACTGGCCGGTGCCTTCCCTTAAACAGCACATAACCTAGGAGCAGCAGAGGGTATGACAAATGTCCCAGGAGTTGGGCACAACCCATCACGGCTCACAGGGCATGTGTCTCTGAGAAAGGCAGCAAAATAACACCAGGCATCCCGATGCAGACTTCAGCGTGGCTCTTCAAGCATTTCCGTGGACAGGCTGACAGCTCTCTTTGGAAAACGTGGGAAATGAGGTAGATGCTAATCTGATTCATATCCTAAAAGGAGGGGGCCCCTGCTGCTTTTGTATTTGACCCGCACGAAAGCAGCCAGTGGTGCAATGAAGCTAATCACAGGGAATGAGTCTGGCTTTCTGGGAGGCTGCTAATTCGTGAGGTGGCAAATTTTCCAGAAAGAGTTACTTACATCTCACTAACCGCTAGGCTCACACCTGGGGCTGGCAACACCTGGCAGCATTCTTAATGAGTTCACCACTGTTTCCAAAGAAAACGCTGACATTAATAACTGTAATGTTACATTTATTGCAAGAAAAGTACAAACATGAATGTGCTGCATTAGGAAAGGTCACTGCCATCGAACTCCTCTCGGTGCTAATGTAGCTTCACAGTATTTGCCAGGCAGGAGGGAGGCTGAGGAATGGCCTCCTGTGATGATGAGATCTTTTGTGGCTCTGCTTGATGGCATCGAGGCACCTGCTCGGGTGAGTTTGCCCGCAACAGCGCTTTTGGCATTTTCCAAAATGGCACCTGAGTTTCTGTCCTATCCCATCCAGTCTGTTACAAATTCTGTGATGTTTTTCCATCATACGTCTCAAGTCAGTCCCTTAATTTCCATGCTCATGGCCTGGCAGCATCGCACCCTGACCTGGCTGCATTAATCACTGCAGCTTCCTCCAATACAGGGAAGCAAGGGAGCACAAGTGACTGTCTTCCCAGGGTGTTGGGACCAATCCTGCAATCCACACATGATTATGGAATGCTGGTCAGGTACGGGGCCTGGGGCCCGGTGCCTTGGGCGCTGGCAAAGAATAGCAGTCCTGGCAGGTATGAAATAATTTGCGTGGGTAGCACAGGGCAGGTGATTTCAGAGCAGAGTGAGGTCATGGCTCGGTTTTTAGGTGAATCTCAAATTTCTTGGATTTCTTAGTCTTTCATCTCACGCTGTTTATTCCGATACAGCCAAACCTACTTTACATTTTCAGATAAAAGTCCTTCTCTCCCGTCCTGGAATAATAGATGCTGCATGTTCCAGATGCCTCCTTGAGTTCTGTGCTTCCTCCTTCTCCTGGTCTTCCTCTCCCGGTCACTACAGTCAGTCCTTCACATCCACTCAGGAAGACCATGTGTTTTAGGACGTTGGCACACTCCATGCTTATGTCTATTTCTAACTAGCTATTAAACTTTTGAGTTGCTTTTGTTAGTTTAACAGAGTAAGTGTGCCAGCACCAGGTCGATGTGTGTCTTTCTTTTGTGCACAGAGCTGGCGCAGCAGGGTAGGCAGGGTAGCCTCCATTCATCATTTACCACCACATCTAATGGAGCCGCTCCCCTCCCCATGCCCTGTGCATCACTGGTCCCCAACCCCAGTTCACCAGGGCGCACAGGAGAGGAGTCCCTGCGGCGGAAAGCAGGATCTTCCAGAAGACCTTCCTATGTCACTTCTACTCATCTATTCCTGTTCCTGCCATGGCCCCTTTTGATGGGAGCCACATCACTTTTGAAAAAATACTTCTTGAGTGGGGTCCTTTTAGAATAACCCAAATCAATATTTTCATTAACAGTCTTGTATTCTGTCCCCAGAATCCCTGTACCTGTGATCCAATGCTAATGAAAGTGACTCTTTCTCACTCACTGTGACCTTTGCATTGGAGGCACTAGGCATAGCCTCCCCCTTCATGCTAGGTTAGTGGGGACCCAGATCTCAGAGCGGCGGTCCCAAAGGCCCCTCGCCACAGGCCTGGGGTGAGGGTGGCCATTCCTTCCTCCTCTTGTGTGGGGCAGGTTGGACTCATATTTCAGCAACATCTGTCCAGAAAAAAATATTCTGCATTTTGATCTGTCTTATGTTGCTTCAGTATCTATTATACCTTTGATGCCTCAGTTGAAACTTCCAATCCAGTGCCCTGGGGCCATTGCATCTGGGAATAGCAATTGTTCAAACATCATTCAGAAAGCAACAGGGAGCCACTGACAAAAGCGTAGGGAAAGTCTATCCACATCAGATATGGACTGAGATAGGAGCAGTAGATGGTTTTAACACAAATGCCGGGTGAGTCTTTTTTATGTTTTTTTTTAAGATTTTATTTATTTTTAGAGAGGGGAAAGAAGAGAGAAAAAGAGGGAGAGAAACATCTATGTATGATTGCCTTTCGTGCACCCCCTACTGGGGACCTGGTCCACAACCCAGGCATGTGCCCTGACTGGGAATGGAACCAGCAACCCTTTGGTTCACAGGTTGGTGCTCAGTCCACGAAGCCACAGCTGCCAGGGCTGGATGAGCCTTATAAAGTGTTATACACACATGTGTACTCTATGTATAAATAACACGAGTGGTTTGGGGATGGGTAAACACATTACACAGACTGCAACAGAACTTAGCTCCTCCTTTCTCTGGGATGGGAGAGAACTGGACGGCATCCCTACAATCCCAGTGGTTTCCCAGGGTTGACCCAGCTCACCAGTAAGAGCTTGCTCATCACTCTGTATGCCTTTTCATAAAACTCTGCAGAACAGAGGACAGTTCCACATTGAAAACCTATGGAAGCGGTGGTCCTATGGGGAGCCTTCACATCCTCCTTACAGAAAGGTGCAGTCTGGAGATTGTCTGTGAGTGTGAATAATTTAAACATAATCTCCTTATGAAAACGGTAATACCTCCGGATGTAACGAATCAAAGTTTGGCAACTACCGATTGGAACTGAGGACTAAGAAAAACTGTCTGGCACGATGTGCCCCAAATCACAAGCACTAAGCAAACATCATTAGCTCTAATAACCCAACGATTCCTCCACACTACTTCAAACCTTACATATTTTTGCCATAATTGGTTTATAGAATGTATGCATGGCATTAATTCACTCTTTTAATAACTTTTGAAGTCATTATGGAATAACCATAACCGCTGGGTATTAATTTTTAACGAGGTATCTACAGTCACCTATTTATCATTTCTCACATGGCTGGCAACAGTGTTATCAAACATTTATTAAGCATTTATAAATAATTTTATTCTACTTCTAGCATGGTATAAATATATTATTAATTCTTTCTGAATTATTGATGAGAAATCAATGAAACTGAATATGAGAGTAACATTTATTCGTATATGACATTTTGTCACACTTGAGTCCCCCATCTTAGGCTAAGTAGGCATAGATCAGTGGAAACCATAGGCGGGGTGAGGAAATGATATTTCTTGTGGAAAAATAAAATATTTAAGTTAGCATTTGACAAGACAGACACATTTAATACAAATTTCATCGAACCAGATGTCTCCAAAATGAAAATTCAATTAATTGGCCAGATGTTTCGGTACCACTGGCTTAGTGGTTCTTTCTGACCACTAAGTCATAGTGCACAGGCAATAGAGATAGGATGAGAGGGGACCCCGCCAAAAATGGAATTCATTTATACAAAATGTTGTATTTACTCTTACATGTTTAAACTTCAGTCACCTTTGCACTACTCTCCATTTGATGCAGCACATCTCTGGAGACATTCTTTCCACTGCTCCAAACAGTTTTTGGATGTGTTGATTTTGATGCCTTTTAGTGCTTCTGCCATATTTTGTTTCACCTCTTCCACATCAGCAAAACGTTTCCCTTTGAGGACTTTTTTCATCCGGGGAAACAAAAAAAAGTCACTCAGAGTGAGACTGGATGAATAGGAAGTGTGGAGCATGGGGGTCAGGCCGTGTTGGTCAAAAATTGCTGAACACTCAGTATGGTGTGGGCAAATGTGCTCATAAACCACCCATCATGAAATGGGCAAATGCGCTGAAAGAGTCTTTAAAAAAAATTACTGAATCCGAATGCAGCCTCTCACGCCAACTGCAGATGGTCCATTGATTGAGATAGGTTCCTAGAACACTCACCTAGTGGAGGAAGTCTGTTCTACAGGACGCCTGCCCTCCAGGAGATAATTCTTGGATTTTTTGGGGGGTCCCCCTCGTATAACGCACTGTCTTTATCTACTTGGCTCATTTGCTACATATGCCATATTCCCACACAAGAGAGAATGCCTTTTGCACTGAAGGGCATAAAAATGCATGTTAAATCTTTCAAGCTGTGTGAGCATTCCTGGTACATAAAAGAGTGAATACACTTGCAGAACATCACCAGAAATACCAAAGACATTTGGGCGAGCTGACTTAGCATTTCTTCTCCTTGGCTGTAGGAAGTATCAGAACCGTCCCTGAAAAACCATCACACCTACTAAGCCAGTGTGTGCTATTATAAGGTGAGAGTAGAGAGTTATGGCCACCACATCCCCAAACACAAATGCAAGAGTCATCGAATTGGCATGGAAAGGGTTGAGTTCTAGGAGGGCTTTCATGGCCTCTGACCACCGGAAGCAGCATCTGACCATGTTTCCTTGCCTGGCTCCTGTTCCAGGGACCCCAGAAGGCCATCCAGAGATTCTGACTCAGGGAAATCTCTGTGCTGTCCAGAAACCCAAGACACATCAGGCCGATGCCCTACAGATTGGGGAACCTCACCGTTCATATTTGCATCAGAGCAAATTATTTGTTTTCTGAATCTAGTTTTATTTTAAAGAAATGCACTTCCTTTCATGCCTTTCAAAAAGTGTAATTTCTCTGGGAATATTAAAATTTGTTTTCTGGTTGTTATGGATTTATTTCTGTAAATAGTACACTTTACTTTCTCGTCGATACATTAACGTCTTCAGCCATTTCACAGAGAAGCTGTGAGAAGACTAGGTGGAATGATATAAAAGTGTTGGAGCAAAGCGGTTAGAGTAACTACTGTGAAGACAGCAAAAAAAAAAAAATCACTAGCTAATCTTGAAACTGAACAACACTGATTATGAAGTAAAATAACCTGAAAATGCCTACGAAAGTTTAGAAATATAGCTTCCTGAAAATATAACTTCCAAAAATCTACCTTGCTCTTTGCTCCCTGAAGATCTTTTAAAAAAAATTAATTACATAGTTTACCGAAGTGACAATAAAAAAAATTAGAAGGACAAACACAGGAAGTTAGCGCTTACTATTGAGAAGGTTAAGTTTTCTTAAGTAATCCAAGACCTGATGAAGACATTATAAAACATGGAAAATTACATGAAAAAACAGATTTTTGCTCTCCCAACAGATTACTCCAAAAGTGTTTTTTTAAGATACTATCATACTGGTCCTGCTTCTTAGTTTTTACCTAGACTTCTTCTTATTATTGCTGAAATCTTGGGCAGTGCTAATGGAGTTCAGGGCATACTACAATGCATCCCTG
>PVJI01001406.1:0-183340 GCA_004026765.1 Micronycteris hirsuta
TTTAAGCTGCCCAGTTTGTGGTTAAGAAAACTTTTATTCCTCTTCATTACTCTCTATTGAAATTCATGGAGTTTAAAGAAACCTGAAGGATAATGAGGAGGATGTGATTTATTATTATTCAGAAAATTTTAATGATCAGAGAAACCAAGAGCTTATGTTAGCATAAAATACTTAATGTCACATTCTGTATTTACCAAAATGGATGCACAATTATATCAACTAATTTATACTTAATCCATTATTGGAATAATTTATTTATGAGAATTAACTTGAATAACATTGCCACCAGTGGGAGAACTGAGATGGGGGAAAGCATAAATAGCATCAATAAATAATGATGTGAAATAAGTAAACAAAGAGGGACCACAGTTCACTTTCAGAAGCAAGTTAGGGCCTTTTGTGCTTAGCTCACATGGCAGATCAGGACACGACCTGGCGTGTAAAGGTCACTGAAATGCTGATCTGGATTTCAGGGAATGGCTTTATTTTACACCAAACAACCATTGTCTTCCAGCCTGCTCTGTCCACAGTCATGTCCCTGCCGTTGGCTGCTACCATATTTTGCCATGTAGAATGTGTTCCCTTGTAGAATGTGTACCCACATTTTTGGCCCAAACTTTCCGGAAGAAAAAAATCTTTCGTTTTAATTTTTTAATTCAATTTTTTATTTTTTTATTTAGAAACAAAAACCAATTATCATATTCAAGGGTGTTATTTTGCATATAGATTTGTTATTTCTTTCTAGAGTGACACTTTTAATGCATAAGCATAAATAAAGGAATTAAAAACATTTATATAGCTACAGAATTAGTACTACCCATATATAATGCACAGCCTTACTTTTACCTCAAATATTTGGGCAAAAAAGTGCACATTATACACAACAAAATATGGGTATTTGTGGAAGACTCCCTGACACTCTGGTCATTTTCAGTTTTAAGAGCAACTTTATTCAGGTAACTATTATGGGTACTTATTCTGTACTCCTCCTGTATCCAAGAGGAGGAATGTCCATTGGAAAAAGTTCTCGCCTAATTCTTCTGCCTCCCTCACTACTTCCTGACCCTTAGCGGTTGGCCAACACTGCCTGTGACTGGGTGGGCAAGTTAATTCTAGGATGTTTTTAGTCAAAAGGAAAAAAAAAATCACTAAAGGAGTGTGTATTAGTTTGCTAGGGCTTCCATAACAAGGTACCACAAACTCGGCAGCTTAAACAACAGAACTGTATGGCCTCACAGTTGTAGAGATTAGAATTTTGAGATTAAGGTGTTGACAGGTCTTCCTCTTCTCCTTCTGGCACCCCTATGACTCGGATGTTGGGACATTTAACGATGTCCTGGAGGTTCCCAAGCCTCTCCTCAGTTTTTTGAATTCTTGTTTCTTCATTATTTTCTGGTTGGATGTTTTTTTCTTTCTGCTGGTCCACTCCGTTGAGTCCCAGTTTCCTTCTCATCCCTTCTCATTTGTTCAAGTAATTGCGACAATTGTGACAATCTTTCTTTGAATCCTATGAGAATCCTGATTACCAGTGCTTTGAACTGTGCATCTGATAGTCTGGCTATCACTTCATCACTTAGTTGTATTTTTTTCTGGATCTTTGATGTGTTCTTTCATTTGGGATTGAAAACTTATTTGAACAAATAATGAAGGAGAACTTCCCCAAGCTGGTGAAGGAAATAGATTTTCAGGAAGTCCAGGAAGCTCAGAGAGTCCCAAAGAAGTTGGATCCAAAGAGGAACACACCAAGACACATCATAATTACATTACCCAAGATTAAAAATAAGGAGAGAATCTTAGAAGCAGTAAGAGAAAAGGAGACAGTTACCTACAAAGGAATGCCCATAAGACTGTCAGCTGATTTCTCAAAAGAGACTTTGCAGGCAAGAAGGGGCTGGAGAGAAGTATTCCAATTCATGAAAGGCAAGGACCTACAGCCAAGAATACTCTATCCAGCAAAGCTATCATTTAGAATGGAAGGGCAGATAAAGTGCTTTTCAGAAAAGGTCGAGTTCAAGGAGTTTATCAACACCCAGCCTTTATTATATGAAATGTTAAAGGGATTTATATAAGACATGGAGGGATATCAACAGGGGAGTGGGAGGGGGAGAGAGGGGAAACGGTGCAGAGAATAAGTAGCATAAATGGTAGGTAGAAAACAGACAGGGGGAGGTTAAGAATAGTATAGGAAATGTAGAAGACAAAGAACTTATGTGTATGACCTATGGACAAAAACTAAAGGGCGGGGAATGTGGGGGTGGGGGTGGAGGGGAAGAAAGGGGAGAAAATGGGACAACTGTAATAGCATAATCAAAAAATATATATATTTTTTAAAAAAGGTGTTGACAGGGTTGGTTCCTTCTGAGGGTTATGGGCGAAAAATATGTTCCTTGCTTCTCTCCCAGAATTTTGGTTTGCTGGCAACATTTGGTGCTCCTTGATTTCTCCATCTCCTCAATCTCTGCCTTCACCGTCACCTCGCATTCTCCCTGTGTGTATGGCTGTCTGTGTTCAAATGTCCCCTTTCCATAGACACCAGTCATATTAGATTAAGGGCCCACCCTAATCCAGCACAGCCACATCTTAATTAATTATGTCTGTAATAACCCTGTCTCCAAATAAGGTCACAATCTATGGTACTGAAGATTTAAGTCTTTACAAAATACAACTCATAACAGAGTCCACAGTCCAAAAGTAGATTTAAGGTGACAGAAGAAAGAATCAGAAAACTTGCACACAGGTCAATAGAGATCATAACATCTGAAAAATAGAAAGAACAAAAAATTAGGAAAAATGAACAGAGCCTCAGAACAATATGAGCATCATTAAACACACAAATAAATGCATAACAAAGTACACGAAGCAAAGGATAAAATATATTCAAAGAAATAATACCTGAAATTAATTGGGGTTGCAGGGTTGGGCATGGAGACCAAGAAAATAGATGAGAGGTAGAAAATGGGTGGGGTAGAAAATGGCTAAAAATGTTTTTTAGTAGAAATATCTGTTCAATTTTTATTTCTATGGTGTGTTGTGCTTTGTTATCCCGCCACATTACCCAACTCTTCAGCATAATTCTACTACACACAACGAATATAAGTGATTAGTTTCAGGAAAAATAAGGGAAAGAACCACTGATGTGGAAGACAACGCATTGGACACAAGTAGTCAAAGGGAGGAAGATGGAGAAATCAAAGCCAGTGACTAAGCCATAAACTGAAAAACTGCAGAAAACGTTGGGTTTCACACCACACTTAGGTTAAAGTTTCAACCAGTTCTAACTCGATCTTCAGAGTCAAGGAAAAAACAGCCAGATTGCAATTTGTATTGTAAGTATAATTATAAGCTCAAAATGGAGAACACAATTACTGTTTAAATTATACTAAAAGGTTTATGGAAAAAGGACTTGGACTTAGTTGCTTTTTTCATAGGCTACCCATGGCTTCAAAAAATATCTAAACAATGAGTTGCAGACAATATGGATTCACATTGCTTTTTTTTCTCCTGCTTCAGATAAATGTGTGTATGTGTGTGTGTGTTTTCTTTTAGGGTGATTTAATTCACATCACATTTTTGCATACCTGGGGAATTGAAGTAAGTTGAATTTACAGCTGTGATTTCTGCTATAAGACCATTTCCCATCTTTCAATGTGAACCTTTGCACTGGTAGGAAAGGATTCCAAACTGCTTGGCTGCAGGCTCACGTCACAGTCCATCAAAATCTCAGATATACCCCAACAGCGAGCCGCTCCAGAAGGGACCTGCCATTTCCACCATTGCAGATCTCTTCAAAAATTGTGTACTCATTTTTTTTCAAAGTAAACCTTTTTATGAAAAAGATAAACCCTCTTTAATAAAGACTCTGTAAACCTTAGATCTGAGAAAATCTGTGAACAGTAAACGAATATATGTGAATGAAGAATGAGGTGAACTAATAGAAAAGTCTTTGGGGATAATTCATCATCATTTTTATTGAGGTGTAATTGACATATCAGGGTTTTTATATTTTTAATGACAAATAAAATTTCAGCTTCCATATTTTCCTTTCTAACCATAAGAATAGCCTTGTTCTTGAATTAAAAATACTAACTATAATATCATTCCTTCCTTGGAGTAGAATTTTTTTTTTTTCACGAGTTAACAACCAACCTCTGACTGTAACTTAGCAAAGCGAAAGCATTGTGGAAAAATGAGCAGCATGGCTCCCCAGCCCTGAGTCAACCTGAAGGTCAAGGAGCAACTGATAACACGTTTCTCTCCAATCTGAACTGCAGGGTGAGTTGATAAAGACTAAGATTGATGCAGGGCACAGTGGACAGAATCCTGGGCACCTAGATTAACATAAACTTGAAGCCAGGCATGCTACACCACTCACTGGCTGTGTAACATTGACCCTGGCCAAGTGAACTATTTTCAGCCTAAGTTTTTCTCAAATGTAAAAGGAAGATAGTATTTTGCTCCTGGCTGGTATAGCTCTGTGGATTGAGCGCGGGCTGGGAACCAAAGGGTCCCGGTTCGATTCCCAGTCAGGGCACATACCTGGGTTGCAGGCCAGGTCCCCGTGAGGGCCATGTGAGAGGCAACCATACATTGCTGTTTCTCTCCATCTCTTTCTCCCTCCCTTCCCGTCTCTCTAAAAATAAATAAATAAAAGCTTTAAAAAAAAAAGGAAGATAGTATTTTTACCTTACAAGGTTATTCTGGGACATAAATGAGACACTGTGAGTAAAATATGTAGCTAATTTGGCAAATACTGTTTTTTTCTCCCCTACTGTCATCCGCAAATTATAGAATAGGTCTAAAATAAAATCTTTATAAATAATGCTTGAGAATTATTTATCAGTATTTGTTTTAAGAAGAGTATTTTTGTTGTAAATAAACATAACATGGGGAATTCATAACTATAACCAGCATGGAAGGAGGTTAGTGCTGAAAATGATTTTTGGTGCTCAGATAAAGAAGAGTAAAGGGAACCTTCACGTCACCTAGAAGCATCACACCCAATATAACCTTCTGAGAAATTATTAATTTAAGTCAGTAAACATAAAGTTATCAGGAGAGAGAAAGTGCCGCAGAGCACTGTGACTGCTTCATAGACTAAAATGGTCTCCGCCCTCTTGCAATGCAGTATCTGCTTGTCGGTTTCTTCATCTATGCAAATGAACAGGAGGCAGAGGGCAGGGGTTGTAATCTTATTCTCGCTCTAACTGGCACTTCTAATTTTCTGCAAAATAAAAATGATTTCATTAACCAATACTCAAGCAAATGTCTAACTGATCCTTTTAGCCAGTCTACAGAATTTAGCTAGGATGATATGTATAGAAATGCTTTATAGGAAGTCCCATAGAGCTGATACTGGGTAACTGGCTAGCTGGGAGAACACCAGAAACTTATGGGACTTACAAGGCTGCTGGAAGGTATTGCTTCCCTGCATTCCTAAGGAGTGAACATCCATCGTTGGCTGTATGAAGAGGCAGGGCATCAGAGATGGTGAAGAGCACCTTCTGGGAAAAGGCAAGTGGATTACAGGATCCGCTCCTGCTAATTAAATGGCTTTGGGCAAGTTACCCAGACTCTCTAAATCTTGTGTTCTTTATCTGTAAAATGCTAGGTGCTAACAATAATAGGCACATTGTAGGATATTTATGAGGGTTAATTAATTCAGGAAAGAACTTTCTCAAACTATAATATTCAGGCAAATCAGTAGAAATCTTGGTAAAATGTAGATTCTGATTGAGGAGGAATGACGTCAAACCAAGATTATGCATTTCTCACAGGCTCCTGAGTACTTTGATGCTGCTGGTCCTCAGACCATCTTTTCAGTAGAAGCTCTCTCAGGACCATCACACTGTAAATATTCAGTGAGCATTAGCCTTATTACTATGATTATGATTAATTAAAACACAAAATCAAAGACCTCTACATGCCACCATTTCTTTCAGCCATGAAATGTCTCCGTAACTCTTCACAGAAACAGTGTTTTTCTTTTTTTTAATGCATGCAGTAAAGTTAAAAAGCATTGAAGTAGTAGGCTGAGTAATAGCCACCCAAAGACATCAGGTACTATTGGGACCAGATATACAGATACGAGGAACCTGTAAACGTTACTTTGTATGGATAAAGGGTAATTAAGTTTAGAATTCTGAAATGAGGAGGTTACCCTGGATTATGTGGGTGGGCACTAAATGCTATTACCAGTGTCCTTGTAAGAGAAGACAGTCAGAGATTAGACCGAAGAGAAAGTGGTGTAAAGAAAGAGGCAGAGGTGGGAGTTAGGTGACCAGCAGCCAATGCCAGCAGCTGCCAGAAGCTGGAAGATAACGAAGAATCCTCTCCAACAACTTGCAGAGAGAACACAGACCTGCTGGCGCCTTGATTTTGGACTTCTGTCCTCCAGAATTGTGAGAGAATATATTTCTAATATTTTAAGTCACCACATTTGTGATAATTTGTTACAGCGCTCATAAAAAATAAATACAATTGTGTAAATGTACCATAGTTTCTTGATCCACTCATTTGCTGATGGGCACTTGGGTTGCTTCCAGCACTTGGCTATTGTAAATCGTGCTGCTATGAACATTGGGGTGCATAGGTTCTTTTGGATTGGTGTTTCAGGGTTCTTAGGGTATAATCCCAGCAGTGGAATTGCTGGGTCAAAAGGCGGTTCCATTTTTAGTTTTCTGAGGGAGTTCCATACTGTTTTCCACAGTGGCTGCACCAGTCCGCATTCCCACCAACAGTGCAGTAGGGTTCCCTTTTCTCCACATCCTCTGCAACACTTGATTCTATGCAGCAGAGAGAAAGAAGGAGCTTATACCCTTTGCAACAGCATGGATGGAACTGGAAAGAATTATGCTAAGCGAGGGACAAATACCATATGATCTCACCTTTAACTGGAACACAATCAACAAAAGAAAAAAGCAAGCAAATATAAACAGAGACATTGAAATTAAGAACAATCTAACAATAGCCAGAGGAGAGGGAGGAGGGGACTGTGGAGAGAAGGGTTTTCAGGAACTACTATAAAGGACACATGGACAAACCAAGGGGGAAGGTGGAAGCAAGGGAGGGAGGGAGGTTTCGATGGGGTGGAGGGGAGGGGAGAAAATGCAGACAACTGCAATTGAACAACAGTAAAGTAATTTTTAAAAAAAGAAACTGAAAATAAATAAATAAATACAATTAGTTAAAGTGAAATATATGTATACAAGCTCAGTTGTTAATGTGGTGAAAGCTAAACATTTTACAGAGTAAATTATTCTCTTTTTGCTTAAAACAAAAGGTTATGATCTGCAAGAGAAACATAGAGACTTGTGGCACATTGGCGATGAGGTTCCACTTTAGTAAATTAGAAAAATCCTATGCTCTGCTTCCATTAATATGCAGTAAGTTTCAAGGAACGATAAAGGACCCCCATTCTAAATGTGGGAAAATGCTGGAGAAACTGTGAAATTATAACTTTTAGTAGAGATCTGGAATTGAAGAGACCTTTGTTGTGCTGCACTGGCCTAGATTATCCTCTCACCTTTCGGGAAACACTCCCAGAGTTTTCACCAAAGCACTTTTGTAATATAGGGGTTGGTTGACTCTGCATTGGGTCAACCCTCAGGCCCTCTGTGCCCTGCAGACCCTGGAAGAGGCCAGGAGTCCGCTGTGTCCAGCCTTTCACCTCTGAGAGTACCAGTTTTATGAGAAAGCACCCTGCCTGTTGGAAAAGATAAGTGGGTTATCAGTTTATTTTCCATAATTAACCATATGTTAAATGAGTTTTAAAGAAAAAACTGACAACCCAGAATTCTATACTCAACAAAAAATTTAGGCAAACTCAAAACTTTCTGGATAACAAAATCTGAAAAATGCCAGCAGAAATGTTCTGCAAGAAATGTTCAAAGAACTTCATAAAACAAAAGCAATACAATAGCAGATGCAAACTTTGTTTTACATTTAAAAAATGAAGATAGAAACATGGGAAAAAATTAAAGGCATTTCTCTTATTTTAATCCCTCTAAAAATGAATTGATGAAGACAACGATTGTTACAATGTGCTTTGGAGCTTACAACTCACATAAAAGTAAAGTGTGTAACTTTGGTGGCAGAAAGGATGAGAGGGAGGGATTGTAAGGTTCTTACACATGAAGTGATATAATTTGAAAGCAGACAGTGATAAGCAAAGAGGCACATTGTAATTCCTTGTAAAAGGACTACTGCATTGGCACATTAAAATAAAAACTGGCCCTGGCTGGTGTGGCTCAGTGGATTGAGCACCACCCTACAAACCAAAGGGTTGTTGGTTCAAGTCCCAGTTGGGGTACATGCCTGGGTTTCGGACCAGGTCCCCAGTAGTGGGTGCAGGAGAAGCAACCACACATTGATGTTTCTCTCCCTCTCTTTCTCTCACCCTTCCCCTCTCTCTAAAAATAAATAAATATTTTTTTTAAAAAATATGCCCTGGCTTATGTGGCTCAGTGGATTGAGCGCCAGCCTGTGAACAAAAGGGTTGCTGGTTTGATTTCCAGTCAGGGCATAGGCCTAGGTTGCAGGCCAGGTCCCCATTATGGGGTCATGTGAGAGGTGACCACACGCTGACCTTTCTCTCCCTCTCTTTCTCCCTCCCTTCTCCTCTGTCTAAAAATAAATAAATATATAAATAAAAATAATAGCATGGAAACTTGCCCGGCTGGTGTAGCTCAGTGGATTGAGCGCGGGCTGGGAACCAGAGGGTCCCGGTTCGATTCCCAGTCGGGGCACATGTCTGGGTTGCAGGCCAGGTCCCCAGTGAGGGCCATGTGAGAGGCAACCATACATTGCTCTTTCTCCTTCCCTTCTCCTCTCTCTGAAAGATGAATAAATAAAATCTTTAAAAAAAATAATAATAATAGCATGGAAACTTTATTCAAGACTCCTGCAATAGGGAAAGAGGTTGAATTCAACTCCACTGAAACAAAAGGCAGAAGGACTTTTAAATGCTGGGATGAAATGAAGAAGTACTACAGCACATCAGCAGGGAGATTTGTCAATGTGAATAAGCCTTCTCTGTTTGCTAATTGTAGCTTATCAATGATAGGTTCCTACCCTCCCACAGAGGTTGGGAGAAAGGGAACCCATCTTTCTTGATGATTTCATTTCAATGGAATGGCTCCCAGGTGCTTGAGACAGAACAACAACTCCAAGGGGCAGAGGAGAGATTTACAGTTACAGGTTTTCTGACATAAATGTTCTAAGAAAAGGGAAGTCACAGGCCTACAGTCAGGAAGAAGCCTGTCAAAGACAAGTCAAGCTGAGGGGCCGTAGGCTGTCTTGGTCACCCTAGGACACCCATCCAAAGAAGGGAAAATGAACGAGTTGTAACTAAGAAGCCAATATTGGAGATAAAAACAGGATCATAAATGATACTCAACCCGAAGCAGGCAGAAAAAGAGAATAAAAAGGATTGAAGAACAGATGGAACAAATAGAAAACTAGTAAGATGATAGCTTTATATCAAACCATACCAATAATTACATGGTCCGCACATCCCAATTAAAAGACACAGGTTACCTGATTACATTAAAAAGCAATAGTAAATGATATAAGAAACTCGCTCTAAATATAAAGGCATAGAGAGGTTTACAAGATAGAAAAGCAAAGGAAGGAAAATAATACTCAAAAGAAATCTGTACTGGCTATATTAATATCAAAGAAAGAAACATCGGAAGAAAAAATTACCAGGGATGAACAACAAAGAGGCCACTTCCCCATGAAGGCGCTATGTCCCTAAATGTAAACGTTGCTAAAAACAGAGCCCCGGAGCCCTTGAGGAGTCACTGTCCAGGTTCTTGGCAGCAGCATCAGTGCCATCGGGGAGCTTGCTGGAGATGCAGAGCCCTGGGCCCTACTGATTGTAACCTGCATTTGTAACAAGATCCCCGTGTGATCCAAGTGAATATCAAAAGTTAGGAACACTGATCAAGAGCATTATGCCACATTTCTAATAAAGAACAAGCACTTGGGTGATATGTTCTCACAATAGCTCTTCCAACGAAAAATAAAGAAGGTACCTGTGTGAGGTGATGGATACGTTCATTAATTTGTGGTTATTATTTCACATTGTATTAATACATCAAATCATCAAGCTTTACAAATAAAATCTATATAATTTTTCATTGTTAATTATACTGCCATCAGGAAAAAATTAATTTAATTATATAGTCCACCACAAACTCTACCATGTAAATTTGAAGGAGATAAAAATTATTCAATAAACCTACATACAACTTAGCCCAAAAATTACAATTATTTTAATTTTTTAAAAAGGAATCTTTTTGTCTCATGAGTTCATAGAGCAATAGAATTCAGCAACAGTATTTTATAATCAAGATTTGAAAGTTGGAGAATACATAAAAGACACTAGTAAAATGATAAACATTCCAATAACTCTTATTTAAAAATGGTTTTCATCACCTCAACTCTTTTCAGTCACATAACTGCCCTAAGCTGTTTGAACCACAAATACGATTCCCAATTATTTTATGATGACTCCTGTGAACAGTCCCCTGTTTGCACTTTAAAGTAGAGGCTCTCCACCCTTGAAGCTTTAACAGGATGCCCTGGTTCCGCCCTCAGATATTTTGATTTTATTAAACGGTGCCAAGACCTTGGCATTAATATTTTTTTCAAAACTCTCCAGGTGGTTTTAATGCACAGCCAAGATTAACAACTACTATTTTAAAAATTAAGATTTTTTCAAATAAACAACAGCAACTGTGACTGCAAACCTATATGGGCTGCTTATTCTTCATCTCCCTTCCGTCATCTCACGTGGATGGTCCCTGGTTTGCAAGTGAAACAACCGGCCTTGCTATCTGAGCTAGCACAGGGGAAAGGCAGTATCAGTTCTCAATTTATGGTGTGCCTGTCGGCATCGGACATGAGCATTAAATGACATACCAGAATTCATACTTTGGGTATTTATGACACACCACGCAGAGGGAAATTACAGAGGTTGGAAAGCTTTCCTTTGGAATTGACTTATAAATGCATGCACGTCAAAATGATAAAGACAAAAGGAACCCAAGAAATCAGTTCTCTTAAATTGAAAATAGGAGGAAATAGCATTGAGACAGATAAAGCTGATCTTAACACCTAATGGGAAGGACTTGAAGGATTGCACCTGCTGACCATCGGGGCCACCTCCTAAAGAAGTGTCCTCATGCCAGGTCGTGGCAGTCCACCTCCCTCCTCCTTACCTGAATTGACCTATAACAGGGAGGGGGAGAGGAACTGACCTTGGCTGAGCACTCCTTGGTTCTGGGCACTTTCTGATTGTGTGTCTATTTCTCCTCACAGCAGCCTCACAAGGAAGGTACTGTATACCCACTTTTTAGATGAGGGGAAAATAAAACAGTAACCAAATGTCTCAAGTTTACCCAGCTAGTTAATGGCAGGTCTGTTGGCTCCCAATGCTCCGCTTCCTCTGGTCACCCTCCTACCTCCCAGGCATCACAGTTGTCAAGACAGGGTGTGCCCAGGAAGCAAGCCAGGGACAAGGATGGTACAAGAGAGGAGGGAAGTTATCCAGGCAGGACCTGCAGAGCCCGGAGGTGGGCACACCCCTATTCCTGTGACGACCGCTGCCACCAGGGGACTTGAGTTGGGCAAGTGGATGGTAAAGGTGGGGAAACTACAACCTTTAGCATCCAGGCCTGGAAGCAAGGGCTTGAGATGGAGGTGGGAGTTAGTTTAGGATTAGAGAGTTAATTTAGGATTCTTTTTCCCATGGACATTTTTTACAGAGTTGAGTCTGTACCTATGATTAATGTCACAATTACACATAAAGAAGCTCATGGTTAACGGAGCCTTTAGGGAGCTGGGTGGAGCCTAAACAAACAAAATAATAATCTAGACAAGTGAAGCATAGAAACAAGGTCTCTTTAAGTCCAAGTCTCTATGTAAATGCAAGTACTGCTCCAAGGAGGTCTCATCTTACACCCTTAGCAGCTCAGCTTGATGAGAGCCAAGGGCATACCTGCAGGTGGTGAGACAGAGGAAAAGGTCTTTGTGCAAAGACACAGTGAGGGGTTCACAGCTTGGCCAAGGCTCGCCCCAGTCTGTGCAATCTTGGAAACCACCTTGGGATTCACATGGTGCCCAAGCTCTGGTAATGCCATGCTCACCACAGAGCGCTCCCCTGTGGCAGGAACTGTGTGCTCTGGACTCTATCCCAGCAGAACCACAATGACAGCACTGCGACAAGGTACAGAGCCACACCACGACAACTCTATGGGCTGTGACAAGGCTGTGTCCAGTGTCCCATTGCTTCTGTGAGATGTATTGTTATAAAGTATGAGGAGGTTGGCATGAAATTATATTGCTAAGGTCAATTTAATTCCCATACAATTTTTTATTCTCTTTCATATTCACCTAAAGATCCACTCCTATCATATGAAAAGAGAGATTTAAATTTCTCTAAACTAAGCTCACTATTTTTAATTATATATAAGACATAGACTTTAGAACAGTACATGTTTGTTCTATATATTATACATTATATATGTGTGTGTGTGTGTGTGTATATATATATATATATGAGCAATAGTTTACTTACATGTAAAGGCAAACATGCTAGCATTAGTAGGAATCAAAATGATGAACTGTACAATGATTCTACATCTCTAACATCATCTTAGAAAAGTTGTCTCACCATTCCATACTCAGCCCAAATTTATCAGTAAGTTTCCCCATCCTCGCATGGTATCAATGGGTCCCAAAGTGTCTTCTGCTTTTCTCCACTGAAGAATATTAGTATGCTTTTAGCATGGGTAAAACAGATTAGAAAAACAAACACATAAAAATAAACCAAAATAGGCTAAAGCAACCTAAACATATTCATTAGCTTTATTCTCCAGTTAATGCTTGATTTTCTGATTTTTTAATTACTTTGTTGTTCAATTAGTTATTTTCATCCTCTCCCCTCCCTTCCCCCCTCCCCCAGCCCCACCTCCCCCTTCCCACTTAGTTCTGTCCATGTGTCCTCTACAGTGATTTTCTGATTTCTAATACAATCAAAATACCTAGAAAAGAATTTTTGCTTTTTAAGAATATGATTATGCTTACAACAATCATCTTTGAAAATCCCTCATTTGTATCACTTATAAATCTTTGTGATCAGTAATATAATGTATCAAGGGATAGCAATTTATGACATTCCTGAGACACTAAAAACATTTTCACTATTTGCTAGAAGAGCAAAGTGTCATTGGTGCAAGCAAATGATCGCTTTTCAAATGATAAAACCCTAAAATGTTTTATAAACTCTTTTTCAACAGGTCAACTGGGACTTGCTTTAAGAATTTGCATAAATAAATTATAAATGGATAGATCACAGCAGGCTGCACTGAGCGAGGTGAAACACCCTGGAGTGAATTTTAAACTGCACCCAGCAGTAAAGAGGCATGTTCAGTATCAGCTAGAGCACAGGTTTTGCTTCATAATCCTTCAGAAATTTCCCCATTCCATGACTTTCTAGGCAGTCTCTTCGGTGTCCTTCATCACATTTAATCTTTCTCCCTTCTCAAGTACTTGTGAACACTCTGTGTGGCCTTATTAAAATTGACTCCTGCACAAAATATGGAGAAACTTAATTGGCTTTCTGGGCAAGTCTGTTTGCGATTACATTTGATATGAATGCTATGCATATTAGCCTAAGTGAAGAAATGAATGAAGCAAGGTCTTAGCAGCACTCACACAACATTACTGGAGCAGGAGCAAAGTAGCAGGCTGCACGGCATGGCTTGGCTCTACCCGCATGACACGCAGCGAGGAGCGGTAACATATAGCACAATGAAAAATGGCATTTGGCACGCAAATAGCAGGGAGGGCAAGGCTCCCAGTACTGGCTCTGCAGCCACCCAACGTAAGCGCAAACTTGGAAACAATTAAACTTGCCTATAAATCCAGAGCCCTGGGAAACTAATGGAGCCCTAAATCAAGAAGGCACAGAAAAGGCAGAGGAAGAAAACTCATTAGCCAACTCACACAGTGGTTTTATGGATGTTCCTTAAAGGGAGGAGCGACTAGGACTATTATAAAACCCCATATTAAACTTTTTAAGGCATTGAGGTTATGATATTAGATCTTAATACTGCTGGCATTGGTAATGAAAACTTTGAAATCCAGAGGATAAAGCAACTATTTTTTAAAGGCTTGTTCAAAGAGTTTCAGGAGGATTATTCATCCATGGTCTTGCTCTGCCAGGGTTGTTGCTAATACAGTCGTGCACAAGTAACAACATGTCAGTCAACAACAGACCACACCGCTGTGGTGGTCCCGTAAGATTCTAACAGAGCTGAAAAATCTGTGGCCCTCACAAAGCCACAGCATCACACATTCCTCACCTGTTCGTGGTGATGCTGGTGTAAACTAACCTGCCACACTGCCACTCATGTAAAAGTATAGCACATACAATTACGTATACTTCATAATACCTGATAATGATGAATGATCATGTTCGTAGTTTATGTATTTACTATCATATACTTTTACCCTTATTTTAGAGTGAATGCTTTACTTATAAAAAATTTTCTGTAAAGCATCATGCCATGTGACGTGGGCAGCAGCCTCATACATCTCATAGTTACCTCATGTCTTGATTGCATCATTTTCTATTGTACTTGATTTAACGTCATGTTGTTTTGTATAGTTCCAAGCAGTGCAGGCTTGTAGCCTAGAGCGCTAGGCCCTACCACATAGCCTAGCTGAGTAATGGCTGTACCATCTAAGTTTAAGGAAGTGCACTCCGTGATGTTCACACAAGGACAGAATCACCTAACAATGAATTCACAGAAGACATGTCCATCATTAAGTGGTATGTGACTATAATCAAATTCCAGCAGCATCTGAGGAAAAGAAACTGATCCCCTTCTTACTCGCCATCCCACCACGCTCAGGATACTTCCTTCAACTCCCTGCCTTCCCACCTAGTCCCTTTATTCCCATTTCTCTTCACGCACATGAAGGGAGTAGGATTCAACCTATCACTACTGCCTACTCAGCTTCACGGTTGTCCAGGCTCAAGAACAGAACTCAGGGTGCAGGCTGGGCAGGTGACACATTCCATTCTTGCACAGATGAGGTCCTTGTTTAAAGTGCAACACAGAATGAGGCTCACTGTTTTAAAAAGGCAAGCAACATGTTTGTGGACAGTTTCATAGCCAAATCTCATATCTGAATCTAAAACTGACCTTGAGTTCTCTCCTATCCTTGGTTGAAGGTGTTTGTGGACAGAGGAGGTACCAGTCAACTCACCAGAATCTACCAACATTAAAATTTCTAAAACTGAACACTAGAAAAATTACCTGGCAAAACCACTAGATTTCCTTGTGTTTTCATAAGCTACTGATTTGTTAATTGGTTTTTCCAAAGCATGCCACCCAATCTAGAGGACCATATTGTAAATATAAGTGCACCATTTGTTCACCTTGACAGGCCTTGTTTTGATGTGCTGATGGGGGCTACTAATCAACACTAATCAATTGCACAATGCAATTTTTTAAAACCACTCCGAATACTTGCAATACAAATAGCATTTGAAATGTAAGAACTTTGTATTTCTCAGCTTCCTGGACCATGTGCTCAATGTCTTCCTTGCACAGACCACCCTTGTCAGCAGTAGTGATGGTAATCTTGTTCTCTTTTCCTGTACTCTACCCCACAGCAGACACATTAAGAATGCCATTGGCACCTCTATCAAAAGTGACTTCAATCTGAGGAACACCACAAGGTGCAGGAGGTATGCCTGTGAGTTCACACTTGCCAAGCAGGTTGTTATCCATGGTCATGGCACACTCACCTTCATAAAACTGAATCAGCACCCCAGGCTGGGCATCAGACTAGGTGGGGAAGGTCTCTGTCTGCTTGGTAGGAATGTTATCGCTCTTGATGAGGACAGTCATGGCTCTACCAGCAGTCTCAGTGCCAAGGGAAAGAACAGTGACAGCCAAGAGCAGCAAATCTTGAACATTTTCAGATTTGTCTCCAGAGAGCAGGGCTGCCTGGACAGCTGCACCATAAGCAACAGCCTCATGAGGGCTGATGCTCTTGTTTGGCTCTCTTCCACTGAAGAAGTCCTGCAGGATTATCTGAACCTTGGGGATACAGGTAGAACCCCCCACCAGAACAACACCATAGATCTGATATTTGTCAAGCTTGGCATCACAAAGGGCCTTCTCTACAAGGTCCAAGGTGCCACAGAAAAGGTTAGCATTTAATGCTTCAAATTGGGCACTGGTGATAGAGGTATAGAAGTTGATTTCTTCATAGAGTGAATCAGTCTCAATACTAGCTTCAGTGCTGGAAGAGAGAGGATGCTTAGCACGTTCACACAAGCAGTTCAAAGGTGAAGAATAGCCCTCTTATTCTCACTGATGTCCTTCTAGTGCTTGCACTTGAACTCTACAATGAAATGGTTGACCATTCGGTTGTCAAAGTCTTCTCCATCTACGTGGGTATCACCAGCCATACATTTTACCTCAAAGATTTTACCTTTTAGTCCCTTTATACCTCTTCCTCCCAGCAATCACCACACTGTTGTCCACATCCATGAGATCTTTTTCCTTTTTTCTCAATCTCTCTACCCCTTAACCTCCCTCACTAGCTGTCATCCTGCTCTCCATATATGAGTCTGTCCCCATTTTACTTGTTAGTTTAGTTCATTCATTAGATTCCACATATGAGTGAAATCACATGGCATTTGTTTCTCTCTGACTGACTTATTTCCCTTAGCATAATGATCTCCAGTTTCATCCATACTGTCACAAAGGGTAAAATTTTCTTCTTTTTTACTGCTGGGTAGTACTCCATAATGTAAATGTGCCATGGTTGTTTTATCTACTCACCTATTGATGGACACTTGGGCTGCTTCTATATCTGGGCAATTGTAAATAATGCTGTAATGAACATAGAGGTGCTTATGTTCTTTCGAATTAGTGTTTTGGGTTCCTTTGGATATATTCCCAGAAGTGGGGTTACAAGCAGTGGGACAAGGTGTCTTCCAAGAACTCAACTGAATCCTGTGCATTCAACATGAAAGCAACTGTTGGAGATGAAAAACTTCAAGGCAAGATCAATGATGACGACAAACAGAAGATTCTTGACAAGTGCAAAGAAATCACCAACTGGCTTGATAAGAATCAGACTGCAGAAAAGGAAGAATCTGAACATCAGCAGAAAGAGCTGGGAAAGGTCTGAAACCCAATCTCACTAAGCTGCACCAGAGTGCAGGAGGCATGCCCGGAGGAATGCCTGGGGGCTCCCCTCCATCTGGCGGTGCCTCCTCAGGGCCTACCATTGAAGAGATTGATTAAGCCAACCTCTTGCATAGATTTAGCATTGTTCCACACAAAATATTGAAGGGTCCATATTTGTAGCAAATTCCATTGCAGTTTTAGAAGTTGAGCTGCTGTATAATAAAACTGAGCATTGTTGATATTGAACATGGACTATGTGCACACGGAAAGAACATAATGCACTTTATAAACACTGTATTGTAAAGTCAAAAAAGTGATGTCCTAAATAAAACTATGTAGAATTAGCACCTAAATAATAAATAAATAAATAAAATGTAAGAACGATTACACACACATCAGGGCCTGACATAAATTTTCTTTTTAAATGTATGTTGTAGATTTGGGTAGAGGGGGCATATTATGTCTTTAAGAGAAAACTGCTTGGACATATATTGTAATATTTTTATCATTATTAATGATTTTTGTGTTGCAAATATTATAACTATACTATCAGTGGGCATTAACATATCTATTTTTCATAACGCTGCACCTTTGAACAAAACTTTATCTTTGATAAAGACATTGTTGATGCTGTGTATTTTATTTATACCGGTTATTTACACTGGCCTGTTAATGTTGAATTGTTTACAAGATTTTTCCATTGCAAATAACATTTAACACAAAGAAAGAGTTCTCGTTCCAATCACTTACAGACATATGATTTCCATCAGCCACTATTCTGCAGTTGGCAGCAGTCATAACAAGGTTTGAAAGTGCATTCAGAAAGCAGTCCTTCTCAGCCCTCCCATCCAGGTCAGGTTTCCTGTCACTCATCCTTCAGGCTCCAAGCTCGGCTCCTCCCTTTAGGAAACAGACAGTGAGTCTTCAGTACTTGTGGGTCTGAGATGTTCTCCCTTTCTCTTTCATGTTTACATGTAGATGTCACCTTTGGCTGCCTTTCCCTTGGCCCAGTTAAATTACATCTCTGCAAGGAAAGTGCCCACAGTAGATGGGGACATGGCCTCATGGAAGCTGAGCTGGTTCAATGTTCCTTTCCTTAAGGAAACAGCCAACATTTCATTAAAGGAAGGGTCACAGAAGACTGAGGTATCTATGAAATGGCGATTGTAGCCCCAAGTATAAAAGGATAGTTAATGTGGCAAAATTTTCTTCCTTTGTACCAATTCTGAGGAGACCCTACTTGCAGAGAGGCTCACCGGTTGCTGTGAGCTGCACAGAGGAGCCAGAGGACCAGAAAAAGCCAAGCAAGGATGTGCATTGGCTGTTTCAGCTCAGGGGAGCTCCCAGCTGCTGTTACGCTCTACCTTCTTAGTTAGAAATAAATGAGAACACCTTTACGGTGGTGACAACCTCCCACAACAACATGCCTCTCACTAAGGACCTCCTTCATCCCTCACCAGGAGAGGAGAAGATGGAACACCAGAAGAAGCACCTGTGCAGAACCCCAGTTCCAGCTTCCTGGGTGTGACGTGCCCAGGATGCTATAAAGTCACCACACCTCCAGCCACAAACAGATGGTAGTTCTGTGTGTGGCTGCCCCACGGTCCTCTGCCAGCCCACAGGAAGGGCAGCAAAGCTTCTAGAGAATGCTCCTTCCCAAGGAAGCAGCACTCAGTGCACCTGACTCCAGGTGAGTGGGGAACCATCCAATAAACACGTTTTGGATACATGCTGTTTATTGTCTTGTTTTACTGCCAGGAAGTCCCTACTGCAAGTTTTCAGGGGCAACCAAAAGCATGGACTGCCCGAGTCATTTGGGGCAATCTGTGAAGGCAGTTTCCAAGTCAGAACTATGTGGTCCTGAGCATACAGACTCCTGACCTGGTAAGATGAAAGCTGTTGATGTTAGCACTGCAAAGAGGGTAAAGATGGGGATCTGGTAGGAACCCAGGAACTTCCAGAGGACACACTCACATTGATCTATGCATTGGCCAGAACAAAGGAAGATAACTGTTATTTAATAACGCATCTAGGGCAGATGCTGCATTTTAAATCTCGTGTGGTCATAAGAGTATGTAGCAGCACTCAAAACCCAGCCCTCTAGAATATCGTTTTGCTTCTTCCCAGCCTATGCAGACAACTGTACTTGAACAACAATAAAATAATTTTTTAAAAAAGAGGTGAACTATACTTGGCTCCATCTTTTTTGGCTTCTTCCCACTCCAAAATAATAAACTCCTCCAATTCTTGGCCCTCTTACTCCTTCCTCTCAGCTTACCAAAGAATATTTAAATCCTCTGCTATTTAGAAATAACTGTTACCTTGCCTGTGCACTTTAACTCCAGGTGACGTGCCAAATTTGTGGCAATCTATGGTGGTTGAATTTCTAATTCTAATCCCTCTAACACAAAACATTTATTTGTCTCTCGAGTGACATCTTAAATCTAGGAGTCCCTTATCCTTGTTTATGCAAGACATCATTCCTAGGGAACATTCAGATTTGTATATAACATTGTCCTTAATAAAATTTTACACTCCTGTCTTTGATGCATAAAATAAAGAGACAGATAATACATAGCTAGCCAGCTAGCTAGATAGACAGACAGATAGATGCCACTATCATGAGGCTTCTGCCTGCTAATCTGTGACTCACCCAAAATGCTGCATCTCCCCTGTATTTTCCTTCATAGCGTTTAACCCACATTCTTTGTATTTTTGTTCTATGCATTTTATACATGTGTCATGTTATACACTCATGAATTGAGATTACATAAAATTACATACCTAAATAGTGTCTTCTTTTCTGTGTCTTTTGTTCTTAGGCACATTCCATAAAATCAGGCACTGTGAAAATTTTTTTTCATCAAATTCCACCAGTGCACCAGAGTGCCTGACACATCGGGGGTGAAAAATCAACAATTTTTTGATAAACCATTATTGACGCACATGAAAAAGACTGCTCTCTCACTCTGCAATGGCACCAAGTCCCTCGATTTTGTTTTCTCCACATCCATGAAAATCAGTGACTCTCTCCATCACCTGGCAGATCAGTCGGTGGGTCCTCCCTTGCCCATGACTCAGCAAAACGCCCTTCAATGGGGGGAGGGGCATGGAGGCAGAGGTGAAGCAGAAAGGAGCCTCATTGGCTCTTCACTGCTCAGAGAAATTCCTTGTTGAACGGTTGCAAAAATTACTAGTTATTTTCATGGTGTCCTGTTCTACTTTGGGTCTCTAAAACATATTCACACAAACACACACACCCCAACATGAGTATACCACAATGTTACATGAATTATGCATTTTTGAGTTATTTGACATAAAATTAAGTTTTGAAAACTTAATTCTGGATACTTGATGGCACTTACTCCCCTTCGAATAAGTACCAATTTCAGTTCAGACATTCATTAATCACTCTTTATTAATTCTCATTGTTTCCACATTTTCATTGTACGTTCTTTGAAATAAAATGATGGCTTCCCCACAATCCACATAATCAACTGATATATCAACTCACACCAAAAGAAACCACTCAAATGAAAACAGCATCATCCACGATGGGTAGGAATCACATGAACCACTCAGGTCCAACTCACCATAATGAGCATAAAGTGATACTTGCTTGTGACAGAGCAAAGCGTAGTGAGAGGGACCCATACTTGTCTCCCTATTACCCTCCGTTCCTATGAAAGCTTTTGTCACCAGAAACAAGTGATACAGATCTAAAGTTAACCAAACATTTGCAAACCACCATTCTAATTTAATACTGACCAAGTTTTTTAGTCAATAGGTTATAGATGAAGCAATTTCTAACTAGAATTTAAAATAAAAATTTATGAAAGTTTCCTCAAATAGTATTTTGTTTAAGAACAAAAAGCCGTGTGAAGTCCCCACACAGCGTATGGTATACACCGTCTAAGACTTTTATCCTTTCCTTATTTTTTTTCTTCCAATCATTACTTTTTTCCAAGTCAACGGAATCCTTTACCACGCTATCATGTCTGTTTTTATTTTTCCACATTACTGTCTTATCTTTGTGCACATGTAAATACATTTTACAGTTATAATCACAGTGCTCGATATTTTGTAATTGCATCTTTCAATTAATATGTGCTTACCTTTCTACCTTATGAAATCTTTAACATTTTTCATGGCTGCCTAATATCTCTTAAGTTCCTTAAGCACAACCTTATCATTGAATGTTTAGGGCATTTTTAATTTATGTCTGTCATTAAATATATTTTTACATATAAATGTTTTAAGCCTTTTAAATGGTTTGCTTGGTAAAGATTTTCAGAAGAGAAAATCAGGATCAAAGCCTCTGAAGCTTTTTATGTCTCTTTCTGTGCTTAGTTATTTTACAAAAAGGATGGGTCGATCTTCACTGCTCTAGGGATCGATGAGCGAAGCCCTTTTACAAAGACCTCACCACGATTTACTTTTAGCTTTAATGTTTTTCTTATAACAAATGTCACTTAGTATCTCATTATTAATTATCAGTGGGGTTGAACATTACATGTCTATTCTATAGGATTACATGAATTGTCTATTCATCCATTCACATTCTTATCCCATTTTCCTATTTCCTTCTATTTTCAAAAGGCATTTTTAATTGGCTGTTTGAGCCACAAAAAAAAAAGTCTCTTAACTTGACCTAAATGCAAAAAGGCAATAAAAGCAAAATCAGCACAAACTTGCCACGCTGCCATAGAGAACAAGGCTGTCACCAGAAGCCCATTAACAGAAGAATAACCCTTTCCAGGAAAACACCGTCTGCTTAACCCAGTCAGTTCCTTAGACTTGAAGGAAGGAGAAAATCTATTATTGTGGATTTGAAGGCCGCACTTCATTAGGAAGTTGTAAATTTTACTTTTAAATCACCAAGTAACTTTTCTACAAACACAGTGATTGGTCACTAATGATAAAACAGATTAAATATAATTAAGAATCCAACCAAGGGAAAACCTATGCAGCTCATTCATTATGATCAACCCAATTTACACGATGTTCACTGCTCATACAAGATAGCAGTTCTGATCATTTGTATCCTGTATTTTCCAAAGTACTGGGCGGGGACATGCCCCATGTTACTTGACATCACAGAGAAGGGCGACCCCACGGAGCACCCAGTGTTCCGGTGCCTGGGCCGTCCTCAGGTCCACAGCAGCGATGTAATTCAAGTCCGTTCGGACAGGCTTCTTGTAGATGGGGCAGGAGTAAAACCGGGGATCTCTCATAGCTATAAAAAATTCATACAAGAAAAAAACTTGGTGACTTTCTAATTTAAGTAACTCAAACAGTGAAGAGCCAAATGTACGCGTTTGAAGGTCATTCCAAAGAGATGGGTTTGGTAAAATGAGAGAAATTCTTCCTGAGGTCAATCCCTAGATGTGAAGCAGATGCTAACCGCAGGTTTCCAGTGGATATGACAAGGTATCCAGACATACTCAGGTTTTCCCCACTGGCCTCTTGTCCCATGGGAGTAACCCCTGCCCGTATAACATGACCATGAACCTCCCACCGCTTCCTCCCTCCCCCTCCTTTCCTTCAACATTCCCTTGCCACCCTTTCTCCTTTACTTTCCTGCCAAATCTTGTGCTCTCATACCCTCTGTGTTTTTCCCTCAGAGCTTGCCTTTGGCACAAGGCACCTGTCCCTTTTAATCAGATATCCACAACCAGTGCTCACTATTATTATTATTTCAAACTTCTGTCTTCAATGCTCTGTGTCATAGTCCAAACCACATTTGAAATCCCAGGACAGAGGATGGTCCCAACTCCTGCCAGGTGGTGTGAGTTCTCCATACGTGTAGAGAAATCGAAGTGGCTGAGAGGCAGAGAGTCATAGCAGAGTTCAGCTTCCTGAGATTCAGTCTGCCTTTTTGAATTAGAGGAATACGTGCAGTGTCCAAAGCCACATATGAAAGGCAACCCGTGGAAGGCCACCCTTCAAAGGTCCTCCCTAATGTATTCGTCCTTAATCAAAGGCTCACTTTCTCGCCACCCTTGGAAACCCCATGAACAGGGGCAAATCCAAGCCTCATAGGGCCATAAACATTCAATTTGGTAAAAAGGGATCTTTAAGAAAAAGAGTACAAATTTACAAATATATAAGTAGGCTTTGGAAAGAGCCTCTGCATTGAGTAGACTTGGAGTTTAAGCTTCATCAGCTTCTTGTTAAATCCACTCTGTCCAGAGTGGTTTATCTGCATATCTTAGAGCATCCATCTCAGGAGGCAGTATATTATTTCCCCTTCTCTTCCAGATTATAAATTTCTTCAGGACAAAAGGTTGCATCTGCACCCATCCTTGCACTCTTCTGGAAGGCCGATATTATAAATGACCCTCATACGACTATTGAGATGAAAACACATTTAACCAAGAGGTTAACTTTGTTTTTGTGAATTAGTGCTATAAACATGGGCACTGATACATGAAAACAGTAACTCTCTAAATGCAATGTTAATATATCAAAGTGACTGAATTTATTTCTCCAAACTAACTTGCTCAGTAATTTAGTTTTTCCTAGCACATTACAAAAGCAAGGCACTATCAGAAGTTAAAGTCTCATTTGTTGGCCTAATAAAACCTTCAACCTGCTGTACCATATGTTTTTATATCTTCATTATAATTAATTTTATCAGAAGAAGTTAAATATTTGAATATGATAATATTACAGGTATGTTTCAATACAAAATATTAAATGTTCTAAAGCAGTAATTCTTAACTGGCGGCAAGTTTCCCCCAGGGTCGGGGGTGTGATTTGCCAATCTCTAGAGAGATTTTTTGTTATCAGACTGGGGAGGTGCTGTCAGCATCTAGTGAGTAAAGGCCAGGGGTTCTGCTAACATCCCATAATACCCAGGGCAGCCGCTCACGACAATGAGTTGTCTGGACCAGAAATGTCAGTAATACACAGGTGTGACACCTGGTTCTAAAATAGACATTTTACAGTATTTTAAAGCTCTGTGTTTGCTTAACCACATGAAATGCATCATTAGAAACCATCTAAATAATGTAACACCTAATTTTTACATCTAGGTACTATTTTTAAAATTATCATAGGAATGTTATTGGTAATCATAATTGCACAAATATATGAATATATGTCAATAACAGTAAATTCATGAAGTGCCGTCAATACTGACTCTACTAACTGATATATTTAAATGCTTTAATATAGAATCTGGAAACGAAACAAATACATAACTGCTTGCTCTTCTGGATGAAAATTTAACTAACAATCATTTTGTAAATCTTGCTGTAAGCCATTGGAGTCTTACATATGAACCAAATGATAATTATAATAATTATACCTTGGCAAGTATTTGACTACTTAGATTTTAATCCCCAGAAAAATATAATTAAGAAAAAAATAATATCCTTTTCCATAAGCAGGTAAAAAAAAATCCTCTGAAATATCGATCCAATGCTATTTATTTGTAACTGCTTCAGAACCGAAGGGCCCGTGCCAAGGCACAGCATGCCGCAGACTTCGGCAGGAGGGCTGGGAGCCGCTGAAAACACACTTTCATAGTAAAAGTGCTGACAGATGCTGAACAACCACACAAACAGATGATTCCAAACCATTACGCCTGCTTAGACAAATAACTTTGAAGGAAAAAATAAGCCTACTACGTAGGTAGAACAAATCAGCTAAATATGTGTAAAGCCTTGGGCTCCAGAAGGAGGAGCAGAGAAGCAGCTGTCAAAACTGGTGAGCCACAGGGTCCAGGAGCCTAACGGCCTGAAGAAAACACCTTGAGGGAATTTCATTTTCTAACTAGGTAATTTCCCTCTCTAGCCTACATTTTTCACCCAAATGTTATTACATCATTTATTCCGTCCCATACCCAAAATAACCAAGTTCTGTAGAGATCCCCTATGTAACCTTTAAATCAGGGGTGTCCAACCCACAGCCTGCGGGCTTCATGCAGTCCAGGATGGCTATGAATGCGGCCCAACATAAAATCATAAATTTACTTAAAACATTATGAGATTTTTTTGTGTGATTATATGTCACAATGTATTTAATGTGTGGCTCAAGAAAACTTCTTCTTCCAGTGTGGTCCAGAGATGCCAAAAAGTTGGATGATTTAGTAAATCATCCCTTTATTTAACCCCTCTTTTGCTAATAACATTTTATAGGAGTATCCAACCTTTTGGCATCTCTGGGCCACACTGGAATAAGAGTCGTCTTGGGCCACACGTTAAATACACAAACACTAATGAAAACTGACAAGCAAAAAAAAAAAGGTTTAAAGAAAATTTACCATTTTGTGCTGGGCTGCATTCATAGCCACTCTGGGCCTCATGCAGCCTGCAGGCCCGGGGTTGGACACCCCTTTTTAAGATATTAAATAGAGCTCTCTTACAGATGATATTTCTTTTAATCTTTCAACAAGCATGTGAGATATCAATAATAAAATGATTTATTGTATGCTACGTGCTGAACATCATCAGTGTAATTCTCTCAACAGCCTGTGAGATGGGAACCATTATTAAATCCATTTTACAGATGAGAAATTGGACCATGAGCAGGCGAATTCCTTGTCCAAGGTTACAAAGCTATAGGTGACCCAGTAAGAACCAAGCCTCGCCAGAACGGATCCAGAGCCTATGCTCTTCATCTCAGCAAGAGCTGGACATACTACGTGTATGCACGTGCCTCTGGGTCTTTGCAGAAAGATGTGAAAATCAGCCAGAGATAACTAGATACCTGACTTCAGTTCCTGGCATATTCGAGTCCCCTCCAAAGCCATCTGACTAATTCCTATGGTGATAAAGGCAGGGGAGCAACCTAGATATCTAGGCACCTGGTTTACTCTCTTCTACCTATGAACATGTGGTCCCACCAGTAAGTAGGCAGGGGAGGCAACCCCCTTTAGCCTGAAACATGAAGGGAGGGAGGACATCAGGTGAGATCTCCCTTCAGCAGAGGATCTTAGTGTGTCTGCTTTAGCAGCTACCTGAGAAAAATAAACTTATGACTTCAAAATGCAAGGAGCTGTCCTCGTTTGCAGTTTAGCCCTGATTTTCAAGCTCCAGCCCAGACACCTCAGAGACTGCCTAAATGCACAGTCTTAAATAGAACCCTAACCCCAGCAATTCCCAGAGGTTTGCATTCATCCCACGACAGATGGGATTCTGATACCAGCTTTGGTGGGCGGGAATCACAGGCAAATTGCATAATGTTTCTAGATCTTAATTTCCTTATCTACAAAATCGGCATGCTATATCTGATGGAGTTGTTGTAAAGGTTAAATAAGTTAATATATGTGAATATCTGCCATTATGTAATGTCTGAAATGCAGTAGATGCCAAAGACGTGTTAGATTTGTACCCCTCTCCCCCTTCTTTACCATTCCCACCATGTACTTACTTTTGCACAGAAGCAAAGTCCCCAGGCTTGTACTCCCCTTGTCTTTGACAGAGTCCCAGGTTTACAAACTCAAAGTGGGTTAAACGCTATGGGGCTCAGGAGTCAGAAGCGATCCACCTCCTGGGCACCCATGTGCTATTCCCACCTCCAACCCACATCTGCAATGTTAGGCGGGGGAACAGTTATAGGGCATTCTTAGAAAAATGTGTTCCCAAGCAGGACATATCCTCCTTAGCTGCAGGGACCCTGAGATCCTTCTCAGGCTACATCATGACCAGAGGCACCTATACATCTTGCTTTGTTCCCTCAGAATGCTGTAATCACAGTTTTCTTATCACATCTGCTACAGCACTGCGGTTCATTTATAAGCATCGCTATCTACATAGTAAATATGCAAGGAAACAAATCCTTCCTATGTGCCTTCTTTCATCCTCCTTTGAAAATAGAGGACCCGAGTTCTGTGAGTGCTTTTACCCTCTTGGTAATAGAATTTAGCACTATTTGGGCAACTTTTCCATGATGTCCGAACAAGAAGCATGAATAAAATAAACAGTTGGAGATCCATCACTCAATTTTTAGAGTTCAAATAAATCTCTAGACTTCTTTTTGGAAACAAATAAGCCAATCCAGTATAATGATAATAATGATAAATTATTTCAACTGAAAATTGCCCTTCATATTAACATGAGATCAACTCACTATAAGAATTTTAATTTTTTTTTTTTTAGATTTTATTTATTTATTTTCAGAGAGAGGAGAAGGGAGGGAGAAAGAGCAATGTGTGGTTGTCTCTCACATGGCCCTCACTGGGGGCCTGGCCTACAACCCAGGCATGTGCCCCGACTGGGAATCGAACCGGGACCCTCTGGTTCCCAGCCTGCGTTCAATCCACTGAGCTACACCAGCCGGGCCAGAATTTTAATTTTAAAACACTGTGCTTTTGTTGGAGTGTCCTTTGGCCATTAACAATGCTACACCTCTTTATCTTAATTAGAACCCTATTCAGTTATCAAAAATGAATGAAAATTAGACATAATATATAAAAAGAGCAAGAGAATGTTATTTTTATGATTAAACAAGCATCTCTCAACAATAAAGTTAATTAGCAAAACAAATTTCCACCAATTTCTATTGAACAAAAAAAAGAATAGATAACTAAAATGTTTCTTTTTCTTGTTTTAGGACTTTGAAATTAGTCACTTTCCCTTTGTTTATTTTATTTCCTCCCTTACCTGCTGCTAATGAGCCTCACTGTTGACTAACGCCCAGCAGGGCGAACACGGTGCTTGTAGAAAAATCTGTTCTGAAATAAGGAATTGCCTGAATTATAAAATTATTACTTTAATACTACCATGCTGAGATGCTCAATGTCATATTGCAATGGATTTTTACAGTTTAGTCACAAGAAATGAAAATGTAACCCTTAACTCCACATGAGAAAGACCTTTCTTGCATTTTATAAGGAAAACATTTTTTACAACATGTTGACTAGCTACAATGATAGGACAACACAAATTTTCTAAAATATGATTTTTAGCCAAAAGAACATTTTATTTTTATTTGTATAAAAGAGCCACTGCCCCAGGACCTCACACCATGCTGAGAACCAGTAAACGCAAGGTCACAGGCAGCACGCTTGCCCCATCTCGGGCCGACCCGCATCCTCTCAGATACGGCCAGGGTTTCCTGAGCAGGGTATCCAAGGGCCAGGGCCTGTGCTGAGCCCTCACCTTTCTCTCCTCTCCCCATGGGCTCCTCTTCCTCTACACACCTTCTCTCTGTTCCTCCAACACAGCAACCCTTTGCTAACTCACACCTTCGCGCTCTTGCCTCTGCTTCCGGATATCAGCAGAGCCACTTTCTGCCACTCAGATCCCAAATCAATGTTCTTTCCTCATTGAGGCCTTCCTTTAACCCCTGAATTACTTTACTCCTTAGCACACCAAGTGTGTGCTTTTCTTTATAGGAACAAAAAAACTACATGACATCAGTATGTTCACTTACAATCAACTGTCATTAGTCATGGGATTCATGCACATAAAGTCTCCATGAACACTGAATCAGGGACCATGGAACCTGTGCTCCTAGGGGAAATAGAGGCTTAGGTTCCTGAGAGGCTCTGGTCCCATTTTCAACAACCCACCAATACATAACCTTGTTTTATGTGTGTTTGCACTTAAAGACCCCTTTGTAATATGCATGGTTGACTCACTGACATTGACTTCAAGGCCGCCAGCACTGTATCTCATGTCTACATGAAGCACATCTAACACACATGTTTTCTCCATAAAGCACGTGGCAGCCTTCTTGTACTCAGGACACCAGACAGCACTTCAGGACTACACTTGGGAATTCTATTATAAACAGCGAAAAGTACACAAATGTGAAATGTAACACTAAACTGACCACCAAAAGGACACTTGTTTACAGCTGAGACAGTGTCACATAATCAACCTCAACTGGGAATGTGCATGTTGCGAGCCTCACATTTTTCATTGCTTTGTGTATGTCTGTCAATGATCACAAAAATGCCAAAAACGTGGATTTGGGGGTCACAAACAAACTTAGCCAGTAGGTGATATCCATGAGTAACAAGGATTGTCTATATTTGCTTTGTTTTAGGCTACCCTTCCCCCTCTTTTTTAAAATATCCTCACCAGAGGATATGTTTTATTGATTTTAGAAAGAGAGAGGGAGAGAAAGACATCATCAACATGAGAGAGAAACATCGATTGGTTGCCTCTTGTATACACCCTGGTTGGGGATTAAACCTGCAACCTAGGTATGTGCCCTGACCTGGGATCAAACCCGCAGTCTTTTGGTGTACAGGATGATGCTCCAACCAACTGAGCCACCCAGCCAGACCCACCCTTCCCTTTGAGTTCCATGAGAATAGGGATTCTCCCCGGTCTTTTTTCACTGTTGCATCCCCAGCACCTAAGCAGTACAAGGCAGATGGTCATTACCAGATAATTATTCATGGACTGACCAAATAAGCTAATTCTATTTCCCTCTGCCAAAAAAAAATTTGATCTTTAACTTCCTAGCACACTCATTCTTCTCCTGCAGAGCACATCTCAGAAGCAGTCTGTACCAACCTCCCAGGCATAGTTTTGATCTCCTAAAGGCTTCCTGGGTGAATCTCTATTATAATACGTATTAAATTCTATCTACACTTCAGTTTCCCTCACTAGACTGAGTCCTTTGAGGGTTAAATCTGATTCACAGTTACCTTGTGTCTCTTGTACCTAAGGCCATGGCTGATATATATATAAAGCACTCAGTGAATGTTTGCTTAAAAAATAAATTCTCATAGTTCATAAACTCTCTTTCCTTCACCCATGTTCCAAATGGGTATTCATCTATGAATGGGGATGCTAAAAGCTGTCTTTTAAAAAGATGTTATATTTTATCCCTTTTTTAAAAAAAATATTTTGTCCTTCTGTCACGAAATCAGTATTTCCTTAGGATCCACTACCATGGTTACCTCTAGAGTTTATGGCTAATAGTAATCACTTCACTGTGTCTGTGTGTGTTGGATTAAAGACTTAAATGTAAGTCATGACACAATAAATGTTCTAGAGAAGAACATAGGCAGAAAAATCTCAGATATTCCACACAGCAATATTTTCACTGATATGGCCCCAAGAGCAAGGGACATAAAGGAAAGAATAGACAAATGGGACTTCATCAAAATAAAAAGCTTCTGCACAGCTCAAGAAAACATCAGCAACATGAAAAGGGAACCAACCATATGGGGAAAATATATTTACAAATAATACCTTGGACAAGGGTTTGATCTCTAAAATATATAAAGAACTCACACAAATCCATTCCAGAAAGACAAACAACCCAATTAAAAAATGAGCAAAGGACCTGAACAAACACTTCTCCAAGGAGAACACACAGAGGGCCCACAGACATATGAAAGGAGGCTCAGCATCACTAGCCATCAGAGAGATGCAAATTAAAGCCACAATGAGATACCACTTCACACAAGTGAGAATGGCCATCATAAACAAATCAACAATTAACAACTTCTGGCAAGGCTGTGGAGAAGAGGGAACCCCAATACACTGTTCGTGGGAATGCAGACTGGTGCAGCCACTATGGAAAACAGTATGGAATTTCCTCAAAAACTACAAATGGAACTGCCTTTTTTTTTTTAATGATTTTTTTAATCTTTTTTTTTTTTTAAGATTTTATTTATTTTTAGAGAGGGGAAGGGAGGGAGAAAGAGAGGGAGAGAAACATCAGTGTGTGGTTGCCTCTCACACGCCCTCTACTGGGGACCTGGCCTGCAACCCAGGCATGTGCCCTGACTGGGAATCGAACCGGGACCCTTTGGTTTCCAGCCTGCGCTCAATCCACTGAGCTACACCAGCCAGGGCAGAACTGCCTTTTAACCCAACAATTCCACTGCTGGCATTATACCTTAAGAATCCTGAAACCCAATCCAAAAGAACCTATGCACTCCAATGTTCATAGCAGCACAATTTACAATAGCCAAGAGCTGGAAGCAACCTAAGCACCCATCAGTAAATGAAACTATGGTACATTTACACAATGGAACACTATGCAGCAGAAAGAAAGAAGGAGCTCCTACCTTTCACGATGGCATGGATGGAACTGGAGAGCATTATGCTAAGTGAAATAAGCCAGGCAGTGAAAGACAAATACCATATGATCTCACCTACAAGCAGAACCTAATTAACAAAACAAACCAGCAAGCAAAATATAACTAGAGACATTGAAATTAAGAACAAACTGACAGTAACTAGAGGGGAGAGAGGAGGGGATAATGGGAGGGCGGGGAAGGGGAAGGATCATCAAGGAACATGTACAAAGGACACATGGACCAAGCTAAAGGGGGTAGGATCACGGGTGAGAGGTAGGGATGTGTGGGGTGTGGGGGAGAGGGGGGAAGATAATGGAGACAACTGTACTTGAACAACAATAAAAAAATGTGAGTAAAAAATAAAGTGATTACTGATAGGTAAAAAAAGAGAAAAGAAATTTTAATTTAAAAAATGAACAGGAAAGGCCCACATGCGCTGAAAGGTATTTATTGCTGAGAAGAGTGTAGCTGAGTAAAATGCAACAACAAAAGCCCCCAGAAAACATCAAGCCATTGATGGAAAGCAGTTTAGGTAATTTTAGCCTTATCAAATAAAGCTTTGATGACTTTGTCAAGGTAGAATAACATATGTGCTTCAAAGATATGTTATTACATTCATAGGCTGAAATGTGAATCCAGCAATCTGCCATTAGCTCCTGGATTAAGCTAAATGTCCTTGAATTCAATCTGGATTTCATGACCCAGCTTCAATCTCCAGCTGGGAGAGGCACCATATCCAGTGAGCCCTGGGCTGACCTGCCTAGAAAGCCTCTTTCCACCCCTTTCCCCTCTCATCATCTCCATCCTTCCAAGCCCAGCCCAGGCCCATCTGCCCTGACCACTTCACCTTACTATTAGCTCACCCTCCTTTCCCACCACTTATGAACTCTTCCAAACACTTGCTTCTTATGTGATCGGCAAACACTTTATGATCCATATATATTTTACCTGCTTTATTAGACAGGCAAGAGCTATCTGGATAACTATTGCCTTCCCAATAGCACCCAAGAAAGTGACTAATGGTCAATAAATACCCATTAAACATGGGTGTGAGTGTGAAGCTAGTTGATAAAATAATCAAATCCTTATGTGATACAAAAATAACAAGATTCTGTGTTTATAGTGTCATTGAATCTAAGAATACCAACCATCCCTGAATGCACAAGAAAACTTACTGTTGTTTTCCGCATAAATCCTGATGACAGGCATCA
Organism: Micronycteris hirsuta; assembly: GCA_004026765.1. NCBI lineage: Eukaryota > Metazoa > Chordata > Mammalia > Chiroptera > Phyllostomidae > Micronycteris > Micronycteris hirsuta. The sequence goes on from PVJI01001406.1 coordinate 32,427, forward strand.
ACTCAAAGAGCACTTTTGGTTTGGACTCAATGAGTTTCATGTTCCTCTTGTCCCAGCCAGCACCTTCAAGATATAAACCGTAGACATAGACGCCCTCTGTGGGAGGGGCAGAAATGTCATCCCTCATCCACTTGGTGACTTCATTGCAAAGCACCATATTGTCCAGAGCCCAGCCTTTGTTGGCCCGAGTTATCTCCTGCTCCAGGCAAGAACAAAGCAGAGGATGCAATTAGCAATTAGAGAGGTTTGTATGTACAGAGCATAAATTACAGTGCAGCCCCAAACTACCCTAATGCAAAGTGAGTAGAATGGTATTTAAGGTTAAAAAGATTCTCTCAGAAGCAATACTCATGTCCCACGTTAACCACTTGTACATATATTTTTTTATTTTATTATATATATAATAAAATCAAATATAAAAATAGCAAATAAAGATTTTGAAATTCAAGCTAGCAGCCTCGGAACAAGTTCCTGGATTTGTGTTCAGAACAATGTAACAGCTAGCACCCATAAGAGACAGTCATTCTCTGTCTTATTATATTCTCTAAAACCATAATGAAAGAGGAGAACTTTATAGGAGAAAATTATGATAATACAACAGGTATAAATCAGAGCTATTACCTGTCGCATTGCAGTTAAAAATCCTTGGGGGTTAAAAAAGCCTGTCATCCAGAAGCAGTGGGGTCGGCCATTGAAAACCCAAGAGGTAAACTGGCAGTTTCTTTCTATAAGTTCAGTAAACCAGAAACCCAATGTACTTGAAATCCATGATGCCTGAAATACATACATTAAAACAATTAATACAGGTTTAATTTGGCTGTCTAACTGGCTGTTCACATAAAAAAATGATAAAATACCAATTTCACTTCTAGAATTTAAAAGTCCCTAAGACATGGACTGCCCTGAGGTTCTGAAATTTAAGCTTGCAAATGATTCTTCCTCCATGAGATTATATGACAGAATCAGCTAACAATCACAGAATACCAGATCCACCGAGAGCCCGGATGCTGCCCCAGATGTCTGTGGTCAATAAAATCACCTTCCACTTACAAACATATTCATCACCAATTCTGCTATAGAGCAAATAAAACAATTGTATTAAATTTAACTGCTTTCAACTATTTTCCTTCAGTTACATTTTCAGTAGATGCGTTATAAAACAAGATCTCTATTTATGTGAATGTGCTCATGGTCTAATCAACGGTTTAAAATATATTCTCTGAATAACAATTCAGAGAAACCTTTCTCCATTTATAATTTGTAATGAGGCAAACAACAATTATTTTCTAAAGTTCTGTCCCTTAGAATGTACTTTGATTTCCTCTGATGAAGGAGCAGATGTAGAAACACAGGTCCCTTTACCACCAACAAATCAATTACATTCATTGTGTAATGGTCCTCCTGAATTCACACGTGGAGCTTCTATGGTTACAACTGTCAAGGATATGTCATTGATGTTACCAGCAGCTGTGCTGGCGGGTGTCTCCAAATCATATTTTATAACATGTTACTGCAACTGCAATATTTTATGTATGAATAAATGTAGTGATCAACCTGGAGAGATATACCACTTGAATTTCAAATATCTTAAAAATTAATTTTCCTGTTTTACAAAAAAAAATGGGATTCCAAAGACTGATAGTATATTGATCATAATTTTAAAATTCAGTAACTCATTCTACTCAACATTTAGAGATATGTTAACTAAAAAGAGAAGTGTTGATACTACATTTGATCTGAGGACACAGGGAACCACTATTGAGAGGGTGCCTCCTGGCAAGGGTCCCTGTTGCAGAACCTCCAAGCGAGGTGCTGACCAAGCTCGGTTTGCTGGTTAGTGGGTAACAAAACAGTGGCTAGTGACCAGGCAGCTTCTCCTTCTGTCACTGGCACTGAGGAGAGGCAATTCAGATAGAAAACTCTCTGGCCTTGGCAATAAATTTGTTAAAGGTGAAAAAGAGAGAAAGGGGTCTGATGAAAGCTAATTTTGAGTTTCTAAGCTGTGTGATTAGAGCTATGACTAGTACTGTCATCAAATAATAGGAAGAAGTCAATAGGAAGGGCACTCCTCAGGTACTTTATGCTGCCTGTGGGACCCACTGCCTTGGAATCTGCCTGAACCCTGGGTGAGAAATTGGAGATTCAGCACTAAGTGCATCTCTTCTGAAAGACTATCCATTCTAATCCCATCAGGTCTCACCTTCCCAATAACCTGAGTAACTTCAAAAGGCCAAGCACCTAGTCACCCCATGACCCAGTTTCATCTCTAGATGCAGTCCTCTCCATACACCCCCCAATCTGACCCAATCCTCAGCTCTCTGCCCTCCCAAGTCTTTCTATTGCACCTGCAGTATCCTCAGCGCCATGACCAGCAAACTTCTCAAGATCCTTCACCTCTTCCTTGAACATCCCCCCCACCTCCTCTGCAATCTCTCCCCCACCCTCACCCAGGAAAGACTGTCCGTTGTAGCCCTCTCAGAATGCAAGATACTGTTTACTGCACAGCCATTGGGAGCAGGGAAGGAATAGATATCCCTCTTGCTGACACGTCGTAGTTTCCCATCACTCTCTTCCTTTGTATCTCAGGCACTCTGGACTTCCCATCCTCACCCGTTCCTGTTTCTATCACCACTGGTTACTGCCTCTTATTTATCAAGGAATTTGGCTCCGGGTTTGCTCTTCCATTCCATCCCCAAAATAATCATGATGATGATGGTGGTGGTGGTGATATAAATAGTGGTAATGGAGGTCTGGTGGTGGAGGAGGTGGCAGGGATGATGATGGTAGTGAAAGAGGTAGTGGTGATAGAGCTGGTGAAAGTAGTAGGGGCGCTGGTAGGGTGATGGCCAGGAAGGTGGTAATGATGGAAGTGGTGGCAGAGATGGTGGTGGTGGTGATGGCGGTAGTGGTAATGGAAATGGTGGTGGTAATGGAAATGGAGGTGGTGGAGGTGGTGGGGTGGAAGTGGTGGTGATGAAGTAGTTAGTGGTCATGAAGAAGGTGGTGGTGGTGGAGTTGGTGGCGGTAATAACGGTGGCAGTGTGGGAGGTATGTGGTTGTAAGAATAATAGCAAGCACTGACATAACACTGGCCACATGCCGGGCACTGTTCTAAGTACTTTACATTCTTCAATTTATTTAATGCTCACAAAGCCCGTAGGAGCGGTGAGACTAATCATCCCTATGTTACAGATGAGGAAACTTAGGCACGGCAAGACAAGTAGCTTATCTGAACTTGCACAGCTTGGATGTGGCAAAGGCACAATTTGAAGGTAGTATTCTGGCTTCAGAGTTCAGCTCATAACCCATTAACTGTGTTTATTTACTTCCACAAATCATTCTTGGGGACACCAGGATCCATGTGACTGACCCATTTAATACCCTACCTTCTTGTATCATGACCTCTGATCTCTAACAATCCACTTCATTCACCCAGTCCCACCCTTGCACTTTCAACCTTGTCATGAAACACTGTCCTCTCGGGCAAAGCACATTATCTCCATAACTCTCTTTCCTTCCAAGGACAGAGCGCTCCATTTACATAACACTCCAGGCTTCTCTATCCCTCACTCCCCTCACTCCAAGGAGGTAAAGAAACATATCTGACTTGAGGGGAGGTGGGGCATGGCACAGACAGTTTGTTAAATGACCAGCGAGTTTTCATCCCATGTGGGAAGTGACCCCTACACGTCCCAGTCTCCCATTCATGTTGTCACGTTGTGTCCCTGCATCTATTCTGATCCATGAAGATCAGACCCAGTATACCTTGTCCATTCCTCCCTTCTCCTGACTATGACAACTTCGCAGGCCATACGGTGGAAGAGCCACCACCAGATGGTGGGGTCTCTGCCGGATGAGCCCCACTCTAACTGTGGGGAGCCGTGGCCCCACCCAATGTGTGGGAAAGAAAGAGAAGTAACCTCCAATGTGTGTCAGTAGATCAGCATGGAGACAGCCGGTGGTTAGGAAAGTCCTATCAGCAGCAAAAAACACAGAGATACATGTTCAGAAATAGCAACTTTCTCTTTTCCTTCTGGGGCTCAGAAGCCTGCAGGGAGCACATGCCCTGCTTTTCTCTGCATGCCCTAGTTTCATAAGAAGACACTGCAGAGGAGCCCTGTGGACACCTTGCTCTTGGATGTCCCACCTCTAGAACTGTGCAACAATAAATCACCGTTGTTTACACCACTCAGTCTGTGGTAGTTCATTATGCAACCCCAGAAAACTCACACATCTTCCATTGCACTTGCCTAGGGAAGCCCAACATGGCACAACCTCGACCATCTGCCCTCTGCAGGCCCACTCCCAGTCGGCTGAGTGCAGCTGCAGGAAACTGCACAACCGTACAGAACCGGTTCCCTTTGCATCCGTGACTTCAGATCACAAGTGGGTGAAGACTGTCACACTTCTTTACCTGCCATTCATCCCGGTTTCCTCCTTCTGCCAAACCTTCAGGGAGGGTAAAGCATATACGCACTTCTGAAGGGGAACAGGGACTTTCACAAAGAGCTGTGAGCCAAGTACTCAAAGGAGTTCCTACTGTAGGGGCAGAGTCACTCCTGGTGATGGCGTATGACAAATGCAATTTCTCAGGAAATATGAGATATAAATAGAGCAACACCCCTACCCTTTCCCAGGTCTCTTCTCCACCATAAGCAATCTTAGAGATTTCACTTATTTTCCCCACAAACTGCACTTGTATATAACACACAGAGGCTTAAATACAGAACAAAGAAGCTATGTCATTTAGGCTCCCTTTGCCCTCAAATACACACGTTTTCCTGCTTAAAAAGGACACTCAGTCCTTATTTTACTTTTCAAATAGGAAATTATTTCTTAAAACCACATTTCTCATGTGTTACAACTACCAACAGGTAATCGGTAAGCACACTTGTTATCTTGAGATATACATATACTCACGGATCTACAAAGAAAGGAAAGAAAATGTTGAATATGCATGAGTATCTCAGAACATTCTCTTCTATGAAACTAATGTCATGGGCTCTGAAGCCCAAGAGCTGGGATTTAAATTCTGATTCTTGGATGACTTACGTGTGTGATTTGAGAAAAGAGTTAACCTCTCTCAAACTCAAGTTCCTTATCTGTAATTAAGGGCAATAAAATGTAAGACTGAAATGAAAGAATGCATTCAAAGAATGACCATTCTGCTGGCTGCCTCAAAAAACTATACGTATATTTTCAGAGCTTTCTGTCTACTATCAAAGCACACATCCATTCATCCACCCACCCACCCACCCACCTAATCATTTCCATCCTGCAAGTATTCATTGAGAATCAGTTATTGTGCTAGGCTGACTTGCTTCATCCCAGGGTAGCTCTGACACAGTCAGCAAAAGGAGGGAGATGTTTCTAAACCCCATCACTTAATTGCCCATCCTGCTACATGGGAGATGCTATATAATTTCCTTCCCTACCTACAACCTAAAAATACAGGACTGTAAGGGGATTAGTCCCTAAGCAAAAAAACACTTTTTTTTCCCCAGAAAAACACTTTTAAGTAAATTATCCACAGAGGCTTTCCACTTGCCAATTGCAACTCTTCACAACAATAAAGTGATTAGGTAGAACAGGAGCAGAATTCAACGTACTTTTTTCCACTGAGCAGGAATTCTGGCATCAAACATGCAATTCAATGCATCTCGAAGATTTTCACTCATGATGATGGTGCCGTCGATGGCAAGTTTTAGCTCCATCAGGGTGCTGCGGACCAGGGTGAGCACCCTTTGCATTCTGTCTATCTCCTGCCTGAGGAAAATGTTCATGGGCTGGAACGGTCCCATCTTTTGCAGCCTCTCTCTTACCTGTCACGGGGACATTCAGCACACATCATAAATTAGAAAGCTGATAATGTTTATGTCACTGGGGCTTCTGAAAAGGCTCCCAATTTTACAATTCCACAACTGTTAAGTTCTTATTTATTTTTTTACTGCCAGAAAACAGACAAGAAATAAGAAAGGAAACATCTGTTGGATGGCCAGCCGACTTTTCATCGCATGTGGGAGAGAATAGGCAGCCATCAGTGCACAGAAAACGAAAAGTGCGCGACCACAGCCACACAGCCTTCCACACTGCAACTGCGCTCACTAGGAAACATTCACTCACTGCTGCTCATCTAAGACTCTCAGACACATACATGGACACACACAAACAGACATGCATGTATACATGACCATTCTGCTGGCTGCCTCAAAAAACTATACGTATATTTTCAGAGCTTTCTGTCTACTATCAAAGCACACATCCATCCATCCACCCACCCACCCACCCACCCAATCATTTCCATCCTGCAAGTATTCATTGAGAATCAGTTATTGTGCTAGGCTGACTTGCTTCATCCCAGGGTAGCTCTGACACAGTCAGCAAAAGGAGGGAGATGTTTCTAAACCCCATCACTTACCTAATTTATTTATTTATTTATTTAATTTTATATATTTTTAATGCTTCATAAATATTTCAACCACTGCTAGATATGAATGACCTGTTTCCTGTTACTATAATGAAAGATGTTTGTAAAAGCTGAGTGCAGTATTGATTTTCTCCAAGCAAGAGATCAGAGTTTCTTCCCCAGGAAATTATTCCCTTGGTGGTAGGTCCTTGAGTTCAGTCTATCGTATTCGCAGCCAAGATGACCTGCTTCGTAAAAAGTAGTAGGATGCTGAAGAAACGAAACCCTGCAGAGTTCCTTCTGAAAGCAGGTGGAAAGGGGACAATACATAAAGAAACGTGGTGGCCCTGTGATGGAAGTGTCACACCTGGTCCGGGTCATCTTTCAAGACAATATGGAAAGTAACCCAGTTATTTTTGCTTTTATCAAGAGTTTAAAATTTTTATCAGGGTAAATCTTTTCACAATTTGCTAATATGTCTAAAAAATTAACCTTCGTAATCATGAAATTGCTTAGAAATTAGTTGCATATTAAAAAGACATACTAATAAGGGGACTAAATGGTAATGGAAACAATATAATAAAGATTAGATATTTTTTAAAAGACCTATTAGTGTTTTAAACCTGTGAGATGAAGAAGCTGTAAAGCAAATTAATGATAAAATGACAGACTCCTTGAGATTAAGAATGCTTGAGTTTTAAGGTGTACATTAAATTACACAACATTTTTAAAATAATCAGGTGCTAAACTCTAAAAATACATTACTTTTCTTTCAACAAACAGCAATGTGAAGTACCTCAAGGGAAAGCTCTAGAAAAGGAATCCTAACCCATCAGTATATAGTTGTAATTTAACTATGAATATTAACATTCATATTGAGTTTTCTTATTATTTATATGTCAAAATGATCTCATTCATAGATTTAAAAACTTCTTTTTCTTTGTTATCAGGAAGTGAGTTTTTTAAATAATTTCTTTTCAGAAAAATGTTTGCCCTCCTTCCTCATTCCCCTAACCGAACAGACACATCCACAGCAGACATTCTGTCAGGATTTCGACTCACTTCAAATGGGCTATAGTCAGGGGGTAGCTTTTCCAGCATGTCATCAGCCAGCCGGGCCACCACAGCCTCCCGGGTCTCATCCCCTCCACCAGAGCTGTCCTTGGGTTGGATGCCCAGAATGGTGTCCAGCACGTCCTTGGCCAGCTTGCTCTGGTACGTGATGTCGGCATTGGGGTGCAGCCCGAAGACCTCCGGGCTGTCGTAGGCGGGCAAACTCTGAACAACAAGTACCCCAGTAAGCATGGAATGCTGCCGTAAGGACCAGTTAAATTATACTGTCTTTGGAAAGGAGCGCACTTTTACTAGAATACACATTTATAAAAGATGCCTTATTTGTATCAGACCACCATCTCAATAATTTATCCAGAAAAAAGATCAAAAGTTGCCTTGAAAAAATAGTAACATTGAGAAACATAATCGGCTCATGGTACTTTAATGTCTATGCCTCCAACAGATTTAATCAAAGAGACACTGTCTCGTTTTATAATATGTAAGACAGAGAGGGAAGTATGGATTGGTATTTTGTTTTTTGAAGGTCTGATCTAATTCAAGCCATTTTTTTTAACAAATGTTGGATAACTAATGGTTACTATGTTTTTAAGATACTAGAAAATGACAGTTGTAGCAATTAGGGCCCAAATAAAGGAACTGTATTCTCCTGGAGAGAGACTATGAAAAGAGAGAAATATTAATAGAGCAACAGAGTCAGCGAGGAAAACAGCAAGAACAAGCGGGCAAAATTCTCCCCCCGCTACTTGACAAAAAGAAAATTTACCTGCAATTTAACAGATATTTCTACATGTGAATTGTTTTATTGTTGTCCTATTCATAGTTTCCCTCCTATCTACTCCCTTATTTTATTTCTTTTTACATACTGCCTTCCTATGTATGAACTCAAGTTCATTGTGAAATGGGATGTACAGGCATATCTGAATTTATACCTTCAAAGGCACTTTTTTATTCAGTACTAATCATTTAAAGACACATATAGTACAATTAAAACACATATATTTCCTGATTTGAATTACTGAAAGTGTAGAGATGATAATATATGATAAACTCATCACATCTATTTATCACAGAACCTCTAAATATACTAATAAATTTAGCCCTCCAGGGCTGTTGCACTTTAGTTTGTTCACTCCAAGATAAATCTCAGAGGCAAACGAGACTGCTAAATAATGGTCTAATGAATTCAAGGTATAGAGACAGAAACTGTAGTTACCTTGAAACACAAATCAATTTTCTTCCCCAAATTTCCTGTCAAAATCTATTTTATTCTTTCTTAGAGCAATGTTTCTCAGTCTGGGGCGGTTTTGCTCCCCCACACCCCCCGCCCAGAAAGCATTGGTAATGTCTGCAGAACTTTTTGGTTGTTACAACTGGGTAAGGGATGTGATGACATCATGTGGGGAGGGGCCAGGGCTGCTGCTAACCCCAAGACAGCCCCCCATCAGCCCCTCCATGACAAAGTGGTGTCTGGCCCTGAATGAAGACATTCTTGTATGAATGGACTCCTGTACACACTCACACACTGTCCGTTAGACCCGGACTAAGGAACAGATGCCACAAAATAAGGCAAGTGGACTGAAAACTAGAACAGGCTGTCCAGAGGCTGCCTCTGCCCTGTTATCCCAAGTCACTGCAGTCTCACAGGTGGGGAGCTCCGGGGAGTTCGTGCAGGTTCCTCAGCTCTCATCTGCTCAATCTCTTATCTCCCCAAGAATATTCTTCACTGAAGCATTGAAAGAGAATGGGAGAAGGGCAATCGTACAAAACATACATGCAGAACAAATTTAACCATTTTAATCATTAGGCAAATATAAACATATGAAGAAAGAATCTACAGTGGAAGTTTTGATATGCATCACCATTAAAATTTATACGAAAGAGAGTATACGAGTAAATGGTGTAAATCAATAACCAAAAGGTCAAATGCTGAGGAGATTTACTCTATGCATAAAAGTTTCACATTGACACACCTGGATATAATGAAGATAGTTCTCCACCGTGCTGCATTTTGGAATATTATATCCTTCGTAAAAGCTGAAATCTGGTCCGAACATATTCTCACTGAACCAAACCTTAGCAAATGTGTTCAACAATCTCTTATCGTAGTCATCAGTGACTCTGCCTCCATATTGAATCTCGCCTATCATGTAGCGGATGGTGGTCCAGGAGACGCCCTGGGAAAATGCATAGAATAATTGTGTAGAACTGACTACTGTCTTATCCTCATTTTCCCTGCCAAGGAACATCCTTTATTTATTTGTTTATTCATAATGTAAAAAGTACAGAAAGAAAATTAATTAGGCAAGCATAAGTGACTACTCAAAACTCATCCTCGTAACTTGAAATGGATCCTGCTTCATATTTTAATTTCAACAGAAAAAAAGATGTTCATTTTTTTAATATTGGGATAACTCTTTAAGAAGCACATACTTCAAAAGTAATCTAGACTTCATTTTCATTTAAGATTTTTTTTTAAAGTTTCCCCATTCACTCCCCCCACCCTCTAAAAATTCTGTTAGGTTGTGTTATGTGTAATGTCAATGTGACTTTAAAATATTAAAAGATGATCAAAATTTTTTTATTTTTTAGCTGAAATCAAGAGGCAAGTATGCCCTAAGTTGCTATAACTTAAAGATAATGGCTTTGTGAGCACAGAAAATCATCACTCTTACAAGATTTACTCCAAAGCTGCCCCACTCCAGAAAACACTTGGTGATGTCTGCAGAACTTTTTGTTTGTCACAACTGGATAAGGGATGTCAGGGATGTACCCATAACGTGACTCCCAGGGGTGAGGGTCATGGTAGCCTGAGGACCCACAGCCACCAGTGGCGTGAAGCAGCACACACACGGTACCTTTTTGATATCCATGTCATCTAAATGGTTTTGGATGAACTGCACAGTGGCATTAAAGTCCGCTTGGTTAAATTCATAAGGGATGTTCCACCCCAGGGCCCCAAACTTCCGCCTCTCCTGGACCGTGGAGTGCAGGAAGGCCACGGCGTACAGCATGGGTTTCCACTGCGCCACTGCGCTCACGTCCAGCAGGTCTTGGCTCACGCCTGTTGAGGTTGGCCAGGTAAAAACCTGTATCAGCTCTCAGACATCTTCATTTCCTATTACTTTTATCAGTTATTAATTCTTTTTGTAAATTCCTAATATTAAACTTCACTTATCTTAAATTATTTTTTATCACGTTCATATGGCAACAGTAATATAAGTTGGGAATCTAGAGGGCACTTCTCTCTGAAAAATCTGCAGATTTGAGGAGAAGAGAGGCTCAATCTAACGAGACAATGTGGGGAGAAAAGAGAGCTGGCGGAGTGACGGCAGTGAGATAAATGCTGCTGCTATGACTACAGCCATGACTAAATAATTATAATAATAATGTAAACTTATTACATACACTACTTTAATTAATATTAAATTGTTAATACTGTATATAGAAGCCCATGGCAACCTAAATATATCCCTGAGGCAATAGTTATGACGATTATATGTGTATCTATAATACATATATAAAACCATAAATTTTCTCATCTGGTAACCTTTTTTCACTGCCGTCACCCTTCCACATCTGTTTTATCCTGACATTACTTTATAAACTGGCAGGAATTTGAGTCCTGTTAACAATTGCAAAAAATCTCTTTGTAGATTTTTCAGAATGATATAGAATTGTTATATTCATTGTTGTTATTAAATACACTATATTCCAATCATCATGGGTAGATTTTATTGTCCTTATTTTACATGTGAGAAAATGAAAACTCCAGTTGTTTGAGGGACTGACACCCCAGAGAACACAGCACTTTGTGGAGGGAAGCTCAGAAACAGGATTTCTGACTCCATAGTCCAGGCTCTTGGCATGAGCACGGGTCCCAGACAGGAAGCCGTGAAGTGCAGGAAACAAAGGCAAAGAGAATAATCTCAGTTCCAGTTCTAAATGGAGGGCATTTGGTCAGGTTTTGCCCCTTTTGTTTGATTTCTAACTTCGCTACTGCTCCGACATTCTGGAATATGGCTTCATGAAATAAAGACAGGCCATAATTTTAATCCAGCCTCTCCTCTTGAAAGGAGCTACTGTCCTACTTCAGGTATGGAGCATAAAGACCATACATGACCAAAGCATCAATTTTAGATATTTACATAAAAAAGTAGGTGTCTAGCAGAGAATAGTATAGGACAAAGTAGAGCAATATTGGGAAAACAAGAAAAATATAAGGTGGGAAATTCTGAGCTCTGGTATCTAACCCTGCCAGGTCACATTCCTCAAGGACCGTGACAAAGGGGCCATCTGCTCCTCTACATGTTAAATAATAGTACTCTTTGCTATAACTATATCCTAGAGCTAACTCTGTTTTTACAATTTCTTTAAGAAAATAGTTTAAGTGCAAGATCGCCAACAAACTTGGACGTATTCCTCCACTCACCGCCATACGTTCTTTTCAGTCCTGCCCGGAGGCCCTGCGGTGGCTCATTGGTGAACTTAATGGACATCTGAAGGAGTGTGATGGGAAACTGCCTGTGGACCTCGGTGGTCATCCACAGGCGGAAAGCGTCGTGTACAATCTCAGTTTCTGTAACTGTGTCCATCAGCTCATCCATGAAGTTCAGTCCCAGGTGGCAGTTCTGCAGAAGCGCCCATCCTCCCTGAGTCAACAACAGTGAGTGGCAATGAGGCTACTTTGTGTTTTGCCCAGAGATTTAAATTAGTACATTCTTTAAAAATTAAGTAATTATAACTTAACAGAACAGCACACTAAATACTTTAAGTGAATCTAGGTCAAAAAAATGACAGAATAATGTTTGAGTCAGGTATATCTTTCCCTGTTCCGTATACTAGTCCCACATATAGCACGCCAATTGTACTAATATGTGGTAAGAGTCATGAAAATAACCGAAGTGAAGCACAAAAAGAGATAACAGCGCTTGCAAGTTAACATGCTGATTGAAAATAGCCATTTAGCTCAGCTCCTTCCCCAAAAGTCCATGAAAACTCCAGGGAAGGGACTTTTTTTGAAAGCATGAACTCTTAATAACAAAAACAGCGAGGATGGAGACACTATCAATAACATATAAAATGAACTCAAGAAAGCTGAATCTTCAACTGACATTCAGGAAAGCTGAGATGTAACCTGAATTACACCACATAACTCTCCAAACAGTCAAGAATAGGTGACAAGAGGTCCCTCGGGAAGTCACGAAAGAAAGCAGGCCAGAAGATTGAAAGTCCAGACCCCCGACATATTCCTGTCTCACTTAAAGAAGGATGGAAAGCTGATTTTCTTTAAAAAACAAAACAGACAGCACTTGGACTGGAGCATATCAGCACACTAGGGTATAGAAACCTCACTGAAAACAGGTGAAAGAAAGTTTTCCCACCGATTTTGAGACCCACTCCTCATGTCTCCCACTGCCTCCCAGAGTACTGTTGGCTGAGCGTGGTCAAATTCACTGGGGAATTTGACCATTCTAAGAACAAAATCCTTAGAAGATAAGCCTGATCTTTTTCATAAATTATTCTATGAGCATAAGAATATTCCTTGTACAAAGCAACACTGGCAAAATTTTAGGTCATACAATAATAATTGACTCAATATCTAATCTACAGAATATTTTTTGCTAATATTACTTGCAATATCCAGATGATAATCCTGCATTGTTTTCTTGATCGTCTTTGGATCATTTCGTTTTGACTAGTAAAGCCTGAATTATTTCTTTTTCCAAGAAATGAATCAAGCACTAGATCTAAAATCTTAGTAATTGTGTATAGAATTAATCATTACAGAATTTGACATATTCCCTTATAATTTTCTTCAGACGTGTAGCATGTAATAAATAAACTATTCTTTGTCTTTTGAAAAATTTAATTCACACTGTCCACCCCTTCAAAACAAAAGGAATTAAACATAAAACTTAACAACAACAGAGGGCTTTAGTTGCTCTCCATCCAGCATACAGGTAAATCCTGATCTAAGTTTCTTAGCTGAGAACTTTGATGCTTCAGTGTTTGCCCACAGAATCCATGGCCACGGTTCTTCCTTCGATTTGCTGCACTCTGTATTCAATGTTTTGAGTTCTGACAGATTGTTCATTTTGCTCCTATTGGGTAACTGGTTCATTCTGTTATATTGCCTCAAACCTTTCTTACAAAACTTTTAAAAAGCCATTGTCTAACATTTTGCAGTGCTAAAAAGTTGTGCAGACAAGCATTTTGAACAGATTATTCTACCAATTTAAAAGTGATAGCATCTGAGAACTCCAGGTGAGGATTCCAAGAGTGGAGCTGGAGGGGCTAGAGTGTATAACAGAGGGGCCAGGGCTATGGACCCCACTGAAGGTTTTGGATCTGGAGTGGGTTTAGCATTATGCAACTGGTTAGGAAATAAGATTTTCAGTTGGGTAAGTTTTCCATAAGTCAAGGCTCCACAGAAAAATGTTTTAAATTGTATCTGTTTTCCCATGAAAATTTTCTAATAGATATATGTGTTCTATTTAGTAAACAGCATGCAGTTTTTAAATTTAAACTCTTAACAATGCACATGTTCTTTCCTGCAATTGTTAACCCTATAACCTGCAATATCAACAACATAACACAAAAGTAGACATTTGGCCTCACATTTGCCATGGTCTGCTGCAGGAGCTTGCGTGCGTGGACCTCCTGGCCCTGGCCCATGGACACGTAACGGGTTTCTATTTTTAATCTCTTCCCCAAGGCGATGATGGAATCCGTGGGATCTGAGCCCATAGACAGGAGACAGATGAGTGGTGTCCGTGGATCAGATTCCTCCCACGTCTTTTCCAAGTCCAGGATGACCCCTTCGGCATAGTTTTCTCCCATGGAGTCCATGATGTACTTGCGGGCCTACCAAAAATGGTACACACGTCACTGAAACTTGTTCTAACTCCTTTACGTGTATAATGCAGTGTGGTTTCCAAAATTCATTTGTGCTTTGTAGAGTGGCAGGAGTCTGAGCCTCGTTAGTAACTCAAAAAAATTTTGCATATTTTCAGATTGATGTGTAATAACCATAATACTCACGATTATCATTAAAGACACTGTTTTGATGAAAACGTATTCCAATCATCCTGGCTAGATTTCACTGTCCCTACTTTACATATGGAAAACTTGAAACCCTGACAGAGCATCATTCCTGCACCAGGCAATGGAATATTCCCTAATGTGAGCAGCCACGCTCAGATAAAATGCTGAAAACAAGTCTGATACTGTGGGGGTTGAATAGGTCTACACTGCAGATCTTCTATTCGGCTTCCCCAAAAGGTGTCTGATTGAACATCGTTCAGGAATCTAATCAGAGAATAAGAACTTTACAGGAGAGAACGTTTTTCCAGAGGGCCTTCTAGACGTGGTTTAAGACTCGTGTGTTATCATAAGGGTCATGGGAAGCCATTTAGGGAAGGGCATAATCATATTTCCATTTCTTCTAGAACACACAGGATGGACTAGAGTAGACAAGAATGACTATAGGAGACCAGCTAGGAAGCCATGGCTGTCATCAGCCTATGGATGTCAGAAGCCAGGATGAAGGTACAAAGGAGCATGGAACACTTAAATTGCAGCTTTGGGTCAAATAAAGTATTATATGAAAAAAATAATAATCATAAAAAGGAAAGAAGGAAGGAGGGAAGGGAGGGAGGGAGGAAGGGAGGGAGGGAAAGAAGGAAGGAGGAGGCAGAAAACAAAGAACTATTTGAATTTTCTACACTGCCCATAAATAAGGCAACTGCTTGACATTTCATCTGGGCAGAATAAAAGTAACAAAGTTGAGAAGAAAACTGAAGGAAGGGTGAGCTCAGTGTCCTGAGTTGCAAAACTCCCGTTCCTTTTCTCAATAAATCTTCGAATCTAGTTGTTTCATTATTGCACAGTACCTAAGTGGACTTGGAGAGGGTTACTCCATATGTTTTTAACACTCCCTCTGGAGAGGGAAGGGGAACATTTCCCACATTCTATTATAAACCCTGCCTGCCATTACCTCTTAGGCTTTCTTGGAGAAGCCCTTGAAGAATCAACCTATGCTGAATATTACAGCATTACAACCTGTAACTGAATATTACAGTTAAACCTTTAATTATGAAGGCAAAACATGAGTCTTTTTCAGTAAATTTCCATGATGGCAGGCCAGCGGGTTAAAGATATTTTAAAAGATGGATCCTTCGGAGGTAGCATTCATATATAACCCATATGTAAAATATATATAATCTAAAGCATTTTAGGCCAACTGTCCCCCTTGTATCGAGGGCTGTGACACTCTCTGGGGAAATGAATACAGGTTTGGGAATGCTCTGCTTCACCTCTAGACTCTCTCCTCCCTAGAAACCTCACATTCTTCCTACTTAAGGGAGCATTGTTTTACTACAAGCAAAAGACGGCAGCCATATCATTTCTGAGTTCATATAAAAATGACACAGAAGAATGAGACATTTCCTTTATGTTATACTTATACACCAACCTTAAAAACATGAGTTTTTTCCATTCATTCTTGTGGGACCATTTGGGCGAAAGAAGATTGATCAATCACTTAGCTTAAATGTTCACTTCAGTATATTTATTTTTTACTTTTCCATGTTTCTCATTTGATTGCTAGAAAATTACATGGAAGACTACAAGAAATTCTCATTGGTATTAACATTTTAAATGTTTCTTTATATTTAAAAAGACATTCTCCTTAAAAAGATTCTTTTATTTTTTAAATAGGTACTTCATACTTGGGCAATGGTCCGGTCAGGACACCAGGATCTAATAAGAAGAAGACGCCTGAAACAGTCGAGAGCTTTATCATAGGCATTGGGAAGTGGTTCTTCCTCAGGGTTCTCCTTATCAAACCAAATTTTCCACATTTTCTCATTTCTTGATATCTGAAAATACAAGGGGATAAGAAACGTGTCACACCATGAAAAAAACTTTCAGCAATAATTCATAGATATGTTTCATTGAACTTTCTGACCATTCCAGACATGTGTGAATGATATTCCTTGGTTATTTTTTTATTTTGTGTTCTAATGCCCAAAGGTGAGAAAATTAACAATCAAATGTTGTTTGCTTTAAAGTCACTCTGTATTAACACCGGCCTACAGCTGGCAGAGTCCTGAGTTGTTTAATTTCATCTATGCCTTTGTGGTTAACATATTTGTAAGGAATAAAGAAATCAATGGAAACCCATTTTCATTATTTTAAGGAAATCTTATTTGCTCCATGAAATCCTCTCAGGATGAAGAACCAAGTCTTATTCATTTATGTTTCCTCATTTCTCAGGAAAACTCTACGTACCAAAAAAAAAAAAAAAAAAAGGCATTTAATACATATTTTTCTACTTGAATGAAGTTTTTGGCCAATACTCTACTAATTAATTAGAAATACACCACTTAATATCAAATAATCAGATTCCAGCTTCCTTTGGGCTACTGATAAGGAGGTAAAGAACACTGTCCATTATCCGTTGGAGCTTAAAAAATCAAAGAGAGAACAGCATTGCATGGGCAAACATCCCAAAACAGAACAAACAACGTCTACAAACAAAAACAATCTTATGTTCTCTGGTATATTCCCTTTGATTAAATAACCAAGGGTACTTCTTAGTGGTCTAACAAGTAAAACAATTCCAGGTTTGTACTTAGAGAGTATCATGTAAGAATAAGAAATAACCTCTTTCAATCATGAAAGACTACACAATGTGGGGAAATTGGGGGCATAAGATATGATCTCCAGAACATAACAACTTCAATAACAGGTAAGGTCACCAAGAATCATCCTGTGGGGGAATGAGCTAGAGTGCATTAAAATCTCCCAAATGAAAGCTATTTAACCCCCAAAGAATGGTTTGTATCCCATGGTACTCATCAGTTGTAAGCCAAGATACAAGAATATAGCAGAACTTAAGCTTCTGGTCAACTGAAACTGGGGAAGTCAAAAACCAAGCTTAGGAAATTTTCTGGTTAAAAAAAATGTTTTAAGCCCTTCAACCTGTAGATGAAGAAAGCCACCTTGCTGTCAATATGACTTCTCCATGATCATCTGATTTTCAAAAACCCTTATCCCCTGGCCTGTCCCAATTTAATTCTCTATACTTAACTTCCATAACCCCGACATTTACACAATTCATCAGCAACTGGCTGATCAAGGGACAGTAACTTCTAAAGATAAGAGACCAAGTGTCTGCATTAGATTCATACCTGGATGCCTAGCTAAGGGATATAATGAGAGGAGCAGAAGGAAAAGAAGAGGGAGAAGAACAAGAGGCAAGAAAGGACACTGAGCATCGAGAGGCAGGCTATTCATATCTCTTTTCCTATTTAATCTCTAGAAAGAAGGAAAAACTTCATAAGGATACCTAATTATTGCATCTACTTGAACCTATCAGTTTTTCCACTTGTGCATCTCCAAATGATGACATTGACATATGGCACAGGGCAAATAACTTCTCACTGCAAGACAAGTCTGCAATGGGTGACGATGCTCTATCAGAGTGTAAATGAGTTGTGAGAAAGGTCAGACATGGGTTATAACATTTTAAGAGTGTCAATATTAAATCTTTCTCTTCCACAAATATTGTAGCTGGTGATAAATCAGGAAGCTGCTCACTGTGACATTATCCTAAGTTTATTCAAAGTACTGGTTACCTGATCAAGGATATCTGAAAACTGTCTAAGTTTGCTGAGTTCCACCAAATTCAGCCAGGTCATGTCCAGGATCCATTTAGATGGCTTGGGAGGACAAGCCTTAAGGTCCAACGAGGCACCACCTTTAAAATTAAACATATAAAGTTATTAGATTTTCCTTCTTTATTATAGAACGATCTATACAACTTTTGCTTAAACGATTTCAGTTTCAATTACTTTACTTCCTTAATGTTTTTAAGCTCAGAAATATAAATCATGGTGATGAACAAGATTACAATTTTAATAAAAGAATAGATGATTTCACAAAAACACATTAGGAGTTAGTAAGATAACTTTGGAGCCAGGCAGATGCTAGATTCTATCTTATCTCCACCTTGCCAAGGCCTGGAACAAGACAGCTCCCTTGTCAGGGCCTTATTTTCAAATAAGTAGAATGGGTATAATGAACCTTGGGTGTTGTGATAATGACAGAATGACAAAACACATATGTGTAAATCACATAAAACAGGATCAAGGACAAAACTAAGAGTCACTGAACGAGCACCTACTGTCAACATTAAGAACTACTCAATGACGGCACAAGCTCATTTTAGAGAGAGAACTTATCTAGAAACGTCAGCAGCACTATGTGTGTTTGAAGAGTTGTCTTCTATAAACCAGTATGTTATTTACATCCAGTTTGAGCACAGCCCTAGGGCCCTGGCTACATCATTTGTGTTTGGTCAATCCAACCACAACCAACGCTTCCATTGGGTGCTGACTGCTATCTTTTCCCCGATGATTTGCCTGAGGTCACGTCACTCCCATAAAACAATTGACACCTTAAAAATATTATTGTGGCCCACCTCAGAAAAACTACACGTGATATCAATCGTATTTAAGTCAAAGAAAGAGTCAGCGAGTCTTCTATGGTGTAAAATATATTGTTTAATAAACACCATCTATTAAACTGTTTCAGGGAAAATATACTCTAAGCATAACTCTTAAAGGATATAACCAATGCATTTGACTACCTTTAAAATAATGTTTTGAACAGAGTAGGCCATAAACAAAAAAAACTATATTTAAGATATTTATTGAGCCAGTCTCTGCTTTATCCAGGCACCATGTACCCAACTAAATTGCTCTCTTTTGCCAAATCTATCTTAGTATATTTCTAACAAGGTAAGTGTGGCCTTGAAGCCATTTCAATGAAAATATAAGCTCATAAAATCAAAACATTGTTTTAAGACCAGTGAGCAGTTAAAGACCTAAAGACAATGGTTTTGTGTTGAAAAACATGACACCAATTTCCATGAAAATTGCCCATATTCCAACAAAGAATAAGATACACACCAGATACACACCTGGCTGGTGTAGCTCAGTGGACTGAGCGTGGGCTGGGAACCAGACGGTCCCGGTTCAATTCCCCGTCAGGGCACATGCCTGGGTTGCGGGCCGGGTCCCCAGTGAGGGCCATGTGAGAGGCAACCATACATTGCTGTTTCTCTCCCTCTCTGTCTCCCTCCCTTCCCCTCTCTCTAAAATAAATCAATAAAATCTTAAAAAATATATATATATACACACCAGAGGTTATATGGAGAAGCTAGTGCATGGCAAGGAAAGGATGTTCCTTGCAGCCAAAGCATTATTCATAGTTTAGTACAAGGCAGCTATGTCACGAATATCTTCCCTGGCTCAAAAGTGTACAATGGGCCACAAAGAATGACTGTAATGGGCTGAAGCAGGCATATTCCCAGATAATATGGCACCAGATTAAATAGACTGATGAATAAACAACTGAGATAGGAATAATTCAAATTATATTCCCCAAATGATAGAGAATTCTTCAAACCCTAGCTTGGGGAGAAAGTAAGTTTGAATTTTTACTATAATACTTTGTAAAAATAATACATGCATATAATGAAAGACTTATACAAGTTATACCACACAATCATAAGTGGCAGAGTTAAGGTAGACTTAGAAAGTCATCTACGATCTCGTCTGATCTTGGAAGCTAAGCAGGGTCGGGCCCAGTTAGTACTTGGAAGGGAGAAACTCATCTAGGCTCATCCTTCCCCATCTTAGAGGTGAGTAAGTTAAAATACCAGTATCCAAACACTGTTGCTATCTAAATAACATTTTCAAACAAGTGATTTTAAAGTCCTTGCAGAGGGAGGTCACATCCTTCAGTATTCTTACCAACGCAACTATTAAAGGGTGGTCTTCTGAAACTCTGTTTCATAAGCGCTCTGCAAGCCTCAGACTAATAAAAATAAACTAAAATACTAAAGGCAATACAGCAGTGCCTATCATTTGCTGAGCATATTCTATGTGCCAGAGTTTACCTAAACTGTGTGATTCTCAATAATCCTATTCTCTAGATATGACTATCCTTTGTATAGCTCAGGAGACCGAAGCTTGAAAGGTTAAATAAGCTGCTTGAGACCACTCGACAAGAAGGTGGCCAAACCACTATTGTCCCTCCGCGTCTTCCTAACTCTAAATCCCATGTTGGTTATCATCATGTCACACACTCGACAGTTTTCCAACCAGACAGGCAGGTTATATTCAATGTCATTTCCATGTGGAAATGCATTTCCTGCCTGGATTTAGGATGTCAGAAACCACTTTTGCCTTGGAGATCTCAATCGAGTAGAGGACCAGAGTACTGAGGCCGGAAATCAGTAATATAGGAAGGGCTCTTGTAGAAGACAACTCCTACCCTCACATATCTATCTAAGGTGGTATTTCTCCAGATTACTCCTCTTCTACATGCTCAGCTTTAGGAAACTCGGAAAATAAAGAAACCTAAGGAGCAAGGGTATAAGAGACAACAAATTAGAGAGAGAGAGAGAGAGAGAAAAAGAGAGAGAGAATGTCCATAAATTATACATTTCTAAGCTCAAGTCCAAATGAATGAAACTTTGTTGCTACTATTAGATGCATATGCATATGTACATGAACATGGATATGCACTTGTATATATATATCAGTATGACTATGAGGGACCTACACACCCTCCGGGGCACAGCATGTGCATGTCTACAACCCCCTACTTCCCCCATCAGGGTCCTCTTTGAGTTCCTCTGCAAATACACTCAGGTGGAGTCATTAAAATTGGCCCCCATCCCCAAGATGAAATTGCATCTTATCTTTAAAGTCTTTGCTTAGAAAGGTTTAACAGATAAAAGTCATTTAGACACCCCACCATCATTTCCACAGTCACTTCAAATATTTGTTATCCCAACATTCAAGATGGAGATGGCAGATTTGTGTTTCCCAGCCTTGCCCTGGGCTGTCTCATTCCACTGGCACAGGGGACCTGTCTGTGAGCAAAGCTTCAGTAGACACGGAATACGGGTCCACAGGCTGAGCTGCACGGCTGCCTCTCCCACCCTCTCCACCCACTCCAGCCATCCCACTTGCTTTGCTTTCCCTCCATCATACTCCTCACTTCCACCACAGCCCTTGATGCCAGCTCCTCCTCCCTCAACGCTCTTCCTCCAGACATCCCCGGGGCCAGTGCTCCCTGCTCTCCAGGCCTTTGCTCAGCTGCCCGTCTCTCAGGAGGCCTACCCCATTAGAGGTCCCATTAAATATCCTGTTGAAAATTTAAACCTTCCCTACCCCCCACACCTTTATCCAGCTCTGTTTTCTCTGTAATGCTTACCAGCTTTGCATGTACTAAATAATTTACTTATTGTTTTACTATTTTTTTCTGTATAACTCCAAAATTATATAAGCCCTACCAAAGCAAGATTCTTCTTTTTGTTCACTGATGTGTTCCAAGTGATTACTCTGTGCCCCGGGACACAGTAGGTTCTAAACAAATATTCACACAATTAATGAGCAAATAAAATAGCTCACATAAATGCAATCTTCAGTGAAATGCAAGGAAACTTTTATAACCAGAAGAAAATACTAAACAGGACCTTCCCAATCATTCCTACACCTGCACCTGAGTACAATGCTTTCGATGTTACATTGACCTTTAATAAGGGTGAGAAACTCCTCATGTTTGACCCGGTTCCTCTGGATGTCAATCTTCAGGGTAAGCAGCAAGGTGAACAGGAATTTGTGCTCCTCATACAAGCCCCGGGCAGCATACTTGTAGACCTCGTAGGTCATGTGTTCGATGATATTGGCAATTCTTTTGCTTGTAATTGGGCTCTTGACAGACCTGGAGTGGAGAATATTTAAATCAGGGCTATCCCCCTGCCCTTTTCCATTGTCCATATAAACAACGTCTTGAACAGCGAGTAAGTAACTTTGGAGGACCAATTCTTATTTTGTATACATCAAGGCTAAGACTTCTAAATCTAAAATAACAAGCATTCTCTCAACACGAAATAACAAAACAGAGTCCAAAACATGTCAAAATCAATTTTACCCACAGAACATTATCACTCCCAACAATGTCTTGAGAATTTTCTTGGTTAACAGAAACATATAACACCACAGAAATTAATCAATGGACGAATAGTTGCTGGAGTTTTCTCTGAGCATAACAATGACACATGAGAATGATTGGTTAGCACACTAGTAATTATGCTAATCTTAGATTTTAGATAAAAATAAGACTCAGTAGACGAAAAGGAAGTTACAAATGTAAAGTCACCGTTCTAGCCCACAGATACAGAATGATACAGATACAGAATTCAGCTTGGCTTCCTGAGCACAGACGCACCTGGCTAAGGAAAGATCAAACAAGCCGAGAAACTGGCGGAGCGAAGTCTGATACATCTCATTAACCAAGCGCATCTCGGTGATCAGAAAATACAGGATGCTGCCCCGTGTAGCCACTGAAAAACAAAAAGCCAGGTTGCATGAACTATCACTGTGGAACATAAGTGACCCAGGCACTGATCAGCCACAAGTCTAAATGAAAACAAGTTTTCTTTGTATGTCTTGTCAATAACTACATAAGGGCAGCAATGGGAGTCTAGAGCAATGCTCATTCTGTATATTTAATTCTTACTTATAGGCTTTGTGCAAGTAATTCATTATTTGTATTTATCAAATGATACTTTCCATTTTAGAATTTCTGGATCCCTTATGAATACATTTTTACCATTTTTTTATAGATAGAAAAGACAACTATAGGGATATCAAAGGTTTTAACACTCTATTAGTTGTGTAGGCATTGGAAGGACCTCATTCTTAAGGTCCATGAAGAAGCTGTGTCTAACCTTGGCCTTGAGCTGGCAAAACAAGGCATTGCAAAGAGAATGTGCCTGATTTTCCACCAGTTGAGGAGACTGGTCTGATTATTTTTCCAGGAGGAATGACAACTTAGTAAAGGGGAAAAATTCTTTTAGCAGGTTCCTCAAGCAACCAATGAACAACACTAACTTGCAAACTGATGGATGAGACTGAAGAGCTCCTATGGTACCGGAGCCCTACCCTCCTCACACAGAGACGGCATACAAAACACTAGCTTATTGTTGCCGAGTGGTAAACAACTAGTGAACAGCCCCAAAATTGTGCATTCATTCCTCAGATTGCACTAATTTGTAGTCAGATATTCTTTAAAATTTTTCCTTTTCTTCTCTAGTTTAATAAGTATATAGTAACTTTAAAAGTTTTGCCAACTCACACAAATTATAAGCACCTAAAAACTTAGCATCATGCCCTGGCTGGTGTAGCTCAGTGGATTGAGTGCGGGCTGGAAACCAAAGGGTCCCGGTTCGATTCCCAGTCGGGGCACATGCCTGGGTTGCAGGCCAGGTCCCCAGTGAGGGCCATGTGAGAGGCAACCACACATTGATGTTTCTCTCCCTCTCTTTCTCCCTCCCTTCTCTTCTCTCTAAAAATAAATAAATAAAATCTTTAAAAAAAAAAAACAAACTTAGCATCACTATAAAATATTTGCATCTCAATTTAACTGAACAGAAATGCCACAAAACATGAATGGCCACCCCATTGTGCACGGGCATGGGCATAATGCCCTTCCTTACTTCAATTTTTCTAATTCTCATTTATTTCCTGCTTTATTCTCCTGTGACATTAGTCTTTCATTACCAAACTCACCAGGTCTATATTCCTCCCGGGCTGAGTTAATTTGAATTTCTGTCTCGGCCGAAATTTCCAGCTTCTGTGTCACCTCTTCGGCAGTCTTTTTTGTGTTACTCAGCGCCACGATGAGACTCTCGTCTTCCACGAGGGACCCCTGGATACTGGTCAGCCGGTAAAGCAGATTATCTTCTAGCTCCTTCATTCTTCTTTTGTTTACAGTTACATCTTCCATAAGGTGAGTTCTTTCTTTCTCAAGTTCCTGTTAATTTGCATAAATATATTTTCTTTCTTAATTAACAACTATTGTTTGGCTACTCCTTAAAAAGTTAACTGAAAGGGCTGCCCACAACCTCCTGTACTGTGGCTCTCATATTTGACTGCGGAAAATAAGGACATCAAAATAAGAAGAGGAAAAAAGAATTGGTGGCAAATAATGTGAAATTTGCTAAAAATGTGACCAATAGTACCTTTACCAATCATTTCTTTCCTAAAGTCAAATCATTTAAGTACCTTTTGGGGTTACATTTAAGCTCGTTTTGAAGGTAACATATATTTGAAAGTACATTGAAATATATTTGAAGACAAATCTATATGCCTCAGATTAACTACATTTATTTCTTGCAGGTCCATTTAAATTGAAAAATCTTCTTTGCCTGAAAAGGTGCTGTTCTCTCCAAGAGAAGTGAAGATCTGTATCTTCCCTGGGGAGACTGGCTTCAGAAGATTATTGTCCCTATTGGCTATTTCTTTGTCCTGGCAATTTGGAGAGGGAGAGACAGTGGAAAGAAGGAAAGAAAAGATGGGCTGGTGAGGGCTGGAGAAGGAGGAAGTGGCCATGACACTGAACAAGCCAGAGGAAGCGGGAAGCCCACAGGCTGGGGGACAACAGGAAAGCTATGCTTCTGGCACCAAGTCACGTTGTATGTGAAAGTCAAATTGTTAAAAGAGACATTCTAACTTTGAAGCTAATAACAGCATCAAAAATGGAAAGGATAATGAGTAAACAGCATTTAAAAATCTAGTCATGTCTTGGTGCCGGAGGTACAGATATGAAAATTCTTTGTCACTGAAAACCCCTGACATTAAAATCAAGGTTGTGGTAACACAGCCGCACTAAGGCAAAGAGCAAAGAACTGTGGCCTCTGCTTTCCAACGGGGCCAGCTAACCACTGAATGGTTATGACGGGCAGGGCCCCACCCAGCTCCCAACTTGCACATATGGTCTGACACAATGAGGCAGGTCAGGGAATGTTCTAGAAAAAGAACATTCCCTCTTTAAGCAAAAGAAAATCTCAGAACTTACATCAATTCTTAATTATTTGAGATGTAGCAACTCAAGCAAAACCTGCTCTTATTATCTTTGTTCCCATCTGTTATTTGGCTATATTCAGAAGCTTCCCGAGTACTTATTTTAATTCATTTATTCACTAGACGAGAATCTCCAAGTTGAGGTAATATAGAAATTAGTGCAAACAAGTGACATTTAAAGACTACTATAAAATTTCTTTCCAAAAGCAGTTATGATAAAAATAGTCACACTAGGAAATGATAATAAAATTAAGGGGAAAAACTTCAATTATTTTTTATTGCCATAATCCTAAATTTCATACCCTAACATGACCATTTCTGAGCTCCTTAAAGGTGAGCTTTATAAAAGTCCTCACCTGAAGGCAGGTAAGAAGGAATAGAGCAGTGGGAAGAGTGATGAGTTTTAAATCAGAAGGACATGTTTGAATCCAAATTCCCAGGACTTATTAACTACGTGACCTTGGCCAAGTTACATAACTCTACAAGCCTCAGTTTCTTCACCTGCGAGATGGACAAAAAAAACAGCTCAGAGAGTAATTGTGATAATATCGCTGTTAAAGCAGCTAAAACATCTACTGGGTCATGAAAGCTACTCAGAATGTCTCTTCCCTTCTATTCCCTCCCTTGATTCATTTCCAGCATGGATTTCCAGAAGGATTATGTTTATTTAGAAATAAGTAGTTTTTTAAAATAAAATTATAAGTTGGCACCAAATAGGTCATACTTCATATTCCACATATCATCATAAAAGCACAATGCAGCTAAAAGGGGATGTTTAAAAGAGAGAACTTCCTAACCTTGCACGCACAGTGTAAGGGTGTGCACTGCCACATCTGCCGGAAACGAGAGTATGGGCTGCCAAACCCCGAACTGCACCAAGTCTTTCTGAGTCTTTTCCTGCATAACAAGTTTTATTCTGTTTTTCCCCAATTACATACCCCCTGACCTAGTTGGGGCATTAATTATTCCTTGGTGGACTACTCTGACCATACCTGGTCTCCCCACTGACCTTCTTCCCTGCCATCACCTCTTTCTGCTCCTTGCCATTCAGAGGATCTCCCTTAGCTCTTTGGAAAGGGCCAAAATTCTCGACATAGTTTGCAAAGCCTGTCATGACCCACATTTCCAATCTCGTCTCCACTTACAAACTATGGAAGTGGGACTAAAACGATGCCCCCATGTTGCTTTAAAAACCATTATTAATAAAATAAACACAGTTATTAGTAATGCGTACAATATGGGGCAAATTAGTCAATTCCTGATTTTAAAAGTAGTAAGTAAAAGCTTGAACACTATTGAGGCGGTGTGGTCAATTTAATACCATTATTAACACTATTTAAATAAATTTGTCAATTAAAGTAGTACTTATATCACCAATGGCTTGAAATAAGGGTTAGAAGTACATTTCCCCCAAAGTCTGAAACTAATGAAATCATATTCTCTAAAATAAATAATACATTTTAAATAATATTTGGGATTACAAAAGCAAAGTATTTGTTACATGGTATTCAAGCGGCCAAACAGCAGAACAGGGCACTAGTGTGGAAAAAGAAAGGTATCTTTAAAAGAAAATAGAACAAATTAAACTAACAAACGAAACAGAAACAGACTCATGAATAGAGAACAGACTGATGGCTGTCAGAGGGAGGGATGTTGGGGAACTGGGTGAAAAGGTGAAGGGATTAAGCAAAAATGAAATAACAACAACTGACAGACACAGACAAGAGTAAGGTGGCTGCAGAGGGGAAGGGGGATGGGGGCAAGTAGAAAAGGGGGCATGAATGGTGATGGAAGGAGACTTGGCTTGGGGTGGTGAACACACAATACAATACACAGATGATGTACTATAGAATTGTACACCTGAAACCTATATAATTTTATTAACTATTGTCACCCCAAAAGATTCAATTTAAAAAAAGAAAGAAAATAGTACCATTGCCATTTGCTTTTCATTCCAGATTTAAAAATAGAAAACCTACTTTGGGGGGTTTGAGGTATATTTTAATTTGTATGACTGATTTAAAGTTACTTCTGTTGAATTACAACTTCAGTTCCACCAAAACATAAAAAGATAGCTCTTTTTCAATGTGAATGGGCAAAATTAATTAACCAGAATCATTTTGTCTGTAAGCATTTTCCCCACCAGAGATTATCTGTTACACAGACACACGCAAAGCAGTAAACATTTGTGCTCTGTATTCTCTATCCTAAGGCTATAATGAAAAATGTTTATGTAAACTGTGAAAATGTGAAAAGTATCCCCGAAGTCAGTAAGAAAGCACAGCAGTGATTCAGGGCAATGTCAGGAAACATACTATTTATTAATTAAATGATCAAAAACTAAGTGGCTCAACAAAGGTGCAAATGAAAGCTAATATCCTTTGTGTACATAAATGACATCTGCAACCAAAGTTTTGCAACCATAAAACAAAACAGAAGACAGCCTTTCAGAGTTCTCATTTCTAACGTATCAGCCAGGCTTCTATCCCCAAAGATTCTTTCTCTGCTGTACCTTACGCTGGTAATTGAAATAGAAAAATTAAACAACAGAACTCAGAAACAGATTTATTTTTTTTTCTCTACCACCAGTGAGCTAGTGATAAGAATGTCTGCTTAGTGTCTTTATTAAATTACTTCCTATATCAGCTCCGCCAGGTTCAGGTTCTTCTACCTCCAAAGGAAATAAATCATCTACCTGTCTGCTCATCCGGAATTCTAAACAATAATTACCCCTAAGGTTTTGTATTGTGTGACCAGTAGAGTTGTTAATTGATATTAGTAGTTTTCTCCTAATACTACAGAGCTCTCTTTGAGTTTCTGACTTATTCTCTAGGACCAAGGTCAGAGAGAGCCATAGAGACTGGGTTTTCTTTAAAAGAACGTTGCTGGAGGGCTACTGGTTTGCTGCCTGCTTAAAACGGTCTCGATACATCACCTTCTGGTGACAACGGAAGGCTGTCTAAATCTACTCACAGGTACATCAATCAGGTCAACAATAGAATATGGCCTTGATGTGAACTTGAACAGCTCACACATTTTAAACAACTGCCTTGAAGCACACAGGAAAGTATAAAGTCAGTTCAAAAGTCTGCCTTCCTTGCATTCATATGCTCTGAGGTTTCCACTTGTCTCTGAGGCAAATAAACCTCTGAGTCCAGCAGGCTGTACAGCTGAGCATTCATGAGACCAGATCCCATGTGAGAAGGCTCCTCACTGCCTGTATTTTGGGGATGCTGGGAAGCTGGTGAAATTACAGAATCAAAGGACAGTGGTCTTTCCCTCGCATCATAAGCTACTGTTCCAAGAATCTACAGAACAGTAAAGGCACAGTACATCCTGACTGAAGACCTTCACCATTCACTGCGGCCCCACATTTAAGGGATTTTCTTGGATGCTTTCCAACATCAACTTCCTATCTGT
Source organism: Micronycteris hirsuta (assembly GCA_004026765.1). Classification (NCBI taxonomy): domain Eukaryota; kingdom Metazoa; phylum Chordata; class Mammalia; order Chiroptera; family Phyllostomidae; genus Micronycteris; species Micronycteris hirsuta. The sequence continues at coordinate 61,272 of PVJI01001406.1, forward strand.
GGGATCCTCCTAGCTTCCAATGCCTCCCTTGGCTCTATAACATCCTATATTAATATTTTATATTGATATTTATAATTACCCAAAAGTGATCATAGAGAGACTACATCATCAGTGAAATCAAAGGAATAATTTAAACCTTAAAAAAACTTGTTATATCTGTGTCCCCATGGCAGAGACACAGGCCTTTCTCAGTGGAGCCACTAGATTATCGGAACTGTCCTGAAAGCACCAGAGACCACATCAGAGCCACCTGCCAGCGCCCAGGCTGGAGAGACTCGGCAATGGGAGCAGGTTCAGTAAATGTGGCAGGAAGAACAGAAGCTGCAAAAGAAAAAGCTGTTTGCAGAACATATCCCACTTAAAAGCCATCAAAAGTAAGTCCAGCGGCATGAGACTTTGCTTTAGAGAAAAGAAAATTCAATAGGTTACAAATTGTGTACACCGTGGGTCAGGGTACAAGACCCTCTTGTAAGGAATGAGTGGCCCGTTACTCTGACCACACGTTCTATACAAGTCATTTCCTGTGAGACTGGAACGGATTCTGATAACGAGATGACAGAAAAGGAGTAATTTCTCAGGGCATTCAGTTTTTCCAGGAAGTAAGAAAAAGGCAGGCCTGGGATCCAGAGTGGCTTTTCAAAACCATTTGAAGGCTTTTTTTCAAAGGAGCTGAAAGTGCTTCTCACTTCATCTTAAACTTCTGCTGCCACAATTACGGTTCAGTGTTGACACTGTTTTGTTTTGTTGCGACCACAATCTGTCAGGCTAAGTTATTTTTTCCAAGGAGAGTCTATTCATCTCAGCTGAATAGAAAGAAATCCAAGGACAAGGATATTATTCAAACCGCCATGAGAGCCTCTTATCTCCCCAAGGCCAGCGCCACAGGTGAGAGCAAAGCCTAGGATACAGTGCTGGATCCTGCCCCAAGACAGCATCACATGCTGTCGATCAAGATCCCCAGTCCTTCCCGCTGGAATGACATGGCAGTGCTCAACTTCCTCAGCCACCTCCACCGAGACTCCAAAAATAAGCAAGTAAGCATTTCAAAGGTGTTATCACTTTGTAGCATCCATCCCTGCCGTACTGAGATTAACAACCATGTGAGTTTACCAAGTTAGGCTAAAAGCTCTTCATGCCATTTCCAACTATATGACTCTATCATGTATGTACTATAAGTTAAGAAATAAAAAGAAAAGATTCATAAAGTAATGAAGAGTCAGGGAGAGAGGGAAAAAGAGATAAACAAATGGAAGGGTGCGAGTAAGATATAACACACAAAGAAGGTCAAAATAACGGGAAGGACAGACTCCAACAATTTTGCCAATTTAACCTAAATAAACCTTCAGGTTGGTGTAGAAGGTGCCATAAAGTAAACTAAACCCTCATTGCTATTGAATCCAGAAGAAAATCAATAGCAACTTCAGAGTCCATCCAATTTCACCAAAGCAGTCCTATTAAAATCCTCTACATTTCTCTGCCTACGACTCACATGTTCCCTAGAGAAAATGCTGACTCAGAACAAGGAAATTTCTAAATTATTGGCCATTTTTCATTGAGCATTGTTACCCTATAAAATAGAAGTAAAAAAAAAAAAAAAAGATCTAGAGTTATGCTTGTGGAGCATAATTAAGCCAGAAGCTTCCAGAAGGAGCTCAGTGAAACTCTGGTGTGACAAACTTTTCTCTTCTCACAACATTCCAGAGCTTTCTTCGATAACAAATAAAAACAATGTTGGGTATTATCTGAGTACAACATTTGATTTTATATTCAAACAATACAACAATCAAATGAAAGGTAAACCTAGACATGTACTAGAAAGCTAAAAGTCCATAGGTGAACTAACAATAGGACAAACTCTTCAGAAAAGTAAAGTAATATAAAACGGCCCAGCTGGTGTAGCTCAGTGGATTGAGCGCGGGCTGGGAACCAGAGGGTCCCGGTTCGATTCCCAGTTGGGGCACATGCCTGGGTTGTGGGCCAGGTCCCCAATGAGGACCATGTGAGAGGCAACCATACATTGCTCTTTCTCCCTCCCTTCTCCTCTCTCTGAAAATAAAATAAAAATAAAATCTTTAAAAAAAAATATTCTCCTAGTTATATCATTTATTTAATAAAATCAATTGATGATATATATGTGATTTATGAGATGCAGATGAAATATATTAAGTAAATTGGCTAGCAATTACCTAAGACACTTGAGAATAAATAATGAAAAATAATTAAGAATAAAAGAGGGGGAATTCAATCCTATTACAACTTTTATCATGTTGTTTTCATCAATGAAAGAATCGCAACATAGTGCAGAAAGGGGGTGTCCCTACTTCACTCACCTGCTTCTCTGTGAGAATGACTCTACCCAGCAACTGATCTTCTAGACCTTTCATGGTAACAGTGAAGTCGATGATGGAGGTCCGAGCACTAATTTCAGGGGTGTAGGCTGGGTTGGGCAGTTTGGTGGTAATGTAGAGCCTGAAGCCGTCCATCACGTCTACTTCCTTGTCACTGACTTTTACCTTTTTTATAAAAGAAGTTAAAAGTAATAAAACAGAGATGCACTTTACCGTGTCTTTGTATAGAATTAAGCATTGCTTTAAATAATTACATACCCAAAGATAATTTATACTAAAAATGAAATGGTCCTCAGGCATTCATAGTGCTTGAAGCCACTAGGATGGAAGGAAGAAGGAAGAAAGGGAGGGAGGAAGGAAGGAAGGAAGGAAGGAAAGAGAGAAGGAAGTTCAATATATATACCATGCAATAAATACAGAATTTATCGTCAGAACTGCTGTGATCATACTGCAGAAGTGAGATGAATTCCCCACCCACAATTTGGTTCAGAAGTCCAGACTGGTAACGTCACACATGCACTGAAAGGATATGAACAGGTATACTACTCACGTGAGATTTTCTGGGCAGATTAGGCTCAGGCTCACAAGCAGGTTCAAAAATATCTTTTGAGAGGGTCAGGAGGGGCAGCGGTTTTAGGGTTTTGTGGTGACTAGGGTATGGGGCTGGAAAGAGGGTTCCAAAACGTGGGCACATACAGGGAGTTGCATGGTTCGAATTTCTCACCAATGGCAAAGCAGAGAAAGAGGACCCAGATTTTCTAAACAGCCTGCCCAGATTTGGGGATAGAAGGGGAGAGCGACATGATGGGGCTTGAAAACTGTCCACAGTCAAACACCAAAATGGGGGTCAGATTTTATTACACATGTGAAGTAGATATTCCTACAAGGACTACTCTTGAATACTTTAATTCCACTCAGAAAGTATAAAAAGCAAAGCAAATGCTGCTGGCCACTGTCTGGAATTTGAGCAACTGCCTACTGAGAAAATTTCATCTATATAACATCTACCTGACCTCATGGTAATTGGTCTGCACAGTTTGTCAAAACGGTCAACCTACCTTAAACATAGACCCTGTCTTAATGAAGTTTCTCTCCAAAACATTTTCCAGGGCTGGATCTAGTTCCTCCCCAACATCTTCAATCAGCAAGGGCCTTCCAAGAGAAAGGCTGTCCTCCAGGTGGTTTCTGAAGTACTTGTGATTTAGAGATGTGACCTAAACCAGATCAAAATATGGCCCTTGACAGATGGTACCATGATGCAATGCACAGAGATAACTCATGGGAAGTTGTGCCTAAGCATTCCATCACAGGAGACAGATACAGAGAATTCAGAGATCCTTACTTGAAACCACACTGGTGAAGTGGTACAGGAAACTTAAACTGTTTCCATCCTTTTGCTTAGCAAACCACCATCCCCTTTACTGGGAAGCACGAAATGGCTCCATGTGGCAACGCTGCCTCTCCCTCACCACCACTTCTGTGACAAATAATCATGGAGTAATTATGAAATGTCCTTATAAAGCGCTGTCACTTAGTGTCACACAACTCCACCCTGCTCTTTTTATTGGAAAGCCTCACAGAAGAGAATCTAAAACCTTTGAAGGATGGCATCAGTAGAGATCAACACAAGTGCAAATAATGCAATTTTTAGAAATTAATTCTAAATATCAATATCTAAATATTGTACTTTGCAGTGTACACAAATGTTGGATCATTATGTTGTACACATGAAACTAATATAATACTGTATGTCAACTATAAATTAATAAAATAAGCCAAAATAAACAGAAAATAGCTCTGTAAGATAGATAAAATTATTTCTAAATATCAAATATTCCTTTATTTTTGCATACTTGTTGATCTGGGGCAATAAAGCTTGGTTACTAACATAAATATACCCAAACACAAATTACCTGGAGTTCATTTTGGCTTTCTTTATTTTTAATCCAGATCTTGCCTTGAGTCTGTGGATCAATTAGCAAAGGATAGCGAGATGCTTTTGTAACAATAATCCCGTTCTGAATGGACAGGTCATCATTTGGCAGGCCTTGGAGATTCCATTCACTAATGGTAGGAGCATCAATCAACATCTCGTTGAGATTCAGATTGTCTGCAAATGGAATTGCTCGGGCTTTCATTTCCTTCTGCCAGTCATTTAACAGCAGATTGCGAAATTCTTGGTTAAATGGACCAGAATAAGACAGAAAAGCCGTGGCCAACAAAACATCCCCTATAATGGAAAACAAAACACCACTGAAACACTTTACGATCAGCCTTGTAATTTTGTAGAATATCGAAAATGAAAAAAAAAAGCCTATGAAACTAAATTTCAGAAAGCAAATTGTAACACACATTGCTGTGTCTTGATGAATAAGCAGGAGTTTGGTTCGTTGTTAACCAGGTCCAAATGGCCCACCAAGGCCTGGATGCACTGAACTATTTCTACTTCTGAGTTTGGCATACAAAACTTAGAACACAGAGACTCCCTTCAAAGTTATCTTGTACCATTCACTCACGGGAGAATTCAAAAGTGTCCCGATAATAAGAGGTTTAAAGGTGATTAACATATCTCATAAGGATTACATAGATGTCAGATCAATACTCATTCTTCTGAAATACTGGAGACACACACACACATACATGACTTTAAAACAATTGAGTGTTGGTTTATATTTTGATTAAAGCTTAAATCTGCTAACTGCCTATCACAGTCAACATATAATCTAATTAACAAAGGAACTTACATACCTACGAGCCTTTTAGTTTGGGCAGCAAACTCTTTACTTTGTTCTGTCCATCTTTCTTTTTCTCCTGCCAAGCCACCGATCAGGGCAGAGGCCGTCTGCATCTTACGTCTGCACCGCTCGGCGTCTTCAAGCAAGGTCTGAAAAATGTCAAAACCAGGAGAAAACTTTTGTTCAGATAAATACCGCCTCTGGCTCAAAAATGCAATTTAGAACATTATATATGATCTGCCTTTCTGAGACACGTGAGCCATTCATTTCTTAGAAAGCGTAAGATTCTGTTCCCATGTGCCCGTGTCTGCCCAAGCCTGTTTTAAGGAACTTGGATGGGTTCCTCATGAGGGGCCCTGAGCCAATTGGTCCAATCCTCCCCAGATGTTAACACATGAGAGATCATGCAAACTTGCATCACTTATTATCTCTTTATCTATAAAAGTAGAAATAAAATGCAAGCACACATGCTAACGCATAAAGCACAAAAAACAGAAAGAAATACATATCCTTATTTAAAAATTAGAACAATTTCTTATGTAAAAGTTCCAACCTCATTATTGCTTTATCTAACACTACATCTTTCACTTCAAGTGAAACCTGAGATTATCTTCAGACGGTGGTGTCCTGCAGCCATTCACAAAGTTCAGCCACACTTAACTCAGCAGGTCGCTCCCCTGCTGTTCCGTGTCAATCAAAGACCTTTAACCAGATTTCCACATACCATTGCCACTGGTTGCCTAGTTATTAAAAACAAATGGTTCTGTCTCTACGTTTAAGAGACAACTGTTAATTCTACTTGTAAAAATTTATATTTATGAAATAATAATAAATATGGATAAAGATTTAGCTGTGTAACCAGTCCCTGGAAGCTCATGTATAATATTTATATATATTTGTAACATTTATCTATATATTTAACATACACAGTTAACCCTTGAACGATGCAAAGGTTAGAGGTACCAACTTTCTAAATAGTTAAACATTCACAGTAACTTTTGACTCTTCAAAAACTTAACTACTAACAGCCTCTTGTTAACCAAAAGCCCTACTGATAACATAAACATTTAACACATATTTTTATGCTATATGTTTTATATACTATATGTTTACAATAAAGATAGAGAAAATAAAATGTTAATAAAATCATAAGAAAGAGAAAATATATTTATAGTATTGTATGTATTTATCAATACTTTTTAAAAATCCATGTGTCACTGGACCCACATAGTTAAAACCCAAGTTGTTCGAGGGTCAACTGTATGTGCTAAATGTCTAACAACAGAGGATTATTTAACTATATTATGGCATGTTGTGAATGAAAGCTAGGTAGCAGTACTTACAGCCAACAAAATAAGACTTTAAAACCAGAGCTACAGTAAGAGACAAAGAAGGACACTACATAATGATAAAGGGAACAATCCAACAAGAGGATGCAACCCTAGTAAACATTGACGTACCCAACACAGGAGCACCTAAATATGTAAAGCAAATCTTGATGAACATAAAGGGAGAGACTGACAGAAATACAGTCATAGTTGGGGATTTTAACACCCCACTGACAGCAATGGATAGACCTTCCAGACAGAAAATCAACAAGGAGACAGTGGCCTTAAATGACACACTAGATCAAATGGATTTAATTGCTATCTTCAGAGCATTTCACCCCAAAGAAACAGAATATACAAACTTTGCAAGTGCACGGGAAATGTTTTCTAGGCTAGACCACATGTTAGGATACCAAAAAAGTCTCAATAAATTTAAGAAGACTGAAATCACATCAAGCACCTTCTCTGACCACAATGCTATGAAACTAGAAATCAATCACAAGAAGATCACTGAAAAACACACAAAGACATGGAAGCTAAATAACGTGTTATTAAACAATGAATGGGTCAACAATGAGATCAAAGAAGAACTCAAAAGATACCTTGAAACAAATGAAAATGAGGACACAACAATCCAAAATCTGTGGGACACTGAGAAAGCAGTCCTGAGGGAAATCCACAGCATTACAGGCCTATCTCAGAAAACAAAAAGCTCAAATAAACAATCTAACTTTATACTTAAAGGAACTCGAAAAATAACAACAAACAAAGCCCAAAGTGAGTAGAAGGAAGGAAATAATAAAGATCAGAGCAGAAATAAATGAAATAGTCTTAAAAAACTACACAAAAGATCAATAAATCCAAGAGCTGGTTCTTTGAAAACTTAAACAAGAATGACAAACCTTTAACCAGACTCATCAAGAAAAAAGAGAAAAGACCCAAATAAATGAAATAAAAAATGAAAGAGGAGAAATAACAACTGACACCAAAGAAATACAAAAGGTGTAAGGAAATATTATGAGCAACTGTATGCCAACAAACTGGACAGCCTGGATGAAATGGATAAATTCCTAGAAACATACAATCTTCCAAAAATAAATCAGGAAGAATCAGAATCTGAATAGATACATTACAACGAGTGAAACTAAAGCAGTAATCAAAAACTTCCCCAAAAACAAAAGCCCTGGACTGGATGGCTTCACAGGTAAATTTTAACAAACATTCTGAGAAGAACTAACACCTCTCCTTCTCAAGTTATTTCATAAAATTCAAGATGAGGTAAATCTCCCAAACTCATTTTAAGAGGCCAGCATTATCCTAATTCCAAAATCAGATGAAGATACTACAAAGAAAGAAAATTATAGACCAATATCCCTGATGAACACAGATGCTAAAATCCTCAACAAAATATTAGAGAGCAAAATACAGCAATGCATCGAAAAGATCATACACCATGATCAAGTGGGATTTATTCTGGGAATGCAAGGTTGGTACAACATTTACAAATCAATAAATGTGATATACCACAAAAAAATGAAGGTTAAAAAACACATGATCATATTAATAGATCCAGAAAAAGCTTTTTACAAAATCCAGCACCCATTTATGATAAAAACTGTCAGCAAAGTGGGATTAGAGGGAACATACCTAAACATAATAAAGGTCATATATGACAGACCCACTGCCAACATCATACTCAATGGGCAAAAACTATAAGCTTTCCCTTTAAGATCAGGAACAAGACAGAGATAACCACTTTCACCTCTTTTATTTGATATAGTATTGGAAGTCCTAGCCACAGCAATCAGACAAGAAGAAGAAATAAAAGGCATCTAAATTGGAAAGAAAGAAGTAAAGCTGTCATTATTTGCAGATGGCATGATACTGTATATAGAAAACCCCAAGAATCCTGCTAAGAAACTATTAAAACTGATAAATGAATTCAACAAAGTAGCAGTACACAAAATTAACATCCAGAAGTCAGTTGCATTTTTATATGCCAATAACAAACTAACAGAAAGGGAAATTAAGAAAACAATCCTGTTCACAATTGCTACAAAAATAATACCTAGGAACAAACCTAACCAAGGATGTAAAAGACCTGTACTCAGAAAATTGTAAGATATTGAAGAAATAAATAGAAGATACAAATAAGTGGAAGCACATCCCATGTTCATGGATAGGAAGAATTAACATCATTAAAATGTTCATACTACCCAAAGCAATCTATAGATTCAACACAAGTCCTATCAAGATTCCAATGCCGTATTTCACAGAATTAAAACAAATATTTCAAAAATTTGTGTTGAACCACAAAAGGCCCCACATAGCAACAGCAATCCTGAAAAAGAAGGAAGGTGGAGGAATCACACTACCTAATATCAAACTATACTATAAGGCCATAGTAAGCAAAACAGCCTGGTGTTGGCATATAAACAGATACATAGATCAAAGGAACAGAACTGAGAGCCCAGAAATAAACCCACACCTTTATATTCAATTAATATTCAACAGAGAAAGCAAGCATATGCAATGGGCTAGTGATAGTTTATTCAATAAATGGTTTTGGGAAAATCAGACAGATACCTGTAGAAAAATGAAACTAGAGCACATTCTTACACCACACACAAGAATAAATTCAAAGTGGATCAAAAACTTAAATGTTAGACCTGAAACCATATAAACCATAGAGGAAAACATGGGCAACAAATCTCAGACATTACTTCTACCAATATTCTATTGGATATATCTCCCCAGACAAGGGAAACAAAATAAAAAATAAACAAATGGGACTACATCAAACTAAAAAGTTTCTGGACAGCAAAGGAAATCATCAACAAAATAAAGACAACCTATAGAGTAGAAGAAGAAAATCACCAATATATCTGACAAGGGGTTAAATCCAAAATTTATAAAATATTTACAAAACTCAACACCAAAAACAAACAACCCAATTTAAAAAATGGGCAAAGGACCTGAATAGACACTTCTTCAAAGAAGACATACAGGTGGCCAATAGTCGTATGAAAAGATGCTCAATGTCTCTAAACATCAGAGAAATGCAAATAAAAATCATAATGAACTACCACCTCACACCTGTCAGAATAGCTATCATCAATAAATCAAAAGACAAGAAGTGCTGGTAAAGATGTGGAGAAAGGGACACCCTACCGCATCGTTGGTGGAAATACAGATTGCTACAACCCCTATGGAAACCAGTATGGAGATACCTCAAAAACAAAAATGGATCTGCCTTCAATCCAGCTATCCCACCTCTGGGAATGTATCTGAAGGAAATCAAAACACTAATTCAAAATAACATAAGCACCTCTATTGCAGCATTGTTAACAGTCACCAAGATACAGAGGCAACCCAAGTGTCTATCTGTAGATGGGTGGATAAAACAACACACAACATTTACACAGTAGAATACCACTTGGCTATAAAAAAGAATATTTTACCCTATGAGACAGTATGGATTGACCTAGAGAACACTATGCCAAGTGAAATAAGCCAGTCAGAGAAAGACAAATACCATATGATTTCACTCATAAGTGGAATCTAATTAACAAACCGAACAAGGAAAATGGGGACAGACTCATAAAGAGCATGAAGACAGTTATGGGGGGTGGGGGACCATAGTGGGGGGAGAGATTGAGCAAAAAGGAAACAAGACTCATGGGCAACAGTGTGGTGATTGTTGGGGGGAGCGGGTATAAGGGGACTAAATGGTAATGGGAAAAAATACAATAAAGATTAAATTTTAAAAAATTGTTGAGAAAAATATATAAAAATGTATAATCATGATATATCATTAAGTTAAAAATTCAATTTATAAAGCAGTATGTACTAAATTATCTGTGATCATTTTAAATGGATTTAATTACATATATAATTGGAGGCACATGTTCAAATATGAAGTGATTAAGATGAAACTATCTCTAGTGGTCCACTCCATGGTTACCTATGTGTGTTTTCTGTAAGGAACATGAATTGCTTTTGTAGTAATAACACAACCCAGTGCCTTACAAAAGCATGATATTTCTTCAGCCTGCACAAAGACTGTTTCAAAGAGTAAATAAAATAAAAGTTGGAGAGCATGATTTGAAAAACATAAGAAAAACTGCTATACACAATTCTGTTATTTTCATCATTATAAGGAAACTCAGAACATTCATGCTCTGGAACCGTCTCCTATTCTGGCTGAACATCCAATGTCTCACCAATGGACCTTGGTGTCTATTAGAAAAAACTCCGGAGTTTAGTCAGGGATGATGTGTGGTGTGGTGTGGTGTGGTGTGGTGTGGTGTGGTGTGGTGTGGTGTGGTGTGGTGTGGTGTGTGTGTGTGTGTGTGTGTGTGTAAATTCAATGCAGCCTTGCTGTAAACCAAACCTTTGGAGAGAGAAAGCGAAAAAGGAATGAAGGGATTATCACAGCCGTATAGAAGGGTGACAGTCCCTCCCAGACCAGAGGACAGTTACCTGCTTCTCGCACATGGCCTGTTCATACTCGTCCTGCACCACATCAAGCTCTGCCTGCTTGTCATCCAGCTCCGCCTGTGCCTTCTGCAGGTCCTGCATGGCCAAGACATGGCGATTCTCCTGCACCACCAGGTTGGCCTGCACAGGACACACAGGAGTGGGATGGGCATCAAACCGCACACACAGCATTCCCGAGACTGACAACACTCAGCTCTGTCTCGTGGTCGTCCTTTTCTTTGTTCCATCCTTAGTGTCTTTTCAAATGAGATTAGGTCAAGACCAAATCTTCATGTGAACTTGACATAGACGTTTACAAGCAAAAAGTTAAAATCCATTAGAATATAAGTCAGTAATGTTTTTCCATATTTTAGGCTTTGGTGGCCAAAATGTAAAATCAAGGCATTGTTGAGTTACGTACTTACTGAAAATTGAAAGAATTTTCTTATTTCATGAGTCATATGAACAGGGGCAGTGGGTTAGATTTGGCCATAGTTTGTTAATTCTTAAATCAGAATATTGCAATACTAAATATATATTGGTAAATTAAAGAACAGTGTAATATTAAGAGTTGCAGGGAAGAAAACCTTTTCTGTTTGAAACAATCTGTATAGCAGAACTGACCACTATCAATGAAGATATTAAAACCAGAAAAAGGATGGAACATAACTGTTCGCTGAATACGAAGTTTTAGGTGCTGTGGGCAGTGGTGGTCTTGATGTTGTTCCTGTAATTTTCATACATCGCTTGCTTTTCAAAAAGGAATTGATACCTTGAGTTGTGACCAATTAAAAATATCCATTTTAAGGAAGCTACCAAGTTAGACTCAATAGACATAATCAAAAGCAATATTAGCAAAAGATGAGGTAGAAAAATAGTCCAAACTTACAGGAATTTAGATTCTTTTGATAATTTTCCTGATATCAGAATTCTCCTTTTAAAAATCTTAAAATGTTAAAATTGACCTTAGCGGGAAGATCCACTATGAAAGTCATCTTCCTTATGAAGTGTTTAAGATGAAAAAGTTATCTTAAAAACATTCTTTTGCAATAAATTATTTTCCGATTTGAAAACCTCAGGCTCCTAAATTTTGGCAGAATAATTCTTTAAGGGAAGAGTCTGAATTCTATAACTGACCAGCACCAAGGACAGGCAACAGCGTGGGTTAAAATTATGTTTTACAAAGAAACTGACTCTTGGGACACGTCTTTCCTCGGCTCTTCTGTAAGCTGCACCTGTTGCCAAGGCTTAAACATGGAAGAAAAGCAATGTCACTGTGCCAACTCACTAAATTGCCCAATAATATCAAACTACCACAGCCCCAAAGATTTTGAACACTTTCTAAGAATTTACTTTAAAAAAAATTTTTAAGTGGAGCTCTCCAAAGCTGCAAACTAAAATGTATAGAATCTTTTGAATCCAACCACTCACAAGAGGAGTCACAGGACAGTGTTCAGGTCTCTTAAACTCTGGGAGCCTCAGTGTCTCCACTGAGATACTGAAAATCTACCTTTTAGGATTTGTGTATGTGTCTGTGTATGAGTGTATGTGAGTGTGAGTGTGTGTGTGTGTGTGAAGATTAAATAAGATAACATAGGTAAAAACCCAAGTCTGGGACCTGGCATACAAGTTCAGTAACTAACAGGTATTGTTATTGTTAGTGTTTGTGTTCAGTATTTAAGGCCTTACTGTTGTAATGTTCTGTTTCTACAGACTGATATTTATTGGTTTTCATAGTTTTCAAGGAGAGAGCTCATTATAATGAATTTGAATAGACTCTAAATTGCTATTGTTAGAATTAATATTTAAGTTTATTCCCTACCAGAAGTCGGCTGGCCCATTAATAGGGGTTGTAAGATAAAAGACAATGAATCCTATGTGTCTCCATTACTAATTGGCATTAAAGAGGTTGCAAGTGGCGTTTAATGAGTGTCCTTAATCTGTCCTCAATCAGGAAGCAGGAATTTGTGGGTAGAGCCCTTCCAGGAATAAGAGACATTAGATGCCTCAGTCTGTATTTCTTAACATATTAAGCAAAGCTACCCAATGATAACTTGTATTCCCTTGTCTTCGACTTCTCCCTCCACAGTGAATGCACAGGATCTATGTGACTGCGTTTATTTTTATGGCTATGATTATGAGACATCTGACCAAATGAATGTTCCCAGATGCTAGGAAGGCACTCCCAGAACAGACTTCTCAGGAAGAGAAATACAGGTTCCAGGAGCAAATAAAAGGTCCCCACTTCTGATGGTAATTCCCTCCGCTTCCTACTGTGGGGTCCAGATGCTCCCGGGACAGGCTGTAGGCTGAAATGTGCTGCACATAAGGGAGGAGACTCCGTTGTTATCATGTAAGCCTTATTCGGAACGCCACTATTTTATACTAAATTCACCTCATTTTATTTAAAACAACTACAACAAAATAAAAACTACCCATCATGAATTCAACTGCAATGTCCTTAAAGACAATATGTACACTGGAAAAATTATCAAGCATCCCCACACTTTTCACTGCAGATGGTTATAGTTCAATCACGATCAGAGCATCGTTTTTTGAGTCATGCTGGAGGCTTCCATTGCTCCCAAATTCACAAGGTCAAACAGCACAATATCAATTATTTTCTCTAAAAGTCTCCAAGCCTAATGAGTCTCTTTTCTTTTAAGGTTGCCATAAGACCACAAGGGCATCCACAACTGAATCAATGGTCCTCATATAATTATAATTAGAAAATAAAACCAGACTTGCAACTCTATCCCTGTCCTTTCTACTTTTGATTATTTCTATCATGATTATTAAGTTCCTTGGATATTTTTAAGCATAAGTAGATTTTAGTTGATAATTCAAAGAGATCAGACTCATAGAAAAGCAAAACAATCAACAAAACCATGAGGTATAATTTTGGGGACATCGGTATCCCATTTCAAAACATCCACTTGTATCTACTGAAGACTGAATGTCATTGAATGGTGGGGGACTGTGCACAAATGAAGTGTAGAAATAGTTATGCAAAGGGAAACATAGGCATATTCTCAAATCTCATTAAATCATAAAGAGATAATATTCAGTGTCTTTCCTGAGGGACAAAGGAGACAGAATACTATGTCATGCCTTGCAACCAAGACCAGCCACCAATGTCTGTGTGTCACCCTGCCTATTCCATAGGATTTCCTGGCACAAGATGTTGGACATCATTGGATGATTCTGTGCTACAGTTTTCTGTGTTTCTTTGAGGTTGACAATGAGTAGGAAACTATCCAGCTACCCGCATGGGCTTGGTACTCTTGCAGAGGGTCCATTCTGATTGGGGTAGGAGTACAGAGAAGAAAGAAACATCTTGCACACAGCCTTTCTGTCACTTGTTGTCCCCGTGGACTTGAGTACAATAATACCAAAGGCTGCCCGGCTGGTGTAGCTCAGTGGATTGAGCGCGGGCTGGGAGCCAGAGGGTCCCGGTTCGATTCCCAGTCGGGGCACATGCCTGGGTTGCGGGCCAGGTCCCCAGTGAGGGCCATGTGAGAGGCAACCATACATTGCTCTTTCTCTCTCCCTTCTCTTCTCTCTGAAAATAAATAAATAAATCTTAAAAAAAAAAAAAAAATAATACCAAAGGCTGAAAACTCCCGTACTGTGTGAAAAGACAAAACCTGTTGACCTAGAGACCCCTTTCAGGTGCGCGTTACACAGTTCCACCTAGGAGGCTTACCTTCAGAGGCAACACCTCTCTGTTTATAGAGAAGAAGGAAGCCATGGCTTTGGTCCAGGAACACAGACCGGCTACATTCCCGCATACACGTTTAGCAGTTTCGATGTTGTAATCTGCCATTTCAAAGTAAGGATTCAAAAACTCGATCACTTCTTCATTGATTGTGTCTTTTGGGAATTGCTATGGAAAAGTGAGTAAAATTCAGTCAAAATGCTTCTCATGCAGTCATATGCACATTATGCTCGCAGTGCTATTGAGCACTGAAAAGGATGAGTGACATCGTATTTTGTCAAAAGTTCAGGATATCAGGCAAAAGTCCTAAAGGTGAATGGAGAGTGAGCAGTGACAGCAACGACGTCAGAATACACTTCATCTTCTGTGGACAAGATATATCAACCCTAAATAAATTTTCTGTGATCCACTGAACAAGGAAATTATTTCAGTGATAAATACTAATATGGTTATTAGAATTCCCAAAGCAATAAAATTTTCATGTCATTAATCCTAAATAGGTGAATTATAAACCCATAAAATCAACAATGGAAAACAAACACCCAGAGGGATATTTAGCCTAAGGACATATGTATTTAGCATATAGTGACAACTAATTCCTTAATACATTCGGCAGTTCTATTAAACTCACCTGAAATGTGAAGATAGTAACTTACACATTAGGCCCCGAGGGTGATGAATTCATTTTTAATCATAGAACTATCAAGAATATGGGAGAACTGTTATCTCCTAGAAGAATAAAATTTTTTAAATAGTAGCAGAAATGGATAAAGAATGCCTTCGTGCATCAAGAGAAAATACTGAACAAGCAATGAAATTGCACCTCTTAAAAGTTGTGTTTGATCATCTAAAAGAGGCCGGTCAAGTGTTTTCCAAGTAGAAAAAAGAAATTAGTGCCTAATAACTCAGTGAAACAAGCCTTCACAGGAGATATATAATGCAGGGTAGAACATGATCTCTTTCAGACCTGCTTTAACGCATGTTTCTTTAATGAGACTTGAAAGGGTGAAGCCAGAAGAAAAATCAGAAGAATATTCAGGAGAAACTTAAGGGTGTTAGTGACAAAAGGCAAATTGCAAGGAAGCTTCCAGGATATACATCTGCTCTACCACCAGACATGTAACGCAGGAGCCCAAAGTCACTTGCTAGGATCCAAGTCCACTGCCACATTTATCTGTGAAAACGTCCCTGCCACCATTACCATTCCAGTGCACCCACAGAATTCATCACCACCTCTTTTCCACTCAGCATGTTATTCCTTCACAGTGGCACTGACCTCACAGGTTCTCATGTTTTAAGCATCCAGGACAAGTCTGTGTGGCCTCTCGTTTCATAAACTACTTCTTGTTAGAGCTGCTATAAGATGACCTGGTGCAGCAGCCACTGGGCAATGTTGAATTGAAAACAGAATGAAAGACAGTGCTAAAGTTATGACTTGGGAACTGGGGATTCCCAATTAGTGTTCTCAAGCTCTACATATGAACAATAAAACAATGAAACTTCTAGAGGAAAACACAGAAGCGTTCATTCTGCCTTAGAGGTGGACAAAGATTTCCTAAAGAGAGCACAGAGAGCACTTAAGGAAAATATGGAAAAATTGGATGACATTAAACTTAATCTGTTTGTCAAAAGACACCATTAATACAATGACCAGCTAAGGCAGAAAGTGGGAGATGATACTTTCAAACATACAAATGATAAATCACTCATATTTTATATATAAAGAAATTCAACAAAGTAATAAAAACTTGAACTACCAACCTGTAAGTTCTGTAAAAAGTTCCCTGCAGTCATCAGTTTCAATGACTCCTGCCAGGAAGGAACCGTACAGCTTTTTTCCAGGTCAATTTTCACGGCATTGACTTTCCTCTGAAACAGCAGCAGCACACAGTCCATGATCCTCATGATGAGGTGAGGGGGTCGGCCCAGCGTGCGGACGGTGGCAATGTCCGAAGGCTTGATGGTCTGGCGGAAGAAGAGAGGTTATCATCCGATCTCAGATGAGAAAGTGCAGACAAATTATTCATCTCTAAATGCGATGATTTTGACACAGGAAAACAAGCAGTTCTTAAGTTAGATGCAGCCATGGGGACTAGGTGCATATTTAATCCCAAGAAACCCATGTCCCCCAAAGTCCAAATGTTTACAATTCAAACGGACAACGAGGAAAGAAACATTGCTGAGCAGATAAGGAGCTGTGGCTTCCCCAGAACGGTACAGACCATTCAGGGTCAGAAAACAGAAGAGCGCAATCTGAAAGAAAAAAGAATAGTCAGCACTTACGTACATACTGAGGATTCTCAACCAGGAAAACACCAGTATTTGCAGGGCTTCTTGACTCATTAGTTATGTGGGTCAAGAGTCTGCCTCTCTCTTAAGCAACTCTGACTTGTCACGGTGGACTGACACGAATGGGTAGCCCCGGGGCTGACAGACTGAATAATTAGAGGTTTCTTAGCTGGGAACTGACCTTTAAATGACAGAACTTGAGCAACAGGAATTTCACTAAGTTGTTAGAAAAGTTCTGTTCCATTTCCAATAAGGGTATTTTTATAGTGGAAATTACTGAATAATCACGTAGAACCCCTATGGTTGATAATAACTGTCCTCTCTCTTAAAATCTTTGTGGAATAAGTATTGGGAAAATATTAAATATAATAATTTGATACAGTCTCCTTTCTAGGACAAACAGTTGTACATCCGTTCCTTCCAGATCTGGAAACCTTCCATCTTATTTGCATCTGCCTTCCTCCTGCCAGAAGAAGATACCCAGTATCCTTCTCATCAAAGCTAATGATCTTTTCTCCAAGGACTGAGAAAGAAAGGAAGAAAACCACTGAACCTCATAGTTAGAAATTTAACTACATACTGTGAAAAGGTTTGTTTCAACATACTAGTATTTGTGAAGTGAAGGAGAATTTGTGTTTAAAAAAAAAAAAAAAAAGCAGCAGCAGCAGCCAGAGAGGGCAGACAGACCTTTATTTGAGAGGCGTGGCTATAAAGGAACAGAAAGAAATATCATAGCAGTCAAAGGGGAAAGTGTGGAAAAATTAAAGTTATATAAGGTATAAAAGCTGAACATGCTTATTTTACTTTAGCTTTAGAATGGGAAATTTTCCAACAGGATTGGACTCATTATTTTAAGGTACCCAGGTAAAAGGAGTTAGAGAGAGGGTTATATATGAAGTTCAACCTATTTCAGCTAAGTATTGAAATCCTCTTTTCTCAGCATGCAAAGCCATATGACCATCATGTAATTTCCCATAAATCACTGCAATATAATAGTTATTTAACATCTGGAGGCATTTTGTATATTTATGTCAAGTCAGATTAGCAGTGAGTTAGGAAAAGACACATTCTTTGCTGTTACCTTATTTGTTGTATCTATTTATGTAACCTGATGCCACAATGTCAGAGTTTGGATATATCTGGAACTTTCTTTGTATGTATGCTACTGGTACCATATTTCAAGATTTCAAAAGCTCCCAAAGAGGCAATAAAATGAAGGCACAACCAATGAAAGAAATTATTAAAACCCTCTCACACATGCCTCATCATCTTACCCCTGTTCCCACACATTTCTGCACTGATTACAAGATGAAGAATGTTTGACTGATAGAGACCACTGAATTACAAGGAGCCTGGAAAATACTTTATAATACTGAAAGAGATGTTAAGCCTTTTAAGTCTTAGGAAAATGCGAGTATTTAAGCAAGACCTGAGATGCCATATGCTCTATTCCTAGGATGCCATTAGGTATCATGAGTTCAATAAAGGTTTAGAAGTCTCTTTACACTACCGTTGTCTTTTCTCTGTTGATCGGACACTTTCAGGGAAGCCAACAGGCCTCATAAAGGTCGGGGCGAGCATAAAGAGCAGACTCTCGAAGAGATACCTGCGGCCCCGTGTCCACTGCAGCAGTTTTCACAGCAGTCGAGATATAGAAGCAACCTGAATGTCCACTGATGAATCGATGAATAAAGAAAATGTTTTGTATATAAGTAAAATTCAGCCTTAAAAAGAAGAGAAAGAGATCCTTCCATTCATGACATGGACCTAGACAACATTACAGTAAGCGGAATAAGCTAAATACAAGAAGACAAATACTATATGATCTCATTTATGTGTAGAATCTAAAACAGTCAGACTTATAGAAGCAGAGAGTAAAATGTCAGTTGCCAGGAGCTGGGGAGAGAAGAAAGGAGGAGGTAATGGTCAAAGGGCACAAAGCTTCAGTCCTGCAAGATAAGTAAATTCTAGAGATCTATATAGCATAATGCTTATAGTTAACAATACTGTATTATGTAGTTAAATTTTGTTAAGAGAGTAGATCCTATAATAAAAAGTAATAATAATGTTAAAAGGAGCAGGGACAAATTTTTGAAGGTGACAGCCACTTCGATGGCCTTGTGGTGTTAATGGTTTCATAGATGTATACTGGTCCCCAAACTCAAGTTGTACATATTAAATATATATGGATTTTTGCATGAAAATCATACCTCAATAAGTTTTGTTTTTTTTTTTGAGGAGG
The DNA here is from genome assembly GCA_004026765.1 of Micronycteris hirsuta. Lineage (NCBI taxonomy): Eukaryota > Metazoa > Chordata > Mammalia > Chiroptera > Phyllostomidae > Micronycteris > Micronycteris hirsuta. The sequence continues at coordinate 80,411 of PVJI01001406.1, forward strand.
AGAAATGAGATGCCCACCAATCTGACAGATGGAAGAACCTCGTGGACTTCAAGGTCTAAGGAGACGGCGTAGCCAGTGCACAGAGGGACAATGAAGTGACAAGAGAAGACACGTCACTTGTAAGTGCAGTGTGAAAAGTTGAGAGATAAAAAAAAGAAGCCAAGATCTAATTCAGATATTGTAGATTGACTCAGAAAGCTTAAAGACTTCATTTGGCTCAAAGAGATTTGGAACTGTTTCAGGAAGTATGCTAAAGAAGTGGTAAAAAATAATAATTGCAGGATCAGAGAAATGCATGCTCAGTGGAGCTTATGTAACTTGAATTAGCAGTGGACAGATCAGCAGAGCTCCCTCTCTCCAGGAGCTTTTTATCCAGGAATCAATTATAGAAGGCAGCAGATGAAGAAGACTGAAGTAAAAGCAATCTCACATTGAGCCCCCCAAAATTTTAAATTGAGACTTCAAAACTGGACCAAGCCCTTTAAGGTCTGTTCTAGTTCACCAAACTCATCATATTTCCTCAGAATCCAACCACCTATCTAATTTCACTATTTGTTACCGCCACACAAGTCCACTAAATAATTGTGCTGGAAGCCTGACCAAACTTTGACATTAATGAACTACTTTAGATCAGTACTTCTTCATATGGATAATTCGCAGATAAACTCATAGAATGTTATATCTTACAGAACCACTCCAGTGTCCACAGGGAATGAGTGAAGAGGTGATATTTTAGCAATTTTATGCAGCTTTCTCAAAAGTCACATAGCTTATTGGTTCCAGAGTGGAAATGAGAACCCCGGACTCCTGAGTGCCATGGTATGACACTGCCCATCAATTCGTCATGAGTGGGAAATGAGATGTGACAGAGCACATGCAAAATCTACAAAGAGCTAATAACATCTCCAAGCAAAAGATGTTACTTGAAGTTGTTCCTGCGGAGACAGCGTTGGTCTGAAGCACTACAGCAATTCCTGCTGTTATCATCGTTTCTTAGTCCTCCTCCTGGGCCCTAAACTTGACATCTGTGATGTCACACAGACTCACCTGCAGGGCCGCTTCTGCTTCTTCTAAAGCAGGTTTGGCTGCTTCCAGTTTCTCTTCAGCAATGGCTTTATCTTTAGAGATGCTGTCTACAATGGCCTGTGCTTTGTCCTTCACCTTCTGTACCTCAGCCTTGACCTTTTCAGCAGCCTGTGCCTTCATCGTCACTTCCTTTAAGACCTAGTTCAACATAAAACAAAAATTACCTCATCTAAAATTACCAAAGACTGAGCTGAAAAGGCACATTTTTGGCCTTGATTTTTTTATTTTGTCCACTTATAAAATTTTTCATACTTAAAACTATGAGTATTGTATGCTAGTAGAAATAAATAATTTGTACTTTCGTGGCTATAACTTAGCAACTAGGCATACATCATTGACATTTGGATGGATAATGCAAAATGAATGTGGTCCACGTGTGAAGGTCTACCCACCGTGTCGGCTTTATCATTTGCCACCTGTAGCTCCTTTTCTTTCACTTCCAGTTCTTTGCTCAGAGCGGCGACAGACTCTGAAGCTTCTTTTAGCTTTTCCAATCCAGTATTCATCCTGGGATTGAAAAATCCAAGAGAGCAATGTTAAATTTTGTGGTGCTTGGCCACATTTTCCAAGTGGTCTACTATTATACATAATAATGGCAATATTTGAAGAAGGAGTATATATACTAATAGGAAATTGATCACTGCTTGACAGAAAGTATACAGGGCCAGGCTTGATTCTAGCTTGAAGACATTTATAAGTTTTCCATAGACCATGTGGGGGAAGAGAAAACTTGCTAAAAATACGTTGCATGACATGAGGAACCGCAGTGGGTCTAGAATCTGTATCATGTAGGTAACATACTTCATGAAGTTCAACTAAATGAAAATAGACTTTAAATACTTGAAGCTCTATCTCGGAGGAAGCAAAATTAATGGCTTCTGCTTGTCAAAAGGGACTAATGAGGTTTAAAGAAGAAAGATTAGGGATCAAGAGAAGAAAGGAATTTGAAGCCATGAGAACAGCATCATGACAGGACTTGCTGCCTGCCTGAACCTGAAGCAATGTGTTGTGAAGACTGAATCCCTCTGAGTTATTTAATCCAGTCACCCACCCAGGTGTCCCTCATGCAACAACTCTGGTGATTCTGGCCATATTTAGGCAGAAGATATAAGGGGTCTGGAAGAGCAGGGCAGAAAGTGAAATTCAGAACAAACTTCAGCGAAATAGGGTATTCCGCATGCAGAGAACATCAGACAGTCCATCCTAGACACACAGAAAGGAAGAAAGGGTGATAGAACGGTATGAGAGGAGGGAGGAGGGGATATCTGGGTCCTCAGCTTCCTTCCAGGTCTACTATTTCTATTATTATGTCAGTCATTATTAGACAAAGTGGTAGGCTACCCAAAAACTTGGCAACATTTTATCCTATTGGGCAAGAATAACGCCCCTAGCAACCATAAGACCCTTTGAGAGGAGGGTTTCTGGCCCCCAGCACCCTTGGCCCTTGGGGATGAAGAGCCGTCTGATGTAGGGGCTGTCCCGGGCCCTGCCGGATGACTGGCAGCGCCCCTGGCCTCCACGTAGTTGACGACAGTAGCACCGCTGCACACCCCCCACCACCCGAGTTTCAACAAACAAAAATGTTCACTAGGAGCCCGTTTGCACCCCACTGACAGCCACTGAGTTAAAATAACTCTGTACTTGAACTTCACATTTACCTGTTGGCCAGAGTTTGCACTTCCACATGCTTCTCTCCATATATCAACTTATAGCCCTGAATAAAGGAGAGGTATGACTTGGGAGTCACATGGGTCGAACGTCGGAATCTCTGGAAATAATCAACACACTTCTCAGCTACGCCGTCCTGGAAGGAGCCCATGCACTGGACTACTGCCTCCTTGGTTTCCAAACTGCAGTCGATATCATAGGAAGACAGGAAGTGTTCCGACACTAGAAAGAATAAAGACAATAGTGTATGAAACATGAGCATGAATTACCATTGTAAAAGTTAACTGGCTATTTTTAAAAGACTCAGACATTGCTGAGAACTCCATATCATTTTTATAGCCCCAACTAGGTAGATATAAGTCAGCATTTTTGGTCCCAGGCCTATTACTTCAATAATTTTATTTTCGATTTCATGTACAAAACTATCACAGACTCTACACCTATCATTCTTTGTTTTCTGGTACTTATGCAGTGAAGTCTCTCCCCCACAGCTGCAGGTTCTGGTCAGCAGCCAGGCTGTTTTATGGTTTACATAAGGACAAAAGTGGCACAAATAACTCAGAAATCAGTGCCCACCTGGTACTCATATTTAACAATCTCATTCATTTTTTTACCCAGAACCTGTCATAGCCTTAATTCCCCCGGCTCTGACTGCATGTGACACGTTGAATGTTCGCCACTAAAATTTTTTATGCCTGGGCCAACTTGTTCTTAAATGTGACAGCCGATCATTTGCAGTCAATTCTATTTTACAGCATCCTTTAAAAATGTTTGGGTAAAAAATCTCCCGTTGTCGACCTTTATCTTCCCAACAGTGCCAAACCTGGGACCAATTGTCAAACAGCATTTCCTATTGTAAAGAGAGGCCACAAAGTCAGAGCTGACCAATCACCGTGTACACGTGGAGGGTCTGCCCCTGGGACGATGCCATGGGGTGAGAAAGGAGGTGACGCTTGCGCTCCTCCCCGAGGACCCTAACAGGATTTTACCTACGCAGTTAAAACTTACTACAATCACCCTTATGAACCTTCGGGGAAAAAAATGGCCTATGATTTGTTTCAAAGATACTTAAAATATTAAATAATATACATCGTAAGAGTGGCAAATATTTAGAAAATGGCCAAGAAAAAGGAAGATAAAGAGAAAGAATCAAGTGAATAAACCTATTGGGTGATAGTTGGCAAAGAAATCAAAAATGGTATCTCTTCGCCATTATAAACTAATCACTAAATTGATGCAATAATTGTGGGGCAGTATTTATATCTATGTAAGTAATAGAGACTATTTATCAACCTGGTTATAAATATGGTTTACCATATACACTGAAAGGCAATGAGTTAAGACACTCAGAAGTCTTAAAGAGACACTTTAAATTACAGGAGGTTTAAGTCTGGGCGCTGGAAACATAGGAACGATTCTTATCTATGACAACTGTTTTGTAGGTATTAAGAACAACAGCTTCAATATTCACTACATGCCAGCTATGCGCTTTACTTGGCATTATGAGATACCTTCAAGAAAGTGCCTACTTTCTGAAAAATTCCAGTTGTCCACCATTATTGTCCTTCTTATGCGAACAGAGAGTATATCAACAATGGTAGCTTTCTTCTTTATGTGGCAAGTTTCCTTTTTTTCTCTCCAAAAATCACAGAGAATGAAAATGGGATGGATTCAAAGTATGTTTTCCCAGAGGCAACAATCTCTGATGCAGGGAAGTTTATACAAAGGATCAGATTACTTCCTTTTAGGGTGACCCAAGGGACAAGAGGTCACAAAAACCCTTCTGTCATCTTCAGCATCCATTCACCAAGGCAGCAACACCAGTATGGGGGCCCACCTTCAGGAGGTGTCTTAGGTTGCAGTGGGTTATATCCTGGGAGTGTGTGTTCAAGTCACTTGATGGGGAACAAGGTGTGGTATCTCTGGGACAGAGGGGAGGACACTGGACTCAGTCCCTGAATTTTGCTGTCCTCCAGTTTCCACTTCATTTGGATTAAAAGAACTGAGGTAACAAATTGAGGGAGGCACTTTAGTTGCCTGTACAGTAGCCATTCCTCCGTTTCATCACTAAAACCTCCCAATTTTGCTCAGGGTAGCAATCTGTCCAACTAAAACTTAGATTCCCCAGACTCTCTCGTAACTAGTAGTGACCAGTTCTAGACAATGACCTGTAGACAAAGCTCCTGGGGAAGAATCCTGTCCTGAGGCAAAAAGGCAAAGCTCCAGACAGGATGCCTTGAGCTGCAGCAGCCACCTGAGCCTGTAAGGACAGGAGTCACACCCTAAGGATGACAGCAGCACCGAAGGAGGAAGACCCCGATGGCTTTGTCCGGCACTGTGCACTCTACATTTCCTTGGTAGCAGGAAAAAGGAAAAAAACTTACTTGTTTCAGCCACTGCTTCTCTCTAATAGACAAACACACATTCTTACTTGATACACTGAGAGGGCAAAGCATACCTAATCTTGGAAGATCCTAAATCACAGAGCCTTATCAGTTAATCCTTACAACGCCCATAAGTGATCGATAGTATTGTGTCTACTTTTGTAGATAAAGCTAATGAGGCTCAGAGAAGTTTGCTCGTAGGAGGCAGGTTTAGAATTCTAACCCAAAGGTGAAGGACTCCAAAGGTCAGGTCACTTTGATTTCAAAATTCAAATAGAACCAAATGAAGTAGAGTCTTTAGAGTGCTAAAAAAAACATTTTTAATTGATGACCAGAGTTCAAACATATTTACTGAGTAATGAACTTCACAAAAATATGGCACTTTCTGTGGAAAACCGTGGGCACTCATGGCTTGTGTGCCATGCCTCATTTCTCCGTGTGCTACACCGTTACTTGTGAACAGTTGCAGAAGTAGAACTCATAGGAACAAACTCTTGTATGTATGATGTAAGTCAAGTAATCACTTTCAAAGAGGGTCATGTGATTTACATAATTAAAATGGCCTTCTTTGAAAAATATATATATGCCAAATATGTGCTATTGCTTTTGCTTGAGATTTTAATTTCAAGTGAGGATGGCCTATTTTCAAAACTATGTGCTGGTTTAAAGTGGAAACTAGAAGAACATTACTAATTACTTTGGAGAAATCTAAATGAAGTTAATTGATTTAGTAGTAAGTTTGAAATCAGAGTTTCATTAACAAATAGAAAACCAGTAGAATGAAGATAATTTAGATACGTAGAAACAATTACTTCAAAACAATGCCATATAAAGCAATAAACAAAGATTTGTCAAAATGGAGATTATTAAATAGTGGGAAAGCAGAATTTTACAAAATTAAATGAAGTATATTTTTCTTTAAATGCTTCATCAAAAGACTCAGTCAATTTAAATTCAAATATATAAAAAATATAGTTATTAAGAGACTACAAATATAATATTAAACTGCTGAGCATGATTAAATTAGAAAAATACTCTCCACAATAGCAACAAACTACCAAAAAGAGAAATTAAGAAAACAATCCCATTTATAAGAGCACAAAAAAAAAAAAAAAAAAAAAAAAAAAAAAAAAAAAAAAAAAAAAAAAAAAAAAAAAAAAAAAAAAAAAAAAAAAAAAAAAAAACACCTTAGGAATAAACTTAACCAAGGAGGTATAAGACTTGCACACTGAGAACCATAAAACACTAATGGAAGACATTAAAGTAGACATAAATAAATAAATAGAAAGACATCACATGTTTATGAGTTGGAAAAATACTATTTTTTAAATGCCCATACTACCCAAAGCAATCCACAGATTCAATGCAATCCCCATCAAAATTCCAATTAATTTTTTTTACAAAAATATAAAAAACAGTTCTAAAATTCTTATGGAACCACAGAAAACCCAAACAAAGCAAAAGGCATCACATTCCCTGGTTTCAAAATATGTTACAAAGCTACAGTAATCAAAACAGTATGGTATTGGTATTACAAACAGACATATAGACCAATGAAACAGAATAGGGAGTCCAGAAATAAACTCAACCATACATGGTGACTAGATCTTCAATAGGGTGCCAACAATATACAATGGGGAAAGAACAGACTGTTTAGAACAGTGCTGGAGCCCTTACTGGTATGGGTCAGTGGGTTGGGTGTCTGGGGTTGGGTGTCCTCCCACAAACCAGAAGTTCTCTGGTTTGATTCCCAGTCAAGGGCTGCAGGTCAGGTCCCTGGTTCAGGGCATGAGACAGGCAACTGATCAATGTTTCACACATCAATTTTCTCTCCCTCTGTTTCTCCGTCCCTTCCCTTTTCTCTAAAAATAAATAAATAAAATCTTTTTTTTTAAATGGTGCTGGAAAAATGAATATCCATATGCAAAAGAATGAAATTGGACACTTATCTTACAGCAAAAATCAACTCACAACATACTAAAGATTTAAATATAAAGAAACCATAAAATTCTTTGAAGAAAACATAGTGGTTAACTTCCTTGACATCGGTCTCAGCAATGATTTTTTTGGATATGACACCAAAATCACAGGCAACAAAAGCAAAAATAGACAAGTGGGACTATATCAAACTAAAAATCTTCTGCATGTTTATACCTTGAATATATTAAAAATCATCTGTATTTAAAAGCCACAGATTGGAAAACTATAGTTGTCAATAGTAGTGTGCTAGAATTTGTGTGTATATACATATACACACATATAAATATATACATTTATATATAAACAAATATACAAAAACAAATACATCTACATATATATTTGTATGTGTGTATGTATATATGTGTGTGTGTATGGCTTCCAGCCCCAACACTGTCTTCTTGGTGCCCCTGATGATTCCCTCAGCTTCACCACTGCCAGTTTCTCCTTCTATAAAGGGCAGGAGACAAGTTAATTGGCTCTTCTCTCACTGGGTACCACAGCGCTGGAGAGCAGGTGTGGGAGGCAGGAGTAGGGAGGGCAGGTGAGAAGGTAGGCTCCAGAATTCTTCCTCTCCTCCACTTTTCACTGTGTTATCTACTATGGCTACCTGTGGGATTTTACTGGGAAATAAGACTCTTCTTAGTCATTATTAAAATACAAAAATCAGACAAAACAGTTTGAAAGCCATTGCATTTGAGTCAGTAACCCCCTGAGGTTCTGATACAACAGGTCAAAGGGGAGACCTAAGTAACTCTACCAACAAAAATAGCCACAGATAACTCCTCACCAAAAGCTGAAAAAACCTTAAACTAAATGAGTGATCTCTAGCATCTTCTTTACTACTTTTGCATTCAATTCCATTTATGGAGTAAAAGAAGCACTAATGTTCCGTAGGACAGAAGATCAGACAGAAGAAGAGGCAGCAAGGACTCCAGTCATAGAACCCTCTGGTGAACACCCTTCTTTAAGGTCCGACACCAGCAGAGGAATGCTGGATAATGAGTTCCGATTTGATTCCCAACACTGCAGCCACGAGAAGAAAGCATTCAAGAGACACATGGCTTACACTACTCTTATGTTGATCAACCCACCTAAAAAAGAACGCAAATGCTATCGAACTGAAAACTCAGTGGTTTCCTGTGACATTCCAGAACCTGCCTGAGGATCCACCTGAAACATAGTTTCAGAACTAGAATTATTATGCGTTAATCCAAAGGAGTGCAAACCGAAGGTCTCATTCTCTGATAACCATGCCCTGGGGAAAATGAGCTACCAAACAAGAAAGAAGCCCCTCTTGCAAAAATCCTATAACCTTAGACAAAGTGACTTTTGACTCAACCCAGTACAGTGACAGCAAGCAGCACAGAATGTAGAGAACAAACATTGTAAACCAGAAACTCTGACATAGAAATTTCCACCACACTAACCAGCGATTAAGGCGTCCTTCGGCCACCGGCTGAACCAGTCAACAGTGCATCCTGAAATCAGGGCGGGGAACTTCAAAGCCCGGTTTCGAAATTTCTCCCCCACCGGGGAAAAGCAGAGCACAATGTGCAGGTTCTGTCGGACCCGACTCATGAAGTAGTCATACAGGTTCTCGTTGGTCGGAGGACGTCTGGGGTGTTCTTTTTTCATGACTGACATAAGATCACTATTAATTTCATCAATTTCATCACGAGCAAACAGGTTGGAGACCTGAAAAAAAGTGCAGCATTCAGAGTCAATACAGACATAAGAAAATGGATCAAGACAGGTAGCTCGAGAAATGTCTTTCCTCCCTCTGTGTTCTTAAACTCACCTGTAGAAAATTAACCAACAGTCTTCAAGAAGAGATAAACCACATTTTAAAATATCCAAACAATTCTGTTATTAATTGTGAAGTCACAGGCTATCCTTGTAACCTCTCTCTCTCTTCTGTTTTTTGGGGTTTTTTTTTAATTTTTCACCTGGGGCACTCATTGAGGTTTTAAATGTATATAGCTCCACATTTGGGGAGTTCTATTCTCCAAAAACCCAACAGAAAAAGGCATTCTTCATACTGATCACCTAATCCCCAATAACAGCACTTATTCCAAACTCTCATGCAAGGAAATATGGGCAGCTCTAAAGTTGGAGGGAATCTGAGGAGACAAAACACATGAGGCATAAATGAGCTCCTACCTCACCAGATGATAAAACATTGTTCATGTATTCCAAAAATGACTCCTCCTTGATTTCATTGTCCGTGAAAATAAAAGTGATTCCTTTGCCTTGCTGACCAGCCGTTCTATACAAAACTTTCAGGTCTTCCATCAGATTTGATGTGTTGTAGGATCTAAGAAAATATTTGTCACTGTGTCATTAGCTAAATTATTTTGATGGGAAGAAAGATCCTTAAGACAATGATTTATGTCATTTAGTTAACAAAAAAAGAATGTTGATACTGTTCCATCAGATAGGTGTTTCATTGTATGTGACTATTACCAGTTCGTTATGTTTACTTACAAAGATGAAACTGACTTTTTAAAAATTTCCTTCAGTTTCTAATAGCTGTTCTTTTGGAAGTAATAGAAGTGCACCATCAGGGTAAAGTTCTGAGTACTTTTCTGTTCATCAAAGTTAAGAATTATTTTTTTATTGAGGTAAATTCACATATAACATTATACTAATTTTCAGGTATACAATATAATAATTTGATATTTGTATACAGGTGGGGCAAAAGAGGGTTTATAGTTGTGAGCACACAAAACACAGCATTTCGTCTTGTATGATTATTTATTAATTAGTGCATTATTTTCCATATGAACAACTATAAACCTACTCTTGCCCCACCCTGTATTTTGTGAAATGGTTACTTGCAATGATGAAATTGATTTTTAAAATTCCACATTTTGTAAGACATCATAATTAATTTTTACATGAAAAAAATATCTAGAGCCAAAGTAAACCTAAAACAAAAATATAATGTTTACCACAACCTAATGTCATCTGAATGTGCTTATGCTTCATTTTGAAAATAATTTTTGGTAATGATAATAGAAAGGTCAAATTGGAATTCATACTAAGCACCATCTGCAATCACATTTTATTTTTTTTAATATTTTATTTATTTTATTTTTAGAGACGGTAAGGGAGGGAGAAAGAGAGACAGAGGGAAACATCAATGTGTGGTTGCCTCTCACGTGGCCCCCACTGGGGATCTGGCCCGCAACCCAGGCATGTGCCCTGGCTAGGTATCGAACCTGCGACCCTTTGGTTCGCAGCCCATGTTCAATCCACTGAGCTACACCAGCCAGGGCTGCAATTACATTTTAGAAGACACCTCACGGATTAAACTAAACTAAACTAAGTCATGTCAAGCCCTCATTACGTGGGGTGAAGGAGATACTCTATTGTAAATGGTGCTCTCCTCGTCCCCAAACACATGACATCTTTGGGTCCCACATGAAAGGGATTGCTGAGCGATCAGTAAACTATGGTAGAAGAGCTAGAAACATTATAAAACGTCACAGCATAAATCTTCTCTCACTATCAAAAGCAATACTTTGGAGGAAATGAGCTTGTAACTGTGAAATGTTACAGAGGTCCCAATACAGAGAAGCCCATTACCACCAAAGGTGAAAATAAAGATACTTCAGCCCTGGAGACTCAGATTTACTCAATTATTACTTAAACTTTGTGTCATTAAATAAACTCAACAGTTCAGAGCACAAGAGCAAATGGCCTTCTGATTTTTTAAAAGCTACCAAATATTTAACTTCTATACTCTGCACTTTTTTAACATCTATAACCTAAACCCTAGAACCAGAAGCACCACTGCTATGCATCAATATTTTAAGAAGACTTCTAGAGAAGTAAGATCCGAGAGATTAGAAGAGAATATCAAAAACAGAGTGCCCCCTGAAAAAAAGACAAAGGAAAATATCTCGCCTCAGCTTCTTGTGATATGTGAAAACTCCAGCCCCATCCCCTGGATCAAGGGCGCCAGATAATAAGGCCTGAGTCACACACAAACAAATGGCCATCCTTCCCAAACCTGAGGCCCTTGCTCCTTGACCCTTGGCCACATGGCTGTGCAACAGCTTAGCAGTAGGATGGTGTCTTGAAGGCTATGAGAAGGCAAGGAGGTCTTGACTTCCCCTTCTCATCAGTAATGAACCATTCCCAACATCACATGCAGAGGAAATAACTTATCACAGGCAGAGGAGCTGTAAGATATTTTCAGTGAGGCAGTATGGTGCAGTGTCAGCCAAGACAGACCAGAGCGAGCAATGTTGTGGTCAATCCCCAGGCAGATCTGGGATTTCAGACAAGACATTGCCTTTCGGAGTCTCGGCTGTGAGAGAGGCTAATGTTATACACCTGGAAAACCTACAAAGTCCTTTTAAAGATTAAATTAGTCTTGCATATATCCACAAACTTCCCTCAATGAGACAGGTCAGCTAAATGCTGCTCCACTGGGCCACGCCACAGCTCGAGATGAGTGCCCAATCGGCAAGACTTTCTGCTCCTACACCTAGAAATTAACCTCTAGTAATTTTCAATGCAGCTAAACTTCCCGAACCTGCCTCCTGCTTCTCATCTTGGTTAACCCCAAAGTTCTCTGAATTACCCCTGCTTATCTCTTCATGCTGACTTTTCTTTTGTTAATTCTCCCTGCAGTAGACACATATTACTAAGGACAACCCTTTTGGGGTTCCCTATCTTGATGAGGAGCAGTTTCCCAAGCCAGAACCAGGATAGGTAAGTCCAAAAGCCCAGCTAATGATTCCTTGAATCTGTCCTCTTGTCTCCATCCTCAGTGCCACCACTCATGACAACTTCATCTCTTGCCTAGATCCCTGAGGCAGCCTCATGACTGTTCCGTTTAGCGCCTTCCGTCCATTTTCTGCACTGCATACAAACCCAACATGCTTTCCCCAGTGGTAACTCATTAATGCTTTCCTATCACTCCAAAAAGGAGTCCCGCGCCCTCACAACACCTTCAAAGGTCTCCATTTCTCTTCCTTTCCCACTTTCCACCTTACCTCGTACACCCAGCCACATTTAACTTCTTCCAGGGCCTCAAGTGGGACTTCACCTGTGCTGATTCTTTCATCTGGAACATTCTTTACCTCTCTTCTCTGAGGTAATTTTGACTCACAGTCAGGTCTCAGGTGGAGCATCTCTTCCTCCACGAAGCCTTTTCTAACCATCCCCGAGACTAGATTAGGCGTCCCTGCCCTGTTTTCAACAGAACCTGGTCTGCATGCACTTCCTTTTCATAGAGAGCACCTATGTATCACCCCCTAGTGAATGAGTTGCTCCGCCGTCTGTCCCCCTTGAATTGCCATAAACCCCATGATGACACAGCCCAGGCTTACCTCGCTCACCATGTGCTCCCCAGCACCCTGCCAGTGCCTGCCACACCAGTGATGCTCAGTAAACATCTTTAAATGTGTGAATGAGTAAATCTACATAAAATTTCTTGTATTTTTCCAGGTTACTAACATTCTTGAAATCTGAATTAACGTGTAGTAGGGATAAATTTCTTCTGAAATGCACCAAAAGGAATACACACAAAACTCACATCATGTATAACACAAAAACAGGAAGGCAGCTACTCACCACAGTGAAAGGCTGAAACGTTTCAAAAGCAAACTATTAAAGTGAAATTTTCAGGGTTCACAACAGAGGTTGAAAGGAGAAGATATGGATAAGAAAAATGCATTCTTAATTTGAGGGGGCCCCTGAGAAGCTTTCTACAACATCCATTTCAGGTTAATTAAAATGAAATCTTGTTACCTTGTCAGAGTGATCTGGAAGGAAGCATAGCCAGCAATGAATGAGGCCAATCTTGTCAGACTCTGCTTTCCCGATCCGCCAACCCCCACCAGGAGTGCATTTCCCCGGGGAGTACGAATGATGCGTGAGATCTAGAACACGGAACAGCAAAAGCATCTACCGTTCAACATGGAAACATCCCATTTTCCTTATTTCTTCTACTCAGCACTTTAGAAGATGTAGATTCCTCAAGGTCAGAATGAGAGAGATACTGGTTGGAGGAATTAGAGCATTGCTGAATATTGAACAGAGTGGGGACTGTGGGGTGTGCCTTCAGGAAACTAGGGGGAGACCATACAGATGAGCCAGCAGCCAGCCCACACTGCGGCTTGCGTTGGGTCTTCAAGAAGAGAAATGAAGGAGACTTACAGGTTTCCTTACGTTTGCCCCACCTAATGTAGTAGGATGGGAAAGAAAACAGAAATTTCAAAACAACATGTAATTTTGGAATACAGAACCCACAGTTGATTAGAAAATCCTCCACTTTTGAAAAATGACAGTTTAAATTGAAGAGAATAAAATTCCCAAAATCTGGCATAAATATGGAATTTCTTTTTACAGAATGAACATAAATGCCCTCCTATTATTTGGTCAAGACAGGGATACCTAAGATGTCTACCAAGAAGTGACTATGAGTGGGCCAGGAGTCCACTCTGTTGCAGTCAGTAGCCCCGGACCACTCCTCCCCATCCCGGAAAAAGTCCATGTTTCTTTGGCTTTTACCGGTATCGAATGAACTACTTACAACCATCAGGCCTCCAATCCCACCTAGAGGAAATTCAGTGCAAAATTCAGTACAGATTCAGCACAGAATCTTTCCCTCCTAACTGCAGGTTAAGCCTAGGATATTGCCATAATACCCACTTTTCTCTAGAGAGTGGGTTTGGGGCTCCAAAGGAGCCACTTTCCTGTGGCTGAGAAGATTCCTGGGGTAACTCGGGCTGTGCACGCTGCCAAGGTTTTGTTTAACATCCTTCCTCAGGATTCAGAAATAAGCTATGCTCTACTCATATTGACTACTCTTGGCTTTTGAATTATTTCTCCCAATTCAGTGTGAGCCACAGGAAATGAAAACCATTTTCCTGTCTCTGTAGTGGGCCTGAGAATTTGTGAAATAGGGAGGTAACACACCCCTTATTCCAGCCTCCTCCTCACCCTTGTCATGTGCTTGTCTCCGAAGTCGTTGTGGGAAGGGAAGTAGTGGGACTGGCAAGAATTCATGGGATTGTTGCCCATGTCTGTCCACATTCTTTCCCTGTATTACTTAAATAGGCACAGATAATGCAGGTAGGGAGCAACTACAGGCTATATTAGAATGCCCTGTGTCTTCCTAGGTTGACATTTTAGCATGGCTTTTGTCATAACCATTCCTTTGGCTGGTGTTAGTGAATGTATTAAAGGTTTAAATAATTGTTGTTAATTGGGTATTAGAACCCTTCATCCCAATATCTTTTCCCGCAATTGGGCCTACGTCTTATATTAAATTTTTTTATTTCCAGTTTCTAGCACATGGTAAACTCAGTTTCTAGCACATATTTGACAAATGAACATATAGATAAACAAACAAAAAGAAGGCATTAAAAACAGACTAAAAAAACTCATAATCTAGTTAAAAACATAAGTAGGTGGGAAGACAATCAAGTGAGACCTTCAAAAGGGGCTATTTTGTCCTATATGCAGACTGTGAGATAGAGCGATTCACTTTTGAATTCCCTTAACAAATATTTAAAGATATAATCATGTCCATCCTGCCCCGCAGGTGCTCACACTCTAGCAGGGGATAGAGACCTACAAACAGAAACCTAGTAATACACATGGTACATGCTAGGACAGGAATAATGGCAAAAAGAGGACGGGAAGCAAAGGAAACAACACCGCTTTCTGGAGGCTAGTCTTAGGTGTGGAGCTGAAATTTGAACTGGATCTTGAAAGATGACTGCAAGGTCATCATGCAGAGAAGGTGACATGCCAGGCAGGAACTGGGCTAAATTTTAAAAAGAGGGAATGCAATGCATGTGCAAAGTCTCAGAGTCGGCAGATGCCCAGAGCATTTCCCATAGGAGTGGGAACTCCAGGAGTGGGTACAGAAATATTAGGACATGTGGTACCCAAAGGATTGTTTAAGGTTGTTTTGGAGACTTGGCTCAATTTCAAACTTATCTATCAAGCCTCTCTAGAGTGCCTGTTTCAGCAGCACTCCACCAATGAATACGGAGGTGAATAAACTGGATGCACATCCTCATGAAACTTGTCATCCTTTAGGAAAGACAAACACGTAAATAGATCCATCTACACAACGCAGTGCATGCTGGGAACGTGGTATTGGTGAGATGCTCTGAAATCGGGATGTGTTTCATCATAAGTTGTTTTTTCTGGATTACACACTATGCATAGTATGACCCATGCAGCTGGAATGCTAGGTAGGAACTAGATCATAAAAAGCCATACATATCAGGGCTTGAATGTTAACCAAAGAGGCAAAAAAGATATTGCAGAAATTTCTCTGTTTTTAAGAAATCCTTATCTTAATTAAGGAAGGAATTAAGAATTATGTGGGATCTCAGATCACATCCTGTTTTCCTGCAATTTTATCTTCAATTCTCTCTCATCTTCAATCATGTCTTATAACTACATCACGTATTTCAAGATCAGACCTACATGACATTGAGTTTGGATGTACTATTCACTGAAAGCAAGAGTGTAAAAGAGAGGGTCAACCTAGAAGACAGTGAGGATAGGAGCATTTTAGCTCAAAGTCCAATCATGAACTCTTTGGTGAATTCCAGACCAGACACATTAGAGGCTCTGAGAGTGAGGCAAAACACTGTCATGGACCCTGTGCTGAGGTGCCCAGGCCTTGAATGTCACGCCCACAGTCAAGAAATACTCATCACTCATCATTTGTGCTGTGAAACACAGGGGAAAAAAGTGCTAGGGAACTACCTCAAGCACAAGACTAACATAAATAACCTCATCTTCAATTTTAGCCATTATGAAATCCCGGGCCAATCAAGTTTTGTCTCTAGTAGATGGTCATAAAGTTGCCTTCAGTATTATCTATTCAGAAAATATGTTTTTCTTTTTCTTCTTCCTTTTAATCATCAAGTATGACACAATGTCTATTCTTCCTGAAACACATAACTCTTACTCAACTATTAATAAGGAGCAATTTCAAAATGTTACTTATATTTAGTTTTGAAAAAACATTTGTGCTTTTAATTCAGTACAGATGTCTCAAGATCTGGAGAATTTAGAGTTTTCAGGCTAAATGCCTCATGTTGGGAGATCTGACCTCAGAACAAACTCTCTGTCTTCCTCCCTCTCCTGGATTTACCCCATCCTTGCAGAAATGCCTCCTGCCCACTCTTGCATTTTCACGAGGAGGGTTGATTTGATAACCTCTACAATCCTCTCCATTCCTAAGAGTAATTAATTACTAGAGGTGGCAATTGGTAATTATGAGATCATACCTTCTGGTTAAATCTAAGTAATGGAAGAAAGCCTCGAAATGTCTTCTTTCTAATTAAGAGGACACATAGTAGTCTGAAGGAGTAATTCGCAAAAACAACATGAGAATATCAGCAACACATTTTAAATGGCATTATCTTCCATCACAAATAAATTAGGTCATATAAGTTTTCAAGTAACTAATATATTCTACTTTCAGCCTTTGAGGATCAACTGCCCTACTCATGGGTACGTCAATGACTAATTTGACAGAGACGAAACTATTTTCTTGGTGGATTTCATTCCAACAGAATTTTCATCCAACTAAAAGTCAATTGTTTATGCATTATTTTTTAATTATCATTTCTAGTTGTGGTAAAATACATCTAATATAAAACTTACCATCTTAACTATTTTTAAGGGATAGTTTAATGGAATTACAGGCCTTCACATTAATGTTCAACCACCACCACCATCCATCCCCAAAATCATTTTCATCTCACAAAGCTGAAACTGGAACATTGAACACTCCCCAATTTCCCTTCCCCCAGCCCTCAGCAATTACCATTCTACTTTTTATCCTGTTGAAGTTGAGTACTCTAGGTACCTCATATAAGTGGAATCATTCAATAATTGTCTGTTTGTGACTGGCTTATTTCACTTAACATAATGCCTTCAAAGTTTTTACGCTATTTTTTATAATTTTCTTTTGCATGATGCAAAAAAGAAATAAGCAGACACTTTGCCTGTGCTTTGAACTCAGCTGTCAACCACATTGATTCTATGTAGTGAAAATATTGAGCTGGAAGCTATAGAACAACACTGAATAAAATTATCTTATCACACATTTGAAGTACACATGCTCTGATTTTAAGCTTGTATGTGTGACATGTTGCATTCAGTTTAGAAATTAAATTGGAATATCACACTGTGTTTATTTTTAAATTGAATATTCTCCTAGGAAATGAAAATGAAAAAGAAGGGAAAAATTCTGGTGTGAAGCCAAGAGTCTGTCACTTGAGGGAGGTGCTAATAGGCATGGCCACTGACCTTGACTAAGTGGGCCATCGCATCCACAAAGAACACCAAATCCATGCCAGCACCACGGATGCTCTCATTACGGAGCTGCAGAAACATATTCAAACGCTCCTTCAGGTGATCAAAAGACTCGATTGGCTCATAAACTTTGGGCATCTCTGCATCAGCCTCCTCAGATGTTTCTCCTGGGATTGGGAAGAAGAATCAATTAAGTGTCTTCAACTCACTGGGCTTTACTACTTCCTTCAATGTAAATTAATACAGCTCTACAATTTAACCCTAAAAATTACTGATTTTCATCTAAATGTCATATTACAGATTTTTATAGAAGCAAACAATACTAAAAGCATTAGAAATGTTGTAATCAATATGCCGTCATAGTTCTTTCCTGTCCAGAAAAGGCCAATTTCAAATAATGTTATAAATATTAAATTTAACTTGTATCCATAATTGAACATTGGCATTTCAAGGATCCTCCCAGAAATATTCCCTAATCATCAAAATGAAGAGCAAAAGAAGTAGGAATTTAACATCAAAATCAGCAGCAAAGGTCAAGTATTAAGTGATTTTTTAATAAGAACAAAGTAGTCATTGCATCTGCTCAGGAAATTTTTATAATTTGAAAGTTTCATATTAGTGGTGAGGACAAAAGTGAATTTTATAGAATGGAGGTAGAGGGTTAAGAGAAAAATAATAATTATTTCCTAAATAAATAAACATATTGAATTATTTCACTGAGAAAGTATTAAAAACAATATATTTTTAATTAAAAACATAATACACCAGCTGAACACTTTTCCAACTTTGACTACAAAGCATAATACCAAAGGAAAGGCTAAATTGAGCATATATAAATTCACTATCAATTAACAGTAACAGGAAAAAAAGTAACACACTCGTCTAATATACTAATAACAACTTAGAAATTCATTGGGTACTAGGAAAGTGACTGTATCCTCCAAATTCAATACTACATAATCATTTTCAATTGACACGGTCCTAAGATAACTGTGTATTAACCTTTGTATGACAAAGCAAGGAAACTGATTGAACATAATCATTAAGATTGGCCTAGTTGCAAAGCTCTCACTAATTGAATTCCGATAGTCACATCACCGTTTCATAAATGTGCGACTCAAGCCTCAAGAAACGAAGTGTTCTGAAGTCACAGAAGATTAAGCGTTTGCCTCCAGACGCCACCCACCCTAAAATGCATTTGGGCTCCTTGAAACCGTAATGGAAGTATTTATCCTTCTGAATTAGAGGAAATAAAGTTCATAAATTCGAATTACCTTGCAAATGCTCCTACCTTTAACGGCATTTTTGTGTTTGTGTGACTTGATTTAAAATGAAAGGTGTCAGCTTCCTTCTGTGGAAGGATCCTTCCAAACGCATAGCCAGCAATAAACCTCCTTTTACCATTTTCAATCAGAAACTTGATAGATCACAAACATCCTTATTAAATCTAGTAAGGGGCTGCCTGGTCATTTTCAACCATTTAAAAGATATAAAAGATATAAACACATGTAAATGTGTTTAAACGTGCCTTTTTAAATTTGGAAATTAACTTAAAATTCTTTCTCAGTATAGAAGAGGTCATTGAATGAAAGACAAATATTCCACTTAGGCCCACTTATTTCTAAGGGAAAAAATAATTGGAGTACTACTCTTTTCATAGGAAAGGATATATATCTCAATTTTTCATCAAACCATAACCACAAAAGCTTGCCTCCACATCATCCATCCCTTTCCAATTATATTGAAAGGCTCTCTCAGATAATTTGAGGTCTTTCTTTACAGTTTGAACACTTGGAATGACCCAAAGAATAATAATCATCATTTTTGCTACCTCTCATTCAGCAGTGACTGTGAGCCACAGATTGCCTAAGCCAATCTGCAGATAACATTTCATTTATTCCCCAAAGTGCCACATGGTGCATATATTAATATTCCCATTTTTATAAATGAGGACAATGAGATTCAAGAAAGCCCAGAGACTTGCCCAGCTGGTGTGTGGTGGGTCCCTTCCTCATATCTACCTCTGTGTGACAGCTGTCTGTCCTGTGCGCTTTCTTCTGCCCTATCCTCCCTCCCAACTCTACCTTAATACCCACAACTCTCATGCATAAAAACTAGTTAGTCTTTAAACACCATGAGTATGCATTTACTCACTCATTCTATATTTATTGGGCATCTAGTATGTCCTGGGTTTATTTTGGTAGTGTTTACTAGGCAAAAATTCACCATCCCTAAACTGAACCTTCCATCTTCAGATAACCCTTTGGGGAATTTCAAATTCTGCTTCTGCTGAAATAACGCGGGAAGGAAGGGAAAGGGTCACATATGAACATCAATAAAGGACCCATGGACAAAGCCAAAGGGGGGTAGGATTGAGAATGGGAGGTGGGTGTGGGTACGGTGGGGGAAACTGGTGGTGGGAAAATGGACACAACTGTATTCAAACATTAATTTTAAAAATATCCCCCCAAAATATAAAACAAATTCTGCTTTGGTAGTTTACCTGTTGCTTCAGGTGCATCCCTCAAGAAATCCACAAAATAAGAGTCGATTCCACAATCCACCAAGAGCTTTTTCTCTTCCCCAAACTCCTCTTCCACCACACTTACTAAAGCCTTATCAAACCAGGCCACATCAGCAGACGCCGTGAAACGATCGGCGATCACGCGTTTACACTCGTGCTTCCACAGCCTTAGCAGGTCCTGTAGAAAGCACCATTAAAACATGTTACTGATTGCCCTCATGCCTGAGTTGGGAATTCAAGGTCACAATACTGTAGAGTACCATCCTTCCTGATTTAAGATGCTTTAGAAAGTTAGGGTTAAGATAGGCTGCACTTAACTTCATTTCATCTTCATCTCATTCAATAACATTAAACAGAAAGCAGTGTCATTTTCAGCCTTTAAATTAAAATGAAAACATCTCTAGACAAAATACTAAAATCATTCTGATCAACCAACAAACTAATAATCTATGTAAACATCTTATGTTTATGATAAATGAATCTGTTTTGATAAGACACCTACATTCATGTGGACAGAGCGTAACAGAAAATGCAGTATATAAACAACTCTCACTTATACAATTGTGATATTACAAGGGTACATTTCCTTAATACAATGCGAAGGTAATTTGTGGCAAAAGAATATGAGTTGTTAGAAGAAGGCAATTGCCTAGCCTAGATAAGTCAGGGCCAAAAGTTAACTGGAAATAAAGGAAATCAATTGTTCAATACACCTGTTCCTACAGCAAGAATAACAAATGTTTGCCAATGCTCATTATTTAACGTGAAAGACTGGTGGAAATTTCTTAACTTGATAACATTGTGCAAGTAAGAAGGGTTTTAAGCTATTGTATTTCTAATGATAAAATGCTATTTAGTTGCCAGAGTCTAAAATGAGTGTAACAAAATATATTCAATGATTCGGTTAAAATAAAAGTTCTTGATAAAACCAATTACTAAAACTATGTCTGCTGATTTAAAATAAATACCAAAAATAGCTACTCAAAAAGTAATACTGGAGAACTGTATTCCATCATGCCATTAATTTATCAATAACCTTGAGGAAAAATCAAGGTAAAATGTTCATTGCCATTAAAGTGACTTTCATTTCTCTGTAACAAAGAGAGTGAGTTTTCACCAAAATGTTTTGTCTGGGAGTCAGATCCCTACTTTGTGAGCATCTGGGCAGTTTTTCTTTTAAACAGCCAACACAATGTGCCTAGTGACAGTTCAGGTGATACCTGTCTCTGTACATTTACGTGGAGAAGTCCCCTAAAGCCCCCTTGCTTAAATTTCGTCCCACAAAAGGCTGAAAGAGAGCCCAGAGTTGCCTTAGCTGGAGCCCACAGGCCATGCTGTGGTTCCTTGTTCCAAGGGAATTTTTTAATGCTAGGAACTATTATATTCATGCATATATACAAATGTTCATTTTTCTGTCAAATGAACTTTCTACTCTCTGCCTCTTTTCAATTTTACCAATACATAATTCTTTCAGTGCATTTAGTTATATGGAAAGAGCATAAATGAGTAACAAAAAGGATTCTTTTTTCAATTTTGAGTTTTTATAAAGATAAGTACTTTTTAAGTTAAAATGTCACATTTAAAATATGAAAACTATTATTTAATAAAATCAATAGTGATCTGTTCCATTATTTAGTATAAGAAAAATACCTTATGATGGGAAAATAAAAACAATTGTTTCTTTTCCTCTTTAATAGAAAATAACTATGAATACCATTTCCTTAAACATAAACATAATTTAAGTAGAATTTTTAAATGAAATTTCCTAACATACCTTTTTTCTTATGTTAGTTGAAAAGCAGGAAAGAAAAGAATATCTGTGCTAAAACACCTCAAAATATTTTCATAATTCCACTAAAAGTTACATGACTAAGACTTTTTTTTTAAAGACTGTATTTTTGGAAAGAGTGGAAGGGAGGGAGAAAGCAAAGGAGTGAAACATCGATGTGAGGGAGAAACATCAATCAGTTGCCTTTCACACACCCTCAACCTGGGGCCAAGCCCACAACCCAGGCATGTGCCCTAATCAGAAATCGAACCGGCAACCCTTCAGTCTGCAGGACAATGTTCAACCCACTGAGCCACACCAGTCGGGGCACTAAGACTATTTAGAGTATATGGTAAATAACAATGTTATTTGCTTTTCTTTCTTATTTATTACTTACATCCGGTTCCTTAATAACCTCTGACGTAGCGCTCAGCATTCCCTGCCAGATCCTAGAAATATCTCGGAGATTAAATACATAATGGAATTTTGCAGGGGTAGGGAGCATTTTAATCTTGGTCATCTGCCATAGCCGGCGTGTCAGGGGAACCAATTTTGTCACTGAATCTCTCACTTCTTCTGAGAAACCCCTTTGGAAACAGTAGTAACCCATCCCAATCACACCTGAGAGGGGGGAGAAGGCATAACATTTTTACTGACAGTTCAAATCAACTAAATTAAAATGAAAAACATTATAATGCAGAGTTTGCAAATAGTTACACATGTTAATATATAACCACATATTAAGGAAATTTACAATATGTCTTGTTTTTTAAAATCTAATAATTAGATGTAAGTTCAATTAAGTTAGCACTCAAATACTGAAAAGTTAAGAAATACTACAGAAACACTAGCTAAACTATCGTATTTTGTCGTGAATATTTATTGCACACTCTTTGCCCAAATTAATGAGGAAAATAAGGATGCACATTATACATGCGTAGTACTAATTCCATATCTATATAAATGCTTTTAATTTTTTATTTATGCTTAGTGTTAAAAGTGTAACTCTAGAAAGCAATAACAATATCCAAATGCAAAATAACACCCTGGAATACAATAATTGGTTTTGTTTCTAAATATAAATAAGTAAATAATTGAATTAAAGAACTAAAACGAAAGATTTTTTTTTCCTGAAAGTTTGGGCCAAAAACGTGAGTGTGCATTATACATGGTAAAATACAGTGATTCACTATTATCAAATTGGTAAACTGATAAATACATAAAGATGCCTTACAAAAAAGATAAAAAGGGAGATTTCATGAATGCTCTAAGATTTCCCCATTCTTTTTTTACATGTAAGTAGTCTCTATTACTTTTTATTTTACATTTTTTAATTTTTATTGTATTTTTCCCATTACCATCTAGCCCCCTTACATCTTCCTGCCCTCTCCACAACCACCACACTGTTGTCCATGGCCATGAGTCCTTTTTTCTTTCTGCTCGAGCCGTCCACCCGCTAACCTTCACACCTCACTAGCTGTCCGCCTGCTCTCCATCTATGAGTCTGTCCCTACGTTGCTTGTTAGTTCAGTTTGTCCATTAGATTCCACATATGAGTGAAATTATATGGTATTGTCTTTCTCTGACTGGTTTATCTCACTTAGCATAATGTTCTCCAGGTCCATTCTTCTGTTGCATTTCCATGCATTATAAAATATTTTAATTTACCTAATATGTAAAATTTTCCAGGCCAAAAACAAAAGATAATTAAAAGTTAACAGTCATTCTTTCTGGTCCATTTTACTTTTCCAAGTTTGGACAATTCACATATCATTTGCTTTCCAAACCTTTGCCCACTGCTGTGATTGAAGGCAGGCACTGCCTAGGGTGCGAAGTTGACATTTTAGTCTGCCAGAAATTAATTAGGATGATCCTAATGAGTTTTTCCTCAGTATCAGGTTCAAAAATGCTAAATTAATACCTAACACAAATGACATAACTTACACTCTTTTTCTGCAAAGAGTAATTTCAAAATCAGTTATAAATCAGTTACTACTCAATTAAATAACTATAGTTACCTATTGGGTTTGTGTTTCTTCAACAAATTATGCCTGAAATACTCCATAGTTAATCAGTCAATAACTTATTACTCTATTAAGTACTCTGAAGGTCAGACTATGACCAATCTCAATGCAAAATTGTTTCTGTGGAAAATTATTTTTTTGGCCAGAATCATCATATAGGCTGGTTGAAATATCAGCTACATAAACTTCTTGGCATGATAGTGTATCAATCCAGACTTTAAATATGTGTATCCATGAGAAAATGATCTCATTGTATGAAGTCTTTCTATAAACAAAATACATTACTAGAGAGTGATAAGGACAGCAGATGGCGAAGCCACCCAGTGCTGCTTCTGTGCTGACCTCCGGAAGTACGTTTTCTCACTGGAACGCAAGGAAGTGTTCTTCCCTCCCCAAGCCCCACTGACATTCATCTTACCAAAGATCTTGTCCATGGAAGCATCGGAGGGCAGCGTGCAGTTAAATATAGAGAATTGCCTCTTGAGTCTTTGGGGTATATCATTGCGCCCACCCCCGGGGTGGATCATGGCTGCCAAAACCTGGATGTCCACAATGCTGGTAAACTCTCCAGGCTTCTCGAGGTTATAAAAACCGTTCTGTTCCATTAGCTGTCGCACTATCTCATTAGTAACCTGAGAGAGACAACTTTCAGAATTAAAATGTCACTCCTTTATATCCTAGAACTGAACATCTTGAGTGTTTCAAATTAATGGACTTGATGGGAATCCAGAAATTGTATGTTGGAAAATTAGAAAAACTTTTATTCATCCAAGAATAGGTCAATGTTGAATTAAAGAAAGTGTACAACAGAATTGATATACCTGGTCTCCCCATTCATTGATGATTGGCATATTCACATCATCAATAAACATCGTCATCTTCTTTCCTGCAGGAGGGCCATATGTGGTACCCATGCGCTTATCCACGTAACTCTCTATTGTCCTCTGTTAAATGAGAAAGCCGACAGAAATGTCTGTGAAAATTTTGCCTAAAATATGGTCAATTATTTTAAATATTTAGGGACACTTGAATTGACAGGAATTACTCAAAAAATCTCCCAAATTCCTCTTAACTCTGGAAAGCAGAGTACAATGTCCCTAAATTATCTTGATAATATTCATAATCTTTGAAAATCTAATTTAATTTAGGAGTAAATAAAATTCTAATCAATGTAAATTTTGAATGGGATAGGACTCTTCAGTCCATTTCGCAGATTAACTTTTGTCTTACTGTGTCTATGTTGATGACACTCTAACCCCTAATCCTCATTATTCAAAGGGCCCAGCCCTTATAACCAGGGACAAAGTTAATCAGGGCTACTATTCAAGAAGATTCTTAGGTCTGTGCTCAGTGCTGCGCAGCCTGCTGGAGTTCCGAAGACGGCTCTCCCTCCAGCGAGAAGGCTGCCAACTGGCTTCTGCAGCCTGACACAATCCAGACTCACTGCTTTGGGGCTGATGTGATCACTCTGAATCACTTCTCATCCTGAGACAAAACAAGCACACCCACCCGTGTCTCCTCTCTCATTGCTACATTCTGAGCTGGGGCAGCACAGGAAACTACACTATGCTCTATAAAGACACTTTCCTAGCAATATGAAAAAGAACATTAAAACTGACAAAAGTAATATAATGCTATATGTCAATTATGCTTCAATTTTTAAAAAAATGATGGAAGGAGTGTTGGAAGGGGTAAGAGGCACATGGGAGAAGGCCCCAGATTATTGACTATGATATCATTTCCATGGTACTATAATGTACTTTGTAAATTAATCAGTCATTGAAAATGTATGCACTGAGTAAGAAGAGCTGACGCTGCAAAGAAAACAGAAAGGGCGTCGTAGTTCTGAAGCTCACTCTTAAAGACCTCATTTTATTCCCGCCATTGTGCAGATCCTTGATTTTAAGTCATAATAAATATAATGCATAAATATAGGAGAAACTGGAGGTATAGTGACATAAAATGCATTCTCCTAGCCAAAAAAAAGTTTTCTCTTACTACATAATGAGCAAACTGGTAAAAAAAAATCACTTCAATATCCAAGATGCAACCACAAAATAAGGCAAAGATATAAGCAAAAATCAATTCATCTGTCCCTGAAAATCTCCACAGTTTGTTAATTTCAAATTTTAAGTTTCCATGCTCATTTTAATGAATAATAGCAAAAGATAAGAAAAATTTTCTCCATTTTTAAATAGAAAGAGATATAAATATATCACAACTCATGCAATTGAAAAACAAATCTCCCATGACAACAGTGCAATGGCAAAAAGAATTTTATATTCCATGACATAAAAGCAAACTGCTGGAAGTAATGAACTAGGCTAAATTTAGCTCTGCTTTCCAATGAATTTAAATGCATAAGGCAATTAATAATCTCCTGACACCTCCCTATGGCACTAAAGCCTTCCAGATATCCCCATGTCTATTAGTGAGAACTCACAGGCACATGAAGATCTCATTATATCTTGGGGGAGGGGGCCTTCTAAGAGCTAAAAGCCGTAAATGGACTAGGTGAGATAATTTGAAGCAATGGCCACATACCTGCACTTTCTTTCCCTTCGCTATGACCCTAATTTCTTTGAAATAGCAGGACATTACAAGTAAGTTTTATATATCATAGAAAAGCTAATTTGACAAAAACAGAAACAAAGTAAGGAGAAAAATTAAATAGCTTTTGAACCTGACATTGAGACTTCTTTTCTCTTTTTAGAATTGCTGCCCAATAAACAGTTACCTAATAAATTCTGAAGTTTGGTGAGACCTCCTGAAACACAGTAATAGTGTGTTCTACTCCATCGCATACCTACTTGGGAATGTTTGGGAAAACCATATACTCGGACCTGTATCTCCAACGGGACTTCCCCACTCAGATAATCCATGGCATCCAAAAATCAACACATCTAAACATAAACGCCTGTTATTCACCCCAAAGTCTGCACCCCTTCCCGGGTGCTCATTTCTGGGATAGGCCCCACGTACCTAATTGCCCCACCCAAACATTTTCATATAAATTACTTCTATTATATTATTTCTATTTACTTCTTTGAAATTCTTGAAATTACTTCTATTTTCATTGATAAATTACTTCTATTATAATTTCAATATTGCCTTTCAATGTATCTCCTCCTCTCTGAACTGAATGCCCTAGGTCAGTTCTTTGTCTTTCTCATGGGGATTAAGGTCACGACCACTTAAATTGCCTTCCTAGCCTCCTTCAGGCAGTATTGGAAGGTTCTTTATATCATTTACAGTCTGTATTGTGTGATTTATAATTTTATCTAGAGTTCTCTGTCTCCCTAAAGAATCAGCCTAGAGAACTGCTGACCATTTGGTAGTATCCTGCCCCCACGTTCTCCATGATCTCCTTGATCTCTGTTTCCACCTCATCCACAGTTTTGGTGATATAAATGATAGTCTGGTTAATAAAAATAGGTATACTAGTTTATTCCATTATTGTCTGTCGCCTCTGCTAGAATATAAGGAGGTCAGGCACCTTGAACCTTACTCATCATTGCAACCTCAGCATCTAGAAGGATATCTGGTATAATGTACTTATCAGAAAATATTTGATACATAGGTAAATAAAGACAAGAAAACTGGAAGTCATTTTTAACCTTTTTCACTCTTTTCTATCCCTCTCTCCCAATATCCACTCAACCTGTCGGTTCTGCTTTCGAACCACAATTCTCTTGATCCAGCCCAACCTTCCTCTGGGGGAATTACTGCAACCATCTCCTCTCGGGTCCCCCTGAGTGCAGCCACTTCTCTTCCACCTTCTTCCTGCTCTGCACCCAGCACGAACTTCCTAAGGGGCAGCGTAACCCTGCTCAGTACTCCTGCGGTTCCTGTTAGTACTTACAGGGAACTCCATCACACTCCCTGCCTTTACCTCTCCAGGTGAAACACTCCTCAGTCTCTCTATTCCAGCCCTTCAAGGTCTTCATTCATTCACATTCATTTAACAATAAAACACAGACAATGGACTGATGCTCCCCTCACGGGCTGGTTTGCAGTGTTCCTTATGAGATCTTTATTTACATGTTCCAAAGTAGCCATCTCTGAGCCAACAAATCTCTCAGGGTTAGCATTAGCCAAACACAACTTCTGCAATACTGATGTAAAGGAACGATCTTCCATAAATGTCCCTTCCCTCAACCCAGGTATTCATTTTAAAAAACTGAAGTCTCTAGCAAGGGCTTGGAGTAAAGGAGTAAATAAACAAAAAATTTTATTTCAAAATCAGAGAAGGGTGGTCAACATGACACCATCTTCAGCAATTTGTAGAACCCAGAAAGGACTTTGTCTTGTTGTCTATTTCACACAGAGATGAAAACCCAGGTTGACCCAGTTATGACAGTGATATTTCAAAAAATAAAAGCTAGGCAGCTGGGGGTTCAGATGGACTTAGCAATGGCCGTGAGCAAAGCTGCCCCTCCGCATTCTAGGCTAGAAGCCCTAAAACTAGCATTCCTGGGGTAATTTAATTTTCTGACTTAATTTCTTAACAGGTAATTCAGCCTCTGTCATTCCTAAAAATTAGTACAATATAAACACTAAATTCCCTCAGGTAATGGTCAACCCTTCCATTACATTGATTTCCGTAATTCCCTGAAGAAACCAGTCCCCTCTTCCTCTGGACTCTACAGCACTCAGATTACACCCTAAGTAGCTGTACTTGACTGTGCGCACATCTATTCCCCACCAGAGAGAGAGAGAAAAACGTCGCAGGGGAGGGGTACTGGCAGGGCCACGTGCTGTTGAGGAGGTTGTGCACTGCCCAGTTGGGGGATTTACCATTCACGCAATTGTCTCTGTGAATGGGACACAGCACAAATCGGCGTAACCTGCACAGCCTCATTCAATAGCTCTGACAGGGTTTAAGTCAGAAAAAGGGGTTAAACTGCTATTTCTCCCACTTATTAGCATTGTCATTTGATACAACGATGTCATTTTGTATTTCTAAATCACAGCTCAGAAGTTGGAGTGTATATAAAAATACATAAAGCATATGTATGTATGTGTATATATACAAGAGTATTATCTATAAATGGTATAATATACATGAAAGCACTTAGTGAGCCTAATACATCACTAAAAAAAGGATATTTTATTATTACTATATGCACCTCTATATATCAGCACCTGAATCATTTTCTATACATGTTATGTCTAATTAAATTGCAATATAAAACATACTTATATTTAGGCTTCCATTTATCTGCTATTTAGCTAAAATATACAGATGGAGAGTTTATGCTCTTTATTAAGAAACCTACAGCCTAGCTCTCTGGTGTGACAACCTCCCACAACAACATGCCTCTCACTAAGGACCTCCTTCGTCCCTCACCAGGAGAGGAGAAGACGGAACACCAGAAGAAGCACCTGTGCAGAACCCCAGCTACTGCTTCCTGGGTGTGAGAGGACACCCAGGAAGCTGTAAAGTCACCACACCTCTAGCCACGCACAGACAGTAGTTCTGTGTGTGGCTGCCCCACGGTCCTCCGTCAGCCCACAGGAGGGGCAGCAACGTTTCCAGGGGATGCTCCTTCCGGAGGAAGCAGCACTCCCCACACCTGACTCCAGGTGAGCGGGGAACCATCCAATAAACACATTTTGGATATAAAATGAAAGAAATCTACTGCTTAAATAAGTTCTTCCCATTTTATTATAGTTCATCCAAACCAAATGAAAACAGTCTTACATTAGTAAAAAGTACTATTATAAAAATGGTACAATATAAACAGTGAAATGATATCTAAAACAACATGAAAATGCAGTAGTGCATAATGAAGCTAAAAATAAAACAAATGCACTAAGTAATACATCAATTATGTGAAGATTAATGTGCATAAAGAAAAGCCACTGGAAGGAAGATATGGGTGGACTGAAAACTAAGTGCTTTAAGCTCCCTCCACCTGAGTGCATTAACATTACCAGTAAAACCTGACATTTACAGAGAACTTTACCATGAGAAAATACTGTCACATAATCTCTGTGATTCACCTCTGCAAACTGCTCTTCCAACTGCACTCTGAGGAGTCACAGGAATGTTCTGTGCCTGCAGGGACCCCTGCAGGAAGCAAGGATGAGGCTGGAAGGGGCTTCAGAAGCCCAGCTCCAATTCCAGCAAAGCAAATCTCTGGCTCCTTGTTTTGTAGCTTAGTCTTCTGCTTAAGATTTCATTTAAAAACGTGGTTCTGAGTCTAGGAAAATGTGAAATTTCCTTCCCGGCTCTCTGATTCTCAATTTTTTAAAAAGATTTTACTTATTTACTTTTAGAGTGAAAGGAGACAGAGAGGGAGAAAAACATCACTGTGCAAGAAACAGTTGCCTCTCATACGCCCCCAGCGGGGACTTGGCCCTCAATCCAGGCATGTGCCCTGAATGGGAATCAAACCAGAGACTTTTTGGTTCGCAGGCCGGCGCTCAATCCACTGAGCCACACCAGCCAGGGATGATTCTCATTTAAAAAAAAAAAAAAAAAACGTATTGCTATGCAACCATTTATAAAATAACCTGTATTCAAAAACGTTATAATTATTTTTAAAAGAAACAAATTCAGAATTCAGAAATTCTCTTAAGGCACTTTCACTTTATCTTCCTGTATTGTTTAAATTTTGAAAGATATGTATGGACTACTTCCAAAAATACATTAAAACAATATTTGTTTTGGAAAAAATGAGACATCGCTTTTAAAAGCCTACCTGAGCTCCCTTCACCAAAGAGCAGGGTGAACCACACAATTTTTGCCCAAAGCACAAACTTTTGGTAGTGACAGGGGGTGCCATTAATTATGAATGCCATGCAATGGAAGTGAAGCAGACTGTCCCAGGCAGAGAGGGACACACAGCCATCTAGATAAAAGATATGGAAGTGACACCACGGTGAAAACAAAGGAAAGCCTCATGAAAACAACCTGCCAAGTAACAGACATGTGTCCTGGAAGGGACTGTGTGCTAACGGAGTGACACACGATGATTAGACAGTGTCTATTTTCTCATCTAGAGTGACAGCTTCGTCTGGACCCAGATCAGTGGGAGACACTGAGACAAACGTTCAGCTCCACCAGCCCTTGTTTAGCATAAAAGGCTGAAAATGATAATGTGAAAATTAATTATAGCAGTTTGGCTAATTGAAAGCTTTCTAAAGCTAATGACTCTAACTTAATCGAAAGCTTGGATGCTCGGCAGTTAAAAGAAGCACTAAACAGGGTAGATGATCCCATGATGCTTCTGAAGAGAAAATGAAATAGTGAATTACTGACGCCACCCGCCACACCGAAGGACAGGAGAGAGCTGGGCTACAGTAGTTGTGAATCAGAGAACAAAACCTGAAAGAACATATTTTGTATTGTTGTTGTTGTTGTTTTAAAAGTCTGCTTTATAATTCTAATTATCATACTGCAATACGGTACCACTGCTAGGAATTTATGAATTTGTATATCAACAAAGCGGTTGCTTTCTAGATAATGTATGCCTTTATATTCCAGGAAATAAATATCTTATGTTAAATAGATATATACCACAGATCTTTATCACCTTAAAGGGGTATATATTGCCAAGAGTTACTAACAAAAATACAGTGACAAGGTCTTATTCTATACTAAAAACTGTGGCTGGCCTTCTCCTGGCTCCTAGGAGAGAGCCTTTAAACCATGGAATTTCCTGAGTAACAGGAACCTGTCATTCACAGGCGGTCCCTCAGACCGTGCATGCCAGAAAACCCTTGTGAAGGCTGGGGCTTTGAAGTACACATTATCAGCTGACCCCCTTGGGTGGGAGAAGTCTTGGAGATTGAGTTCAATCACGTAGCCAATATTTCGATCAATCATGTCTATGTAATGAAACCCCAATAAAAACCCTGGACATCATATTTCAGGTGAGCTTTCAGGTTGGTGATATATGCCATGTGGCTGGAGGGTAACACATTCTGAGGACACAGAAGATTAGCATTTGAGACTCACACTTTGCCCCATGCATCCCTTCTTTTAGCTGATCCCGACTCGTACCTTTTATATTAAAACTGTAACCTTAAGCATAGCATCTTCCTAAATTCTGTGAATCATTCCAGCAAATTATCAAAACAGCATAGGAACCCTAGAGTTTGTAGCCAGTTGCTCAGACGTGCAGGTGGGCTGGAGCCCCTGAGCCTAAGGCCGTTAGAAGTGAGGGTACTGTTGTGGGGGCCTAAGCACTTTGTCTGCAATCTTTAGTAACTCCGGGTAGTCACTGGAAGGACTGCATTCCAGCCCCAAAGATTTAATGCAGTCTCAAGACTTGTGACTAGCTAGATAAGTACACAACACAATGAAAAAAAATCACACTTTGATTTAATGTTTTAAAATCTGCAGTCATGAGTAGAGTTATAATTATAACTTTTAAAGAGGTTATTGTTCTAAAGTTCCTTAAATGCAAAACAATATCAAGGAACGCGTATCATGTTAGCATCTTGCAGCCTAGGATAATTTAACGTGCAGTTCCCCCACCACTGCTGAGTCACTGCAGAGTGGGGCTGACCTTCCATCCAGACTTTCCCATCATGACACGGTGTAAATGGTACTCATTTGACCAAAGGCTGGCCAGGATTGAAAATGCCCCCTCTGGAAGAGGAGCATTACGGAGCTGACAGTCTTAGTTAGAAACTTAATCAATGGTCTTAGTTTATTGGCATTCGGCAGTCACCAGTTACAGTGAGTGAGAAAATGCCATGATGTAGCTATGCTCTCAACAATTTTCATTGCTCTTTGATATTTTCATTCTGACAACTAAAGAACAACAAAGTTAATCAAAAGCAAATTTCTTGGGATTTGGATTCTCCTAAAAACTTTCCTTCCATTTTAAATTTATAAAATGTGTCTTTTTGTTAATGCATGACTTGTTCTAATACAGATATGAGAGGTGATTTAATAACAACTGAAGCATGAACTGACATTTAGGATTTCCTCCCCAGTTTCAACAGTTTTATTTTATTTTTTTAAATAGTAACAGGAGAAAACAAACAGCCAAGCACCGCAAACCCCGGTCATTCTTGGCAGCTTCACTGACAAAAGCAATGCAAATTCAAGGTTTTGGGGATTTTTTTTCTGTTACTCTTCAATGATATTGATAGGGTATTATCTTTAGTATGTTAAGATTCTAAGATTTTATTCCTTGTTGCCATTGATAATGCGAGCTATTGTGGAATGTTAAGTCAGGGAACGACAGGAGAAAAGTGACAATGTAAGAACCAGAACACGAAAGGCAAACTGTAAAAGAATTAGACTTGAGCAAAGACCAGGTGGGGAGTCCTTCCAGCTACCGCCCTGGTGTGGAATCAGGAGGAAGTGGATTGTGAGGGGCAGGCAGGGAGAAAGAAGAAAAGGAAAAGATGTGAAAAGTGTTTCCTTAGATACACTAGCACCCCTTGATTCAAAAATGACTCCAATGTATCTAGCCTAAAGGCTAGAACAATAGTAACACCCACAGAAAAGCAGACAGGGAAACAGAGGGTCCTAAGGATTTGATTTGACTTGTGACTAGAGCTTTAGAAATCTTTTCTCTCCCTCCCTCCCTCCCTCTCTGTATACTTCATAGACCTGCCTTTCCCCCTGATAATAGTTGACCCCTGAGGCAACAGAACACTATAGCCCGGACGGACTAATGGTCACAAGGTCTGGACCTCTGGCAGGTTTAAGACAACATTTTGACCTAAGTTATGTTTCAGCTCCTGAGTTCTAAGGTGCAATGACCCCCTGGCTTCTTTTCCATGAAAGCAGACAGAGGGAGGTCAGAGCAGTCCTCACAGCTATCCTGCAGACCTGAAGAAATGACGTATTACCCTTACCTCACTTCCAACCAATCAGTTTCTAACACAACCCCGAACTCCCAATACAGCCATCATGTGTTGTGATTTTGTCCTATATAATCTATAAACTACACGTCACCCAGGAGTCGGATCTTCAGGAGCACAAGCGCACCTGCACTCTGGATTGGCCAACCCTATAGTAACAAACTGCTTCCTTTCTTCACGGCAAACTCCTGCTCGCACAGGTCTCCGGGCCAGTGCGTGCAGGCAGAGGGACCAAACACTGGGGTCTGGCAACAAGAGTAAGGAAAGGATGTAGGACTAGGTAGAGGAATAACTCATATTTCTTTCAGTCAGTTTTGTAGTTTGTCTGTTCACAGGCTTTTCTACACAGATATTTTTAACTGGATTAAGGCCTTTATCATATTATATAAGCTTTTTTTTCCTCCACAATTTAAGATGCTTATATATTTTAATCTAGGGAGAAACTCTATTGTGGTTGAATAACAGAGATGATGGAAGACGGGTAGGGGATTCACCACGGCTGTGAGAGGGGATTGCAGCTCGGTGAACACAATGAACAGTGATGAGGTCTGAGCACCCACTTTATCACAAACCCGGGCTTCATGAGCAAATCCAAAGAGCCAGTACCTGAAACATTAGTGGGGTGGTTGCTGAAGAAAAGTTCAGACTCTTGATCATGTGACTTTCAGGATCATATTTTGACATAAATCCTTTGATTATGACCGTTTTGGCTGTTCCTTGCTCACCAATTAACAGCACAGCCTACAACAGAAGTTGAGGGAAAAATCCAAGGAATACAATAAGATGATTGTCATGGGCTGAATTGTGTCCCCTCCCCCAAATTCATATGTGGAATCCCCAACACCCAGTGCCCTCAGACTGTGACCATATTTGGAGAAAGGATCTTTAAAGAGATAATTAAGTTAAAATGAGGCCATTAAGCTGGGGGCGCCTCGTGCAACCTGACCGGCGCCCTTAGAAGAGGAGGAAATGGGGACACACGAAGGAAAAGCAGGGATGCTGCCATGCAGCCACGGGAGGACACAGCTAAAAGACAGCCAGCCACCTGTGAGCCCGGGAGAGAGGCATAAAAATTGAAAAAGCGAAGCCTACTGACACCTTAATCTTGGACTTCAAGCCTCTAGAACTGTGGAAAAAATAAAATGTGTCTTGTTTAAGCCACCCAGGCTGCAGTATATTGTTATATCAGCCCTAGCAAATGAATATAATAATTCAAAAACAAAGATTTCTCACCAGGAAAACAAGTCAAAATTCACTGTGCTTCATGAGAAATAATGAGATCTAGTCAATGCTAATTTTGTTCTTGGAGAATAATAAAAGAAGTATACTAATTTGGTTAATATTTACATTTATTCTAAAGAGCAAAATAAAACATTCTCAAATAAAGGCAAGATGCTTTTTGTTTTCAAGTGACATTTGACAAATACTATATGATCTCACTTTTAACCAGAACATAACCAACAAAAGCAAAAAGCAAACAAAACTTAACCAGAGACATTGAAATTAAGAACAATCTAACAACAGCCAGGGGCGAGGGGGAGGGCACAATGGGGAGAAGGGTTTTCAGGAATCACTATAGAGGACACATGGACAGAACTAAGGGTGGGGAGGGAGGCAGAGGAGGGAGGTGGGGTTGGAGGGGGAGGGGAGGGGAGAGTATGCAGACAACTGTAATAGAACAACAATAAGGTAAAAAAAAAAAAATATATATATATATATATGATTTTTAATAAAAGTTGAAGAGCCTTACCTTGCCCTGTTTGGTGATGGTTTGAATTAGGAAGTCAGTCCTCACATTGTCGACATTGGGCACCAGGATGGAGCTGTATTCCGGGGTGGCATTAGGTGGATACTCATATTCCTCAGTACGTGTGCTCCAGTGCATCCACTGACCTGAGAGAAAGAGAAAACATTCACCTCTTCATATTCCTATTAGTAATTTAACTAACTAAGGAGCAGACATCCTTAACATCTCATGAAAGCATCTTCCAAAAACTCCCCAAAAAATAAAGATCATTAAAATCAGAGGTCTAAGTATGATTTAAGTATGTGTTAGCTGAGTCAAGATTTCCCTAGGAACTATTCCAAATTGGTAGTATTAAGGACTTCCGCCAAGATGGCGGCGTAGGTGGTTGCACTCGCTGCCCGCACATCCAGAGTGTCTAAACAACGAACGCAGTAGCGAAAAATTAAACAACCAGAACAGACAGAATCGAACTGAAGGGAAGTCCGACACCCAGGAGGTAGGAGAAGACGAACATCCAGGCCAGTAAGTGGGGCAGAACCGGGCGGAGGAGCGGAGTGAGCTGCAGCTCTCATGGAGAGACTCACACCGCCAGTGCCTGAACAGGGCGCAACCCCCGAACAACAGGGGAATCCTGCAAGCCGGCGACGCTGCCAGAGAGAGGCCAGGGCTGAGCCAGCAGAACCCAGTCTGGCAGAAAAGGTGGTGGGGAACTGGGGAGCAGAGGAGTGACGGGAGCCCGTGGTGATCGGAGGCCGCCATTGCTTCCTCCCAGGCCCCGCCCCCAGAGGCAACGTCATCCAAAAAGCAACCCAGATTGCAGGCACCTGCCAGCTGACAAGTGCACCGAGATAAAAAGAATGAAAATGGCCAAAATGAAAGATCAGAACAAATTACAACTAACAGATGACGACATAGTCAACCTATCAGATGCCAAATTGGTAGTATTAAGAAATATTTCAGTAAATAAATAAAATCTTAAAAATAAAAAAGCCCTGACTGCTGTAGCTCAGTGGATTGAGTGTGGGCTAGGAACTAGAGGGTCCTGGTTCGATTCCCAGTCAGGGCACATGCCTGGGTTGCAGGCCAGGTCCCCAGTGAGGGCCATGTGAGAGGCAGCCATACATTGCTGTTTCTCTCCCTCTCTGTTTCCCTCCCTTCCCCTCTCTCTAAAAGGAAATAAACAAAATCTTAAAAAAAAAAAAAAAAAAAAGAAATATTTCAAAGCATCCTGAAATTTCTTTTTAAATATGTAGGTTTTTAATAATATAGAGCATGCATAAAAATACAGAATGCTGTGACAGTAGTATGTACCTAAAATCTTTTTAAAATGTTTAATCTCACAAACTTTTCATTACTCACCTCTGTAATTGTAAGACCAAAAGTAAAAGACCCTAGGATGCTTTATATAAATATTGTATATGTATGGATTTCATATATGTGCATATATGTACTTTATATATATGGATGCACATATACTTAAAGTATTTATAGTTGTAGATGTATAGTTGCACACATAGTTGGTAAAAATATACTTCACACTGTAATTTTTATATAAATTGCTGATTGTATAAAATGAATAGCTGAAATTTATCTGATTGGGGGATTTTTCAATTTTGTTTTTAATACATTGAAAGTTTAGTATACAATACATTTAACAAGAGGAAAGTGTGCATTCAGAACAGAACTGAAACAAATATTTGAAAAAGAAACAATTAGCTTTCTCCACACATGAAAATTTATATTTTAATTTTACAACCAAAAGTTTTAATAACCACTCGGAAATATATCTATGGTGTACAAATATTAGGCACTTGTAAATAACTGTTCCCAGGTGTTACGTATGAGCGGAAGCGAGTATCCTCACCATCGGAAGTGACGTAATAGTCAAACATGGTGTCGTCAGTCCCCACGAGAAGCGGCAGATCCAGAGGCAGCGTCTCCTGAGAACGCAGCCAGTGCTCCAGCCGGCGCCGGCCGTCCAGCTCCAGCAGGGCCCCGACGCTCCACATCAGGGCGAAGACGTATAGCCTCCCCAGGTACTCCTGCGTCACCTCCACACCTTGCTCCTGAGCGCGGAAGAAAAAACTTCAATTACGTAATTCTCAAACCAAAACTTTGCTTGGAGGTTTTAATGAAACTAGCAAAGATATACAAGGGTCAACATCTCTCCCACCTCAAACAAAAGCAAAGGGAAGGTAAATAAAACTGGGGAACAAATGCAGAGTTGATCTCTAAGAATACCAACCAAGCTGATTAGCAAAATAAATTTAGAATGCCTATTGGATGACTGTGCACCTGTAACTAAATTACAAAACTGTAGCTTGCTCTGTGAAAAAAATTTTAAAAAGAAAGAGACAGACAGAGAGAGAGAGAGAAATACAGAATACGCAGGGACATATCTCAACCATCTCCCCTCCCCCACAGCTCTGACAAAATCTATTTCAAATATTGCGCTCTCTGCACAGCATGGCTTCACTAATAAGAGAAATTCTCCAGAAAATTGAGCGACTCACCTTCAGAGGTATGAGACCTTGCAGCATGGTAATGCTCTGCATGATTACAAAGGCCTCCAGCATCTCCATCTTGTTTTCTAAGTTCTGAATACTGAAGCGATACAGGTCAGGAAAAGATTTGGTGTACAGCTGACGAAGAATTTCAGCTTCTTCGGGCGAGCGCTTCTTAAGAAAACCCTGTCAGTTTACAGATTAATGCATTAATTAAATTTATTAGCACACCAGGAAAATGGCCATTTTAAGACAAAATATTTAAAATATTGATTAATAATATTTAATGATTATATTGCACTTATGATGGACCAAAACTTCCTATAAATTCTTTCATGTATTAAAACTCATTCAATGCTCAACACAACTCTAGGAGGTAGGAGTTATTATTATCTTCCTTTTACCTATGAGGAAACTGAAACCCACGGAACCTAAGTGACATGCCCAGGACGCCACAGCTGGTGGGTAGCTAAGGCCAGAATATCAAACCCAGCGTCTGGCTCCAGCGTCCACCCATCCATCCACGACAATTCACATGAGCTCAAGTCTTGAAGCCAAGGTGGAAAAAAGTCTTCAGCTCTTCATTAAAATATACTAGGAGAAAATGAGGCAACTCCATAGAAATAATGTTTTTAAAGACAACAGAATAAAAGATGAACAAAGGAAATCCATACCCAGATTTTACAAAATGGGAAACGAAGATTTACACAAATAGTTGTTTCTTTTTAATTTTTCCAATTTAATTCATGTAGAAAAATATCAAAGAATCTTCAGGAAAATAGAGAATTTAGTCATTCGTGGAACCTAATATTAGCAAAGTGCATGCGATTCATAAAAAAACAACAATTAACACAAAACAATATTTTCTTACGGTAAAGAAAGTTCCCTTGGCATCAAGAATCAGCTTATTCTTAGTGACTCCAAATAGAACCAATAAAACGTTGGTTTCAAATTACTCACCAATTTATGAATTTACCATGGTTTCATATCAACAAAAGCAAGCCACAGCACTTTCGAGTTGAAGGAACCAAAACCATCATACACCGGCCAGTAACCAGAACCTGGAGCTGAGAGTCCCA
Organism: Micronycteris hirsuta; assembly: GCA_004026765.1. Taxonomy (NCBI): domain Eukaryota; kingdom Metazoa; phylum Chordata; class Mammalia; order Chiroptera; family Phyllostomidae; genus Micronycteris; species Micronycteris hirsuta. The sequence goes on from PVJI01001406.1 coordinate 119,311, forward strand.
CGGACACCGACCACCACCACCGCTCTGCCCTCCCACAACTCTTTCAGAGCAGCCTTGCGCTGCCCTGAACGTGTCCAACCTCATTTTTTTGTCAGTCTGGCTTCTTCCTACTCATTTGTTAGAAGAAACTGCATCATTTAAAGGCATGTAAAATATTAGGTAGTTCTGCCACTAATGGAAACATCCTATTCAGCCTCAACATGGGCAGGATATAATAGAAGCCTATTTCATAAATAGCACTCTCACTATTCATTAGCTAGTAACATTGAAGTAGTTTTTAAAGCCTTTGTGAATTGGTAGTATTTGGGGAAAATCATATAAATACATTTTGACTTGGAGTTTGCTGTATCTGTAGTTACCAAACCTGAATCTATAATCGTGCTTTAAAAAAACAAAAACAATTCCTGCAACCACCCCCCCCCCCAAGAGATTCTAGCGTGATGAGCTTGAGGTGGGAGCCAATCATCTGTGTTATAAGAACCATCACTGGTGATTAGTTTTGTAAAACCAGGGCTAAGAACACTTGCTCTGCATCCTCCTTAATGAATGGATAATTTAATTGTAAAACTTGAAATCTTTAGAAGCATTTTTAATGACAATATGTTGGTATCATTTTGCTATATAACCTCCTCCTTCACATCTTCATACATTACCAAACCTAAACTCTTCAAAACTGGGAGTTGTGCAAATTCAGAAAATGCATTATTATAAGTTAGGATATACCCATACAAAACAGAAGCACAAAAATTTAATGGCAATATAAAATACACATCTACTTTATCTAAATTATGAATTCATAAGTTTTCTATCAAAATCTTCTCCAAAAAAATTATATAGATTAAAATAACAAATCTGACTAACAATGTCAAAAAAGATTTTTAAATAGTTTATCTAATAAGCATTCTGCCTTATACTGTATATCTATTTAATTCTCATCTAATTATAAGCAATATACTCTAGACTATATTGGTGATAATAAAACACTTTATCATGAATTGAAGAGAGATTATCTGAAATATTATTTCCAAGTAAAACTTAAAACTAATATTACAACTACTGAATCTAATAAAAATTCCTTACATGCAATTTTAATAAATCGTCTTCTTCAAGTTAATATTCTAAGATGGTTGCTCCCAAACTTTATGTGAATGAGTACCTTTTAAAAATGTCAGGAATCCCCAAAGTGATAAAATTCAATTTTATGTATTCAGTCACAGTCTGGCGGGGTTATTGATTCACCTGGGCCTTGCAATTACTCCACAACCCAAGGGTTGGAAATCACACAACATGACTGGCGAGCACTGAAGAAACCAGTACGGGGCCATCAGGGTTTGAATGTCCCAGAGCACTCAAGGATCTTCCAAAGACATTAGCATTAAAATGCAATTACACCCTGCAGGTCTGCAGAAAAATCAGCATGTACTCTAAAAGAACAAACAGCAAAGGATCTGTTTTCCTCTTGAATTACACAAAAGAAAGACTGCAGTCATACCTCAAGAATAGGGCTCCAGTCCAGGATGGAAGAACTCATGAAAACCATTCCATTCCTGGAGACGGTAGCAGGAGAAGCATTGTCAATGTTATGAGGCTCAAAGACGATCTTGCAGTTTGGAGCCATGGGAATGCGATCGCCATTGGCAAGGGTGAGAGTTTTGTTGTCATCCAAAACAGAGTTCAGATTTTCAATCCAGATGGCATCTACTGGACCATCAAGAACTATCCAGATATGCTCCCCTAGATTCCAAAGGCAGGGTGGAAAAGCGTGCGCACACAAATGTAGCCCTTAACGAATTTCTTTAAACCACCCCCAAACACCAGGGCACATTTAAACAGAGTAATTCTTTAGTTCTGTACAGACTTCATTTTTGTTATACACAATTTTCTTTCTGAAGAAGCCCACTTTCTCCTGTGATTTTATAGAAGAATCCATTTTTTAATAGGCTGTTCTTAACTAAGAACAACATTTTTAGAATATTTGGTGAAAATAGTTATGGTAAAGTCACTTTATTCATTACTATCAATTTTCCTTAACAGCTTTTTCTATCTATTTTATTCTTAGATATCACAGAAATACAGAAACATTTTTTCAAAAGGAAAATAATTCCCTTTTTAACCAAAAAAAAGTAAGGAAGAGAAGGGTAAAAAAGATTTTACATACACTATTCAATAATTTTAGTGTTTCAACATTCACAGTCATTATACTGGTTTAGGACTTAGTCTTGACTAAGATATTATATAGAGAATACAATTTATCTACTAATTTTCAAGAGCCACCAAAGATTTTACTTAGAAGTGCATGTCAGAAAGAGTCCTTGTGATTCATCTCCTACCTTTCTTAGCCCTCAGTGTCTTCCTCCAAAGGGTAGAAAATATCCCATCGGTCCAGTCATTCGTGGCCACATCGAGCCGACCAAACATCTGTGGGGCTGTAATCGCTTTCGGATTCATCCTCATTTCCCGATGTGGTTTTCCACAATCTACACCAAGTAAATCCAAAATTTAAACAACTCAGGTGTGGAGTGAACCACCGTTATACACCATTGCACTCATTTGCAGTATAGAGTCAGCAGGTGCTCAAAATATGAAAATGCAAAATTACATTGAAAATGTATGTCTTACTGCATTTCCAAGTGATTGTAATTAGCCTCATATTTTATTGACTAAAGCATAGTTGTTTTTCTGTTCTGGAAAAGAAACCTGCATGTTACATTAGGGGAGAAAAGGATACCATGTTGGAACTGATGAAGAATGAATGTAATCTGGAAATTCTTCAAATTTCACAACTCAAAAACCTGTTGGTTTATGGTGTACTAGAGTAAATTTTATATCTGATATATCACCTAAAAGATTCCTCCCTCAATCTCTCCATTACCAGCTTTGATTTGCTGGGAAATGCTTGCTCATTTGGAAAAAATAAGCTAAACTAATGTGTTATAGGAATCAAGAACTTTCTTTGGTGGCCAACCTCAAAAAAGGGATTTGAATCTTTCAAACCTTAAAGCTACTCTTGAAATGTTCTGGATTCTGCAAGTAAGGGACTGTGGTTAATAAGCAGAAAAGTGACAAGTAAGGTTTAAAGCATAAAACCAGAAAATAGATGCTAAAATATTACACACTATGTGAGAGAGTAACACAGGCACCATCCACACCTGTGCACATTAGAAAAGGTGTCACACGTTTTAAAGCTACTTAGAAAATTAAACCAGAGTTCTCTTTTTTTAAGATCACAAAAAGCATCAAGGTAATTATGTGCAGTATTTTATGGTGCTGAAGTTCAACTTAGTCACAATTGAGCTTTTTCAATGAATGATAGCCATAAGACTGGAAACACTTTTTCTTTTCAATCTAATCGCAAATTACAGAAGGCCAGCAAACTCTTACAGTGTATGAGAGAATCATAGGTGAGACCTGGACTTGGTCTGTTTCCCATACAAGATAAACTATCAAAAACTAGTTAATTGTGGTAGTAGGTAGAGTTATATCATTTTCATTTAGAATACCACAACATTTTTAGGAAAGCACTGTAAGAAAAAAATGCTTAACTTTCAAAATGTTGGTTCAAGTAATTCCTGTAAATTCTCCTCTTAGGCATTTCTCGAGTGTCCTTATTATTCGACCTTCACAGACTCTGCCTTAGAGTAGGCACCCTTTTCTTGCTGTCACCTTCTTACAGATGCCAGACCACCCCACCTGTCCCTCAGTCTATTACCTACATGACCACCAGACGGTCTTCTACAGTCAGGGTTTACCATAGCACCATATGACTCCCCAGCTCAATGGCTTCCCGTCACCTACAGAATAAAACCTAGGCATTTAGCATGACTTACAAAACTCCTCATGCTACACCTCTGTACTAATTTGAATTCCCTAAAAAGCAAACCCAATGACAAGAACATGGGTGCTGGGAGTTGGTTAGAAGTCAGGAGAACAATAAAGTGAGACGGGAAGGAGAGAAGTCAGTGAAAGGGCACATTGCTGAGTGGGTCACAGACACAGTATCCCTCCGAAAGACACGAGGTGGGGCATTTGCTATCAACTGTTCTCCCGCATCGGTTGAGGCTATGGCTGCCTCAGAGCATTGATTCCCACCCGACCCCTGTTTCCAGGCTGAACTAGTTCCCTAGCTTCAGGGAAAGTCATCAAGCTGAAAAACTGGGAGAAACCACTGGTGTTTGGGGGAGAAGCTGTTCAACAGCCACATCTGTATAGTAGGGGCAGGCCTAAGAACGGTGCTGGACACCCACAGCACCTGCTACGCCTCCTCACCTCCCCCACTCCCACCCACACACAATGACAATTCATTCATGCCAAAGCCCTTCCCTAGGGATATCACCCTCTCTACATCCCTTCTGCATCCAGTCTCCATTGTACCAAGCGCGCCTGTAATCTACCTGCTGCTCAGCCTCCAACCCTCAGATGAAGCAGCACCTGCTCTGTAAGCCTCTCTATAATTCACTGGAAAAGATTCTGCTCTCCTTCGCTCTGCTCACAGAGTAGTTACCCCAACTTTCCTCATAGTAATTCCATGATGACTTTTAAGAATCTGTGCCCATGTCAGTCATCGGTTATAACATAAGCTCCTCGAAGACATGCCCGTTTTTTCATAACCGTTTTCCCATTTCTAGTATAGAACCTAGCAACTCCCACAAGTATGGAACATCAAAGAAGTGTAATGAAAAAATACATGGTGAATAAGGGAATAAATAACATACGGGTCTTGCACTTCTTCAGTAGAAGTTCAGCCCAATTACCTTCTCAATCTTTTGGATAATTAAAGTTTTCAGCAAGAAGCAATGTTTAAAATAACAAATGTTTGGCCTACCTATTAAAACTTAGAACAGGTTAATAAAAAGGAAATACTAAAACCAAAAACAAGTTAATAAACAGCAAATAGTCTAATGATCAATTCATCTTTGAAAGGAGCTTCTCCAACACCAGTGATGCCATACAAATTATATATTATATTACATACAATGTATCTGTATTGTTTAATACTTAGTGTTCATTTTGCTCAAGTCATTGTACCAGGTGCATTTGTAGTTAAGAGAAGGCAGTTTTATAACAACAACAAAAGTATTCAGCAGTCTCAGAGGGAGAGCACATCACTTTAAAGCTGTGTGAAAACCCTAGAACAGAATATTAACAACACACTGAAAACCATGCGGTAAGCCCTCGGGTATTAGCTCAGTGTTGGTGGAATTAGGTGCTAGCTGGGAGCGTCGTCCTGTCTCAGTGCGAGAACCCAATAGATGGCACTTTGATATTCAGAATTCACTTCATCCCATAGCTGAGAAAACTGAGACTGAATCTAACATGTGCAGGACCCTAGAAAAAACACTGGCAAGTGCACCAGGGCTCCCACCAGGCACCTTTCCCTGTGGGACCATGTATGATGCATTCCACCAACCCAAGTTCTATGAAATTTTGGAACTCAACTCTGCCACAGCTAAGGGGTGCCAATACACTTAGGAACAGAGTCATCAATGTCCAATTGGAACCAGAGAATACAAGAATAATCATGAACACGACAATGAACATTATCCCTAGATGACCTTGGGCTAGGGACTTAGATATGAGGCTTAGGGATAGCTGGAAATTGCATGCATTTCTTTAACTTCACCAGAAAAACATCTGATTCCAGGTGAAAAATTAGTTTGTATGTATAGCTAACATGTAGTTCAATGTTGAAGATTAGACGTGCTTTGGGCCTTTATTTAGAAGTTTTTATTTTGTTTTTGTGACCAGAAATATGCCATAGGAACTTAAGTCCTATTATATCATTAGCCTATGGTAAATAGTTTTTGTTTTGTTGTTTCACTTAAAGTCACAGTTCCCAAGAAGCAATAGAGAACATTAAGTGAGGACTTACTGGACATGAAACCTAGAAAAACCACTCAGAAACACAGAGTGGTGATTACTAGGACTTGGGAGGGTGGAAATGGGAAGATATTAGTCAAATGTACAAACTTCCAGTCACTAGATTAACAAAATTTGGGAATCTAATGTTCAGCGTAGTGACTATAGCTAATAATAGTGTCATATACTTGAATGTTGCTAGGAGAGTAGATCTCAAATGTTCTCACCACAAAAAAAAATAATGGTAACTATCCGTGCGATGGAGCTGTTAGCTAATACTGTGGTGTTAATCATGCTGCAATTTATGAATGTATCAAGCACACTGTACACGTTAATCTACACAACGGTATGTGTCAATTATATCTCAATAAAGATGGAAAGACATGTTCTTCCCCTAAAGTTCCTTACTGTATTCTCTCTAAAATGTAACCAATAATCAGTAAAACAGAACACCCTCCTATAAAAATATATCCATGTATCTACCTTTGCCTCCTTCGGGGCATTCAAATGTGTCACAATGACTTAAACGTGTCACCCAGAGCAATGCCATAAGGCTGCCCCTTACCTGTCATGGCTTTCATCAAGGTGTGGATGCAGGTGGTTTTCCCTGCTCCACTGGGGCCCAGGGTCATCATTCCATGCCGAACTCTCTGTGTTTCAAACAGCTGGATGACTTTCAGTCTCCAAGGAGGATGGTTGATGAAACCAGCTTCTTCAACCTGAAAACATAACAAAACGCCTTCACTGGGCCGCATCAGCAGTGAGCCGGACTGCCCATTGTGCTCAGAGTAAGCACAGACATGGAGCGGGGGGTGAGGGAATGGGGAGTTACTGTTGCTGTTTAATAGGCACGAAGTTTCCGTCTAGGAAATGAAAACACGATATGGAGACGGATGGTGGTAACGTTACACAATACTGAGACTGTGCCTAATGTCATTCAACTGTCCACTTAAAATGGCTAAAATGGTAAATTTTATATCCTGTATTTTATCATAATAAAATATATATTGCATGAAAAATATACATTCATAGATGAAAAGCAGAGTAAACATAATCAAATGTTATGCCAAGCTAATAAGAAACATTTGTATTTGTCTTTGGAAATAGAATGCATTGTTAATATTTTATTGAATGTATATCTTAAGAGCCACTTAAGAATAAAGATTTAAGTATCAAATGTATTTTAAATGTTTAATTTAAAAGATGACATTTAATAATGGAAAAAAATCCTGGCATACCAGGTTGACTGAAATTCCATATAAACCTCAAGCTCTTTATAAATCCACTGAGTGGTTTTTAACTATCAAATACTTTATGGAAGTTATTCTGTGCCAAACTATTCTAAGTTTAATTTCCATACCACTATAACGTTGGTATTACTTATATCTCCATTTTGCAGATTTAAAAAAACTGAGGCACAGAAACACTAAGTAATTTGGCCTAGATTAATACTTGTAAAGTTATGAGGTGGGGATTAGCACCTGCAGAAATTCACCTTTCTCAGTTCATGGTCTTAATTAGCATGCTATGCTTAAATGCACTATAAATGATGCTTTTATTTTTACTCAAATAATTTTGGATAATAATTATGTATCACTTTGTACTACATATACTCTTCAGATCTTTCACATGCTACAAATTACTAATATAACTCACCCTATAAATTATTTTATACTCAGCTTTTTAGATAATGCTACAATTCATGTGGCCATTTGACAAAGAAGTCATTTACAGAATGAACTATCACTCTTCATTGATAAAAAAGGAGATTAAGACTTCTATACACTATTTTTAAGCAAAATATCTATTTAATACTACCATATTTGATCTTTATCACAAATATCTTCAAGAGATTGAAATGTATTTTATAAATATGAGATAATCACCACTTCTATGAAATTTTTTTCCCAAGCTCTTTTTCATAAGAAAGGCAATTAAAGAACAAGGTTTACATAATTCATTTCCATTCCTAGGAGACTATAAAACGTTAAAGTGGCACCAAATGTTATGGGAAATCCAGACACCTGGTGGTGCAGATTCCTCCAGAGCCCAAGGAAGGAATCACAGTGATCATGAGGGAAAGAAAAAAATGACAGTGAAGAACCACATGAGATCACAGCAAATGACACTCCGACAGAGCCACACTAGCACAGGCAAGGCAGCCCGCAGAGCCCCCCCAGCTCCTGCTGGCCCATCACATTTCGTCCCGGAATCTGGTGTGGAAGGGTTCCCATCAATAACAGGGCCATGAGCACAGGGCCAACCAGGCGTGTGTGGTTGTGAGAAGGCAGGAAGATCTCTGTCCCTGGAGTGCCACAGCCTCTCTCAAAATAGGCGTCACTTTCCACTAGGTCCTAGGCCACCAAATAATAACATTTAAACATTCTGAGGTTTGTTTTCCTATATTCCCTGAAAATATTAATCAACTAATCCTTATATGTAAGTAGCAGAAATCACTACTATACAAATTACATGGCATTTTTTGTTGAAATCGAATGTATTTATTTTATGTCACTACATTCATTAGCAATAATATATTAAAATACACTCTCATCACCAAAAAAATACAGCAATCACAGCCTCGAGTGCTGTTCTCAGCACCCACACATTTGAGGGGCAGGAGCTCCATGTGATTCCCATGAAATTCACACAAAACAGACACGATACTCGATGCCCGTGAAGTGTTATTACCTGTCTACTAATTGCCACCTCCAGTTCAGGGTAGCCTGCCTTGTCCAGAAGAATATTTGGGAAGAGATCTTCAATCAAACTCAAAAATAAGGGTTCGTCCTCATCAATCTTGAAAAGAAAAAAAAAAAAAAAGGAAATCAGAGCAACTATTTTGACATAATCATAGCAATGTGCAGGTAAACCGATGATGCCTAACATAGCCCAGATCATTTTATCATAATCACTAATCAATGAACTATCACCTTCTTGGAAGTTAAGAAATGTTTCCCTCACATTTTCCATAAGTTAAAAATTATTTTTAAAAAAAGAAAGGGGGAAAAAGAAAGGGGAGGAAAGTGAGGAAGAAGGGAAAAAAAGGAAGAAAATGAAAAGAAATTAAGTATGCCCACATGACAACCTTCCTATGGATGAAATAATCAGCTTGGGGTGCAGCTACAGAGTCTAAAATTTCTACTTTAAATTTAAAATAATTTATAATGAGAGGTAGGAGCAAATTCATGAATTGGAATTTGGTTCACACTTTCACTTTGGAATAAAAATATATCATTCTTTCACCCTGTACATAGATCCACTGATACTGGACAACTGATTACCAGTCTCTACTGTGAAATGAAAGAGTCCAAAATTAGTACTCACTTGTAAAACCTACATACTATTTTATGCCAGGCTCTACAGACTTTAAAGGTGAGATTTTAAGCCCTAGCTGGTGTAGCTCAGTGGATTGAGCGCGGGCTGGGAACCGAAGGGTCCTGGTTCGATTCCCAGTCAGGGCACATGCCTGGGTTGCGGGCCAGGTCCCCAGTGAGGGCCATGTGAGAGGCAACCACACATTGATGTTTCTCTCCCTCTCTTTCTCCCTCCCTTCCCCTCTCTCTAAAAATAAATAAATAAAATCTTTAAAAAAAAAAGGTGAGATTTTAACTCTAAAACACAGAAAGTGATTCAAGGTATTTAGGAATTTGACATGTGGTTATTTTTTAGACCCATTTGCATTCTTTTGGAATAGGCTTATGTTAGACTAGATACAAGTCACTACGGAAAGAACCGGAAAAGTGTAATTTAAAGTTACGCTCTCTAGCACTTTATCTGGCAATTAGGCATTTTAAATGACCACGTTGAATACACATTTCTACATCTCATCTGTGCCGAGTTAGTTGAACTGACATCTGAGCGAGTGGAACACTTCCACCTGTGACTCCTACCAGTTTGGAGAGGTTCATGTCTCGCAGGACACGCATGACGATCGTGGACTCCGTGTCTGTGGGGCTGGCTCTTTTGGCTGCGCCCAGTGTTCGCAGAACTGACAGAATGTTCCTCAGACCAAAGTCATAGTGGACCTGAAAATTTGAGGTACACCAGGCTTATGTTCAATATTAACTTACACGTGGAAATTATACCAGTTTGGCAGAAGACCTGCTCACCATAATGAATAAATGCTGATTTTCCTTTAGAAAATTTGTACAAACAGTGAGTAAAGCAATAAATGTTTTCATCAATGCATTTTTGAGAAAATAGAGAATATCCAAAAGAGTCCTCTCCTGTACCATCATTACTTTAAGCCCTAAAATCAGAATTAATAGATATATCTTGACAGGGAAAAAAGAATAAATTTCCTCTTGGAGTACACATGTCCCTTCAGCTTCTTCTTAATTGGTCACCCATAAAACTATGTCCTCATATCTCTAAAGCTAAAAGTCTGAACTAGAATGAGAGTGAGACCTCAGTCATGATCATCATACACAAGGGTATTGAGAAGAAAGGAATATAGTTACATTCCAGGATCACCTGGGCGAGGGGTTGGGAGGGAGTAAGAACAAGTCATAAACCAAGCCCCCAGCTTTGTTAGTCCCTTAATATATATTTAAAAACTCAATCATGCCAAATTTTACCACATATAAAGTGTATAATTAAAAACTAATTTTCTGATCACTATGGAAATTATGGCAGTGCCTCCAAAAAATCAAAATAGAACTGCCATATTATCCAGCAATCCCACTTCTGGGTAGATATGCAAAAGAATTAAAAGCCAGGTCTCAAGCAGATATGGGCACACCCACATGTGGAGTAACATTACTTACAGTAGCCAAGAGATGGAAGCAACCCAAATACCTATCAAGTGATGAGTGGATAAAGAAAATGTACGTATGGAATATAATGATGCAGACTCCAGCCAGCAGTGTCTGTGGTGTTGTGGATGCAACGAACAAATTCACACGGACTATCAAAGTTCTCAACCCTTGTCTGGACAGGCTTTTATTGCTTTCTAATAGCATACATCAAAGAAGGTTTTCATTCATTATGCTCAGGTTTGCTTTAGGTGATTACTTTTTACAGATAACAAAGGAAAGGGTGTTACTGATTACTTCTTACAGATTAACAAGGAAAAAATGTCGCAAATGCAAGGAAATGATAAGAGTGATTGGTCTGGTTATACTCAGTCCTTGGGAGAATTAGCACAGACTTCAGGAAGTTACGTTAAAGACGTGCAGTAAGCATTTGCTGCTTCAACTCTGAGTGAGGGAGTTTTAGCAAGAGCAAGCCTCAAAGCAGCCTAGGTATAATGCAGGCCTGGTTTCCCATGGGAAAGCCAATCTGTGGGTTTAGCTCCTGTGTGCCAGCTCGCACCTGTCAGTTTTCCAATAGGGCTAGGCTACATTCGCCATGCCATAATTCAGCCTTAAAGAAAGGAAGTATATCCTATCACATGCTACACCATGGATGAGCCTTAAGGACACTATGCTAAGTAAAATAAATCAGGCAAAGAAAGATAAATCCTCTATGGTGTCACATGAGGTATCTAAAGTAGTCAAATGTATACAAACAGGAAGTAGAATGGTGGTCACTAGGCGCTGGGACAAGGGGAGGAGAGGAGCTGTTTAATGAGTGTAGAGTTTCAGTGTTGCACAATGAAAAAGTTCTGGAGATCTGCTTCACAGTTTTGTGGATATATGTAACACTAGGGAACTGTACATGTAAAATGGCTAAGAGGGTGAGTTTAATGTTATACGTTTTTACCACAATAAAAAATACCTATAGAAAAACAAAAAACAAACCAAAACAATTATCTGCTAACATAACTGGAGCAGTTGCATCTAGTACTAACCATTTGGAGGATGGATAAATAATAGAGTAAGGGCTGTAGGAATGGAGAAAGATTGAAATGCTGAGAAGAAGAGATAGGGAGTTAGTGACATGGGAACTTTTCTACACAGTAAAGAAGTATTTTGTTGACAGAGAGAAGATACTCAATGAATAAGTAAGGTCTGCAATAAGCAGAAGAAACCAAGAATGATGGTGACAAAAATAGGGTCAGTCTAACCAGGAAAACTCAATGGCCAGGGTCAGAAGACTCTGTCTGTGACTGAATGCTTGCAAGAAAAGAAGTTTTGAGTGACAATGCAAGCTAGTTGAACCGGTGAGTAATAACAAATAGATTCAAAGAAGTTTAGAATAGAGGTCACAGTGAGTAGAAAGATCAAAGTACTATATATGTGAGGAGTGCTATTCACACTTTATTTTTATGTTTATTATAAGATTTTATTTAGCACATGCTTTTAGTAATTTTTATTTCTGTGTTCGAGACATTTGTAACACAATCTTCGAACCATTGGATGGAGGAGCTGTGATGTGCTTCTAACAATAGAATACAGCAAAGGTGATGGGCTGTGTATGGCTACGTATACATAATTGCGTGATCACATCATGTAAAATTCGTGATGGTCAATTTTATGTGTCAACTTGACTGAGCCCTGAAATGCTCAGTTAGCTGATTAGATATTATTTCTGGTGAGGGTGCTTCTGAAAGAGCATTTGAATTGATGGACTAAGTAAAGCAGATGGCCCTCCCCAATGCAGGTGGCACCATCCAAACCGTTGCGGATCGGAGGAAGGTTGGATTCGCCCTCTCTGCCTGATTGCTTTGCTGGGATATCGATCTCCTGCCCTCAGAAGTCCTAGTATTCTTCCAGACTGGGACTGGAATCCACATCAACCCTTCCAATTACACCTCCAGCTTTCCTGTGTCTCCAGCTTGTATATGGGCTATCATGGGACTTCTCGGCTTCCATAACTATGTGAGGCAATACCTCATAATATCTCTTTATAAATATACATATACACCCTATTAGTAGCACTCATCTTGCTGGAAGCTTTTTCCCTTGCTGACTTTGAGAAAGTAAGTGCCCATGCTGGAAAAAGCCAGACAGAAGAGGATGGCACCAGGCTCTGTGGGAATTGGCCTCCTCCCACGGACAGTCAGAAAGAAACTGAATCCCTCAGTTTTAGAATCTTAAGAAAAAAAATTCTGCCAACATCATGAGTGAGCTCAGGAGTAGATCTTTCCCCAGTCAAGCATCTGATGAAACCACGGCCCCAGTCAACACCAACTGCAGCCTTGTTAGACTCTAAGCAGAGGACCCCACTAAGTCATGGCAGGACATCTGACCCACAGAAATTGTAGGATAATAAATATGTATTGTTTTAAGTTCGTATTTTGTGGGGACATTATTATACAGAAATAGATAACTAATAGAAAAGTAGCAAATGATTAATTTTGTGCCTCTCAACTCTGGAATCCCATGAAGTCAGAAGCTGCTACTCTAAATGGTGTAGGAAAACGGCAAGGAAGTTACAACAGATAAGCAAGACAAATAGCAAAGCTTGGCCAAATATGTGAATGAGCATGAAAGAGAAAAGAGTGAATAACTGAGAGATTCCTGAAAACCACGAGGACACATATTATGATAAATGTATATGTGGGATAAAGAGAAAATATTAATATCTATAATGCTTTGGCTCTTCAATCAGTCCAGATAGTATTCACTTCATTTCTATGCCATAAGCATTAATTTCTTTCAATGTACTTCTTAATAAGCCTATGCATATAAAATTATGTTTGTAATGATACAATTTTGTACTTTATATCAATAAAGTATCTGTCAACAACCCCAGTATACAATTTTTCAAAATGAAAGACTTTTACTGAGTAGAAACATGAAACACACATAAGCACACAGAAACCGCAGAATGTCGCACCTGCTTAGAGAGCTGCTCCTCACACAGCTTGTAGAGCGTGAAAAACTTCCTGGCCAAAACAATGTTGTCAATGAAGCCACAGCTAGCCAACTTCACCCTTATGATAATCTGACGGTCAGGGACCATCATGGCCACAGAGCGGAAGTTAATCTTCAAGTTTTCGGGAAGCTCCTGCCGCCCAGCATAGCCAGGATTCTACAGAGAATAAAACCCAAGGGTGAATGATGTGATCATGGACAGCAAGTACACATCAGCACGGTATTAAAAGGTCCATTCTGTACACACCACAAATCTGGACTGACGATCAGAGAATTCATGTACCTTCTCCCCCTCCTTTTCACTGAAGAGATCAAGTGATGAGTTACTAATGTGAGCTTTGTTTAACACCAAAAGCTTTTGAACTGGAGTGAAAATTACAATCCCAATTTCCATTCATTGAAAGTGGGTGACATCTGACCAAGGAGATGTATGAAAACTGTGAGAAGAGGCAGAAATTCAGTAGATCTTCCTTACCATGGTCAGAAAAAGTCCAAATTCAGGGTTCATGGTCACTTTATCTCCATCAGTAAATATAAAAGATTTTTTATGCTCCTTTTTACATGTCAAAATAATGGAAATTTGCTGGGCTGCAACTGAGAGGACCGGTAGATCAATACGGTTAAATTCATCAAAACAACCCCAGGATCCAGACTGCGCCAGCCCTTAGACAGGAAATAAAATGAAAAATTCAATTAGTAATGTAATTTTGGAAAGCCAAGGAAAAGGACGTTACGCAGCTGCCAACACTAGCCAGAGATAAGCTAGTTCAAAACTAAAGTGGAGCAAATAGGTCAGGCATGAGTGCCCGAAAATAGCTCACAGTGTGTACTTGATCTGTAAACACCCGCCCGCCGTGATAAAGAAACAGGACAAAAGGCCAGTGACATGGACATTTGATGCACCCAACACTGCTAAGACTCAGATTTTCCAAAAAGTTTCCTCACATGCAGCCGATTATTGAAAAATACACCTTAACAAGATATTCCACCTTAACTGAAATTTCTCAACAAATTAAAAAAACAAAACAAAACATAACTATCACCTTTAAAAATCCGTCCAAGCCCTCGGAAATCCATCTGGTCTGAACAATTGAAAACCACAACATATTTCCCAAGACATCGTCCCATGTCTTTGGTAGTTTCTGTTTTGCCAGTTCCTGCAGGTCCAGCGGGCGCTCCTCCCATGCTCATCCCCAGAGCCTGGGCCAGCGTGATGTAACACCTTGGGGGAGAGAGACATTGCTAGAACCAAAGCTATAATTTGGTGTAGTAGGGGGCCAATGGTCCCGTGAGATTTAAATCACACATTGCTAAATAATTATATCTTAAATCCATTTCTGGGAGCATATCCCAAAGGATAAATCTCTAGGACATACCCTCCAGAGACAAGCACAGACCTGTCTGAGTATCTTCACATACTCATATACATTTACATACATGAACATACTCTCCCCAGTGCATCCTACATGCATGTGGACCTTGCTCCATCCCTTCTCCGCTTTCCTTTCCAGAGTCTTTGCTGATTCAAAAATGTCATCACTCATGAATGGGATTGGAAATGTTTTGTGATGTAGTGGCCCTTGCACAGCTCTGTTAGTGTTTTCCGCCTCCCCACCAGACTTCCGTGAGCTCTCTGCCACCAGGGACCAGGTCTGGTGCACACTTGCACCCCCAACTACTTGCCTCAAGCCTGGAACTCAGTACTCTATGAACATTTGATGAATACATGGCTTGTGCCAATCCAACCAGTTATGCACTTTCATCTGGTTCCTCCCATCCCAATAGCTACTGGAATTAGAGATGAAGAAAGTGGCCTCAGTACCCAATCCACAATGACCCACCCATGACCCAGAGCTCAGTAACACACAATTTAGCCAAACCCATCAGCAGCATTAGTATTAAGCATCCACCTCACTCTACATGCATTTCATCACATAAATAGAAGTGCTTTTGGTTCCTATTCTTAAAGAGCATTGATTCTAAAATGCTGGGACTCTTCCTAAGGCTGGGAATCTTGCACATGATGACACATGTATCAGAAGTTTGATGAGAGCACAGAAATGCTAAGGAAACTGGAGGGTTCAAAGTAGAATTTTCTTTCTGGAAGCAAAGACACCATGTTTATAGGTTGATGCAAATGATAAAGGAGGAAGAGAAAATTGGTAATGCTCCCAGAGAGGAAATAACTTTCGGTTTGAAGCATTGGCTTTGGATGGCAGCACAAACTATATCCAGGAACCAGGGGAGAAAGCCAACAGCAAAAGGACAGGTAGGTGCCTTGGTTTGCAGAAATGATGGGAAAATGAGGACACGTTCTCTCCTGCAACAGCATCTATCTTCTCAATAAAATAGGAACTGAGGCCTGCAGCAGAGAAGGAGAAAGGGAGGGAAGTACTGGAGGTCTGAAGAGGGAGGAGAGGTGAAAGAAGTGCATGTCTCATGTGTCTCGAGGAATTCTTCATATTTTGGGATTATCCACCTCACCACTTCAAAACAAAGAGAACAAACTCCAAAAGGACATCCAACAGCATCCAGTATAAATGATCTTCAATCCAGACATAAGGAGGAATATAAAGAGTTATAAAGATGAAAAAATTCTAAAAGAAAATGATGCACAGTAAAATCTCTTGCTAATCCTCTGTTCTCAGTTGAAACTGAGCATTTTCTTTA
Source organism: Micronycteris hirsuta (assembly GCA_004026765.1). Taxonomy (NCBI): domain Eukaryota; kingdom Metazoa; phylum Chordata; class Mammalia; order Chiroptera; family Phyllostomidae; genus Micronycteris; species Micronycteris hirsuta. Next base: position 135,600 of record PVJI01001406.1, read on the forward strand.
GTATCATGAACACACAGAAGGCGCAATCTAGCAGATGACAGTGCTACTACATCAAACTTTTACATTTTGTCTGATAATATTTGCAAATAATAGCCCAGAGGTTCATTCTGTGACAATGGCTGGTGTTCAGCTTCAGCTTCTATAGGGAACTATTTTGCATGGTGTGGGAATGTAGCCCAGCCCCTACTCGGAAAGACAGGTGGGGAGTGAGGATTGGCACACAGGAGCCACACCCACAGATAGGTTTTCCCGTGGGGAGTCAGGCCTGCACTGTACCTAGACTGCTATGTGACTTCCTTTTGCTAAAACTCCTTCACCTTGGATTGAGGCAACAAATGTTTACTGCATATCTCTAAAGTAACTTCCTAAAGTCTGTGCTAAACTTCCCAAGTATGGAGTGTAACCAGTTCAACCACTTTTCCTCTCTCTCTCTCTCTCTCTCTCTCTCTCTCTCTCTCTCTCTCTCGCCCTGTCTCACTCAGAGAGTGGCCATGCCGTCCCTTTTTCTCCACAGGACTTCTATAGTCCGCGTGAATTTGTTTGTTGCAGCAGCCACAACACATGGACCCCACACAGGCACAGGGTCCACATCAAGCTTCTACTTAGGCCAAATACTGATTTTAATACACAGCCATTGTGTCCAAAATAAGTATTCAGTGCATCCCTGAACAGGGCATATACAAGTGGCTGATGCCACCAAGTTCAAATTAGACTAAGTGCTTACATAATATTAGCCATGGAAGAAACCTTGGAGATAGCCTACTTCATCTTACAGATGAGGAAACTGAGTCCAGGGAACATGCGCCACAGCTCTGGCTAACACAGCTGACAAATAACAGGCAGCGGGCAGATTGAAGAACTCCAGGCACTCACGCCAATGTCTTCCCCATCGCTCTACACCTGTGCTGACATTCACTTTCTTTCCTGCTGAAACACCACCTTATTTGTCCTTCTATGACAACAGGTGTCACAGTGCCCAAAGCAGTCCTCAAGGCCCATGTGATCTGCACCTATTGACACGTGGCACTTAACTCCCTTTCTGGCCCGTTTTGATGTCCACAGAGATCATTTAAATTTTGCCTCTATAAGACTAAAGGCAAAGGAGGCAAAGTCTGTTTCAAACACAAACCTAAACCCCATGAAGACATACATGTAAAGCTAAGAATACTGAATTTCAAAGACTTTGGAATACAAGAGTGTATAACCCCTAAAGAGACATTAAGCAGCAGTCCCCTGAGGAACCCCCAAGAACGAAGATGCTAGGGGCAGGGGACAGAGGTTGCGGAATCGCAGAACCTTCCCATTACCTGTCTGTGAGCGGAGTTATGACAAGCCTGTCAGTGCAGCCCAAAAACTCGTTCTGGTATATGAAAGCCACATCTGTGATGTGGATCATCATCTTGTCGGCATCTTCATTAAAATAAAATCTGCACTGTTTCAGCCACTCAAAGTCTGTAGGGCTCTTGATATGCATGTGACACTGAAATGCAAAACGTATAGGGCAAAACGGGGACACGAACTATTCATTAAGCACGCACATCAGCATCCATGCATATCACACGGTGAGTAAGCGGAACTCAAAGACTACCCGACTAGTTCAGACACGTCCACTACACTGCTGTCCAACTCCTCCACTGATCAACAAAAAAAGATACTTCAGAAGACATGGGTATGGGAAAATTCAAGAGAAACCTCTCATTAAGCTTCCCAATTTAAACAGCATGAAATATTTTACATCTTTAATAATATGATATTCATTTATTAAATTTCACCCTAAAATGCCAGATACCACAGTTCTAGCCATGAAATACTGAGGATGGAAAACACCTTTTGGCGTTCAAAGCAAAACCAAGTAGTCTCATGAGAAGAAGGGCACCTCTTGTGATTACAACAAAGTACATTGTTGGTTTTATTTAAGTCCACTAATTATTTTTCCTGGGATTTACAGAGGACCAAATTTCTAAACCTAATGGCAGGTTATTGCTCAGTAATACTTTTGTCTGAATTTTTTAACCAAAATTTTAAGCCACTTTAATCTTTTTCTTTGATAAATAAGAAACCTAAAATTACCCTGGCCCTGGTCAGTGTGGCTCAGCTGGTTGGAGTGTCATCCCATAACTGAAATGTTGTGGGTTCGATTCCCAGTTGGGGGACATATCTAAGTTGAGGTTTCGCTCCCCAGTCTGGGTGCATAAACTCCCCAGTTTGGGTGCATACAGTCCCCAGTCCGGGCTAATATGGGAGGCAACCATCAATGTTTCTCTCTCACATCAATGTTTCTCTCTCTCCCTTCTTCTCTCCCTTCCTCTCTCTCTAAAAAGAAAAAATGTCCTTGGGTGAGGATAAATAAAAATTAAAATTACCCTGAGCCCTTTATTCCTCAGAGGCAAAGAGGGTGCTTAAATATTAAGAGAGAAGATTAGCACACAACAGCTTGAATGTGCTGCCTTATTCCCATCATATCAGAGCCAATCTTTCATAATCTTCTTTACATAATAGGGTGAGACACGATCCAGAAAATTATTATGAAAGTAAGAGCGTCTTGACTCTTATCTAATGTTCTATTTCATAGTAGAAGACAAATTTCTTTTCTTTTCACATTTCCTATTTTCAATAGCTACTAAACTCTTTTTTCCCTGTTCTCTTTTAAAGGCAAAAATCTGCATGACACCTGAATGTCACAAAGTATATTATAAAAGTCTATTTGCAGTCAATGACATAAAATGTAGTAAAACCTGTTAAAGGTGTGATTTATCAAAAGCCTTAAAGGAAGGACTATGTGACTCTACCAGCAATACTACTTATTAATTCTGTAGCAAGAACTGGTAATCTTCAACTAATATCTAAAAGGTACACAAGACAAATGAATGCTTTTCAGGATGCTACATGACATTTTAGTATTTAAAATAATCACATAACGAATTTTAAAATAAAGCCTAATTGCCTCAATAACATCTTAGCAGGGATTATTGGAATATGACTGAAATTTCATCTAAAGACAAAAGAAAACCTGGCAAACAAGTTCTCACTGTAAAAATATTTTTTGCCTGAATTTAACCTTTTCATTGAGTTCATTCAAACTAATTTTAGTAGGTAATCACAGATAGTAACTAGTGTGTGTTTTTCTGTATATGCCAAATTATTTATAAAGCATTTACCAGGTCATTGAAGATATCCCTTTGGTGCACGTGAATAGTGATCAAAGTCTCATATTTAACTCGCTCCACGGAACTCAGATCTTTGGTTGTAATGTCAATCAGTGTATTCAGCAGCTCCAAGAAGGACTGATTGGTTTTCTGCATGATTTTTTTATCAAACTTGGCATTTCTAAGGGCTTCTTCTGAATCCCGTGTCCATATCATTTGAATTCCTAACAATCCAACCTTAGGGAAATAAAAGGGCTTCATGAGTGTGTATGGCACGTGATTATATTTAAATAGAAATTACAAAGTAGTGAATAGTGGTGGTTATTATGCAAATATGTCATCATTCTCAATTACATCAACTTAATATGTAGTATCAGAATTTAGGAAAACGCTATTTGTAGCGTTTACCTGGCAACTAAATATATATAGCTTCGTGATGTAGCTACAATTTTTTTCTTACAATTTTAAGTCCTTATTGTTTAAGTCATTTTTTCTCCCCAGCTAGATTTTAAGTTACTGACAGGGAAAGCATATGTCTTAAACCTGTTTTCCCAAATTAACACAGTGTTTATATACAGTTGATACTTGAAAAATCTTCATTGATAACAATGACTAAGAAAATATTGTTTTCTGTAGTTTAATGCTGAAATATAGTTCTCATTTTTCTGGCAAAACATATACTCAATACAATTTTATGATTTTTGTACTATAGAGATTCAGTAAGGAAAAACTTTTAAATTAAACAATATATATCAAATGTCTCTACAACATATGTGTATGTATATTTGTGTGTGTGTGTGTATACACATATGTAAAACCAAATGATCTGTAGTTGAAATCTTTAAGCTTAACTGTATTTAGAAAATCCTTATAAAAATCTTAATATTGGTCCAGAGTTAAATAGAAGCCACTTGAGCAGTTTACAATCGAAAATGTATGTGCTCTAAAATGACTATTCTATAAAAAATACTTTCCAATTTCAACACACTGACCTGAGCAGGGAAAGAAGAAAGAAAGTCAATCAGTTGGAAATCTGTTTCTTGAATATTTTCTGCTGCCTGGCGAATCACGTGATGTAACGAGGACTGCGATTCCTCCAAGAGAGAATTAAGCCAAACTTCCACATTGCCTTCTGCCATCACGGGTTTATCCAATTCAATCGTCTCACCCTCTCGAGAGGAAATTGACAGAATGCGATCATAGATCTATGTTAGAAGTCAAAAAAATAGCTATATTCATATAAAGAATAAATTCCTCCACTGCCCTCATGTCACTGTTATCCTCCCTACAGAAGCTAAGCTACAGATTATAACATAAAAGTCAGAATATGATATAAAATCAATTTCAAAACAGTAAAGAAGAAGTTATCCATGAAAGCTAAAAGGGAATACTAACTCAATTCTAAGTAGTCTATACTTCAGAGGGGAAAATTTGTTTTCTAAAAGAAATATTCGCTATAAATGTGATGATCTGAAATCTCTAGTTTCCCCAAATGAAATGAAACTCTCTAAGAGCCTGTCATCCACACAAGCTTATCAGGTTGACATTAGCAACGGCCTGGCCAATATGATCAGTGCAAACACCTTGCAAGGTAACTGCAATGCTGCACTCCACAGTGCTCTCCGTACAGGAGCTCTTGGTTGCTCCTGATGTTTTCTCATTCAAACCCAGCTCCTAATCTGGTCACTTCACTTCAGTCTCCTTGTAGTGCCACATCCATAGTGAGTATAGCATGGTGTCTGGGGTTCTAAACTACTCGTTCAAATGGTGGTCTGCCATTCGCCAATCATGCAACCTTGGAAGACATGGGTCTGAGACTAAATCTCTTCCCTAAAACTACACATTAAAAATTGTGCCTTCCCTACTTCCCTACTCACTTCCCTGCTTGTCCATGCCAATTTAGAAAATAACACAAACTATAAAGTAATTGTGAATGTATACTGTTTTTATTCTTTAGTAAGTGGAATATTGTCCCCTTGATCTCAGATTTAGAACCGAATCCTAAATCTCAGATTTAGAACTGTATTAACAAAGCCAATGAGTCCTAAATTTCGAGGTCCCTCACAGTTACGTGGACCCATGTCAAGGTTCTGAATATAAATTGGCATTTATAATTGTATGAAATTTAGGACCCACAAAACCAGGATCTGCCACTGGTTGTAGATACATTATGGCAGAAACAACAACAAAAAATGAATGCTACTTTAAGAAGTAATTGCTATGAACAGAGGCTAAAATTGAGGAAATTTAAGATACGTTCAATACACAATCAGAGAGTGAGAAGCTTCACCGAGCACCACGAAGTTCGAGCGCTGTAGCAGGATTTGAACATCGAAAAGCACTTCCTGGATAATGCAACCCCTTTCAACCTACATGTCCTGTAGGCCTACACAAACATTGATTTTTAAACCATTCTGTGTCTTCCTTTCCTCTCCACCCACCCCCTTGGTCAAGGTTTTGTTGTGGCAGCTCAGCCTTTTCCATCCTGACTTTGCAGTCACTTCCAACACTGGTTTCCATGCTCCCCTCTATTCTACCACCTACTCTGAACCAGAGAACCTTTCCAGAACACAAACCAGGTCACTGCCTTACATAAAAACCTCCCACATCTTCCGTCACATTCCTGATGAAGTAGAATTCCACAGTGTGAAGCACTTGGATTTTGGGGATCTGGTCCATCCCTCCTTCTCCCTTTGCTCATCACTTCCTGTAGTGAGTTAAATTGTGTCTGCCCCCCCACCCCAAAAAGCTATATGTTGAAGCCCTAAGCCCCAGTCCCTGTGACTGGGACCTTATTTGGAGATAGAGTCTTTGCAGATATAATTAAGTTAAGATGAAGTCTTGGAAAATAGTGGACCCTACCTAATCCCATGAGTGGTGTCCTTAGAAATAGAAGGAAACTGAGACACAGATACACAGGGAGAACATCATGTGAGGACACAGGCAGAGACTGAAGTGATGTGTCTACAAGCTGAGGTGACAACCACCAGAAACTAGGAGAGAGGCATGGAACAGATTCCCCCTCAGAGCCTCCAGCAGGAACCAGCCCTGCCAACACCTTAGTTCAAAATTCTAGCCTCCAGAACTGGGAGCAAATAAACTACTGTTGTTTCAGTCGAGGAAAACTTTAGGAAACTAACATACTCCCTCACATACGAGCACACCTGCCCCCACCTCCACTCACCGTTCCTCTGACCGGACCATGCGCCCCTTCTCCACCTCCCTATGTTTCATTTACCTTCAAAAAATCAGTTCAAACACCATATTCTCCTACAGGAAGCCTTCGCTCACACCCCTTACACCCAGGTTAAGTCTCCCTGCCAAGCATTTCATGATCCTTGTGTGCAATACTAGCACAGCAAGTCAAAAATTACCAACAGTTTGTAAAATTTCTCTTGAATGTTGTACTGAATAAAAATGACTTCAGTACTGTTTATGCTTTATTTTTCCTTGGAACCCTGGGTCTACCATCACGCCTGGCACATAGCAAGGTGCTGGAACTTAAAGGGCTGGCTTCTAACGGCTTACGACGGCTTCTCTCTGCCACTGCCCTAATTGCGCACTATAGACTCCACCAGATCATGAATTCCCAGGGTTTTGTAAACTCCCATGGTCAGGCATGACATCTGGCACATGGCAATTGCTCAGCAAGTGCAGACCACACGGTAGGATGATAAATGAATGGTACTAAGGGTCTGCGTGAAGCGTTGGAGGGGAACTGACCACATTATCAAACTGGTAGTGTTGCTTTCTTGGGGAATTTTGGGTGAAGGGATGGATTAGAGTACAGAGATGTCCAACCCACGGCCTGAGGGCCACATGCAGCCCAAGATGGCTATGAATGCAGCCCAACACAAAATCATAAATTTACTTAAAACATTGAGATATTTTTTGTTTTTGTTAGTGTTTGTACATTTAATGTGTGGCCCAAGACAACTCTTCTTCTTCCAGTGTGGCCCAGAGACGCCAAAAGGTTGGACACCCCTGGATTAGACAATATCCCCAGCACCTGTATAAATGTGGTCTTCCTCACACTGAATGAGCTCTCTTGGGGCCCATACAACTCCATGATTCTAGAACATTGTTGAGGGTGTTAAAAAAAAAAAAAGTTTAAATCAAGCATGATGAAACACAGGGAAGACCATCATGCCAAAAACGTCTGAAGCCTGATTAACAGTCAACTCACAGTGGACATTCTGTTTAATCAAGGCACTATTTTATGAGCAATTGGTTTCTTTGTTATATTGAATTTCCAAACAGTTAACTTGACTTATAAAACCACGTAAGCTACAGACAATGCATTCTTCATCATAAAGTATTGTTATTCAAATGTACACTCTGGATATTTGAAAAAAAAAAAATCACATGGTTCTGAAGGTAAATTGGGCCCCAAAGTTTGCTTCTAGTCACTGGCTTAGACTTAGTGGCCAGAGAAGAAATGCTTTGTAAATGCAACGTTGGAGAACCATTTCATAAAGACAGCAGAGATCCCAAGATACAGCGGCTGCTGGCCAGTAATTAGAATTAGGCGAACCTTTTCATGGAACTTGACAGTTTTAATGTTGTCGAACACATTCAGCAAATGGGCTTGAATAGTGTGCGGGTCCGAGGCCTGCCCCAGAATCTCCAGGAGGGCCGGGTCTGAGACGAAGAAGAACCGAGGAAAGCAAAGTCGTTTTTTCTCCAAGTATCTAAGTGGGAAGGGAGAAGATAAAATGTTGTAAACACACAAAGCAAGACTCTAGAAATAAATTATTCTGGATGGGAAAAGAGGGAAAAATCTTGAGACAATCTGATTTTCCCACATCCCATTCAGTGTTTCTGTTTTGCTTTCCTTACTGATTTTGCCAGGTAGTATTCCAAATTCTGAAGGGGAAATAATTTCTTTTGTCAGAAATGCTGGAAGAATTTCTCCATTTTTAACAAGTGTAATGTATGCATTTGACTTAACCTAAAAAATCATGTGCTGTCTTGTAGAAAACAGGAAAAATACACACAGGACGTTTTTGTTTTATTTTATTTGGAAACACAGCGCTGTCAGCTAAAGGGTGCTGCATTTATGGAACAGCATCTTAGAAATCCAATGAATCCCTCACCGAAGCAGAAGCAAAATCCAGCTACAAAAGAGCTCAGCGAAAGGCCGTGGCTCTGCTCTCCGCCTCCCAGAGTTACTGAGACCCAGTCAATGTTTCTATCGGTGCCCTGCTTTCACCCGCACTTCTGTTTCTACATTTGCCTTATTTTATGATAATTCCTTATGTTATGGGTATTTTTTCTGTTCTTCTCATACCTATCTTCTGTATCTTCATTCTCTAGCACATTTCGATATGATTAATACAGTTTTAATTGCAGTTTCTTTTTGAAATCCTGTCATACTCTTTAAACGTTTTTTATTTCTAGTCTTTTGTATTCAATATTATTTATTTCTTATTTTTATTTGTATTATTTATGTTTCCTATATAAAATTATGAGAGAAATATTTTTTATTTCATAGAAGCAGAATTCTCTTCTTAGAGTTTTTACTAAAAGACTACCTGCATCAGAAGCGGAAGCCAGAGGGCAACCTCACGGGCATAAACGGGGAACCCTCGATGGTCCATGTTCAATCAACCACTGGGCTTTTGTCCAATGGGGTGTCCAGAGCTAAATTCCTCAGCACAAAAGAGAAGGATTTTCTCAGACTCTCAAAGAGGTAAGGAAGGAAAGGAGATCTGAGGAGAGGCCCGTGGTAGTGAGGAAGGTGGGAAGGAAATGGGCAGGTCTCGCGTGCTGACAGTGGGCGAGCTTGCTGTGTGTGTTGTCACCGTCCTCTTCAACTCACAGAATATTTAGTAAAATATACATTACAAGCTAGTAGTCTCTGGGCAATTTGGATGTATTCACTTTGAGTATGTGAAAAAGCACAAAATCTGGCCTCAAACAGAGGGACGGATAAAAGCAGAGGCTGCCCGAAGAGTCTCTTCATATAGTCCCTCATTTTCTTGAAGTCTTACTTTAATGCTCACAGTGTTTTATTTTTTTTTTGCACTAGCTTTTTACATTCCTTACTTTAAATGTTAATTTTATCATTTTTTAATACCCTAATCCTTCTTATTTATATAACTTTGATTTTTATTCTTAATAACTTCCTTGCCAATTCCTAGTCATTACTTGCCTAGTCTGATTCTGCCAGTGAACCAGGTCACGTGTTCTAGCCATCCAGACCAAGATGGAAGGAGGCACATGGAATATGACAACCAGACCTCTGTTTCGAAGTAGAGGGGACAACTTATTCCTGATCTGTGAAGACCCTTCTATCTGCGCAGACCCTCATCAGCAATGGTGGGAGGGTCTCATTTTTGTGTAAACATTAGTACTCAAGTGTTTATACTGGGCTTATATATTATGGCTCATAACCTCTCCTTGGTAACAGGTGCAAAAGCCAAAGAGAGCTCAGGAACAAGTGTGAGTAACTTTAGAGTAGTCTTTTTCTCTGAGGGGTTATGAAATAGTAACTGATTATCAAGTGACACAGTAGAATATGTCCATAATAACAAGAAACCATGAAGCAAAAAAGAGAAAACTTGAGGATGTGTATATATATCCTCGCAGCTCTATTTCTCTAGAGAACCCTGCCCAATACAATAATCAATAGTTTACCCAAAGTTTCTCCATACATACTGACGATTCTGAAGAGATTAACAGTTTAAAAGGGGTGATGTTGAAAAGTTTGTCTATTTCAGTTATAAAATAAGTCCTGGAAATAAAATGTACAGCATGGTAACTACAGTTAATAATATGTATTACATACTTGAAAGTTGCTAAAAGTAGATTTTAAAAGTTCTCATCACAAGAAAAAAATTGTAGCCATGGACAGTGATGGATGTTACCTAGACTTACTGTGGTGATCATTTTGCAATATATAAAGATATCTAATCATTATGTTGTACACCTGAAACTAATATAACATTATATGTCAATTAGAACTCAATAAAAAGAAAAATAAATAAACACATGTAGATGAATGTTTCTACATAGTATTATTTAATGTATTTCTAGTTCCATAATTTTACCTTGACTCTCCAAAGGGGAAAAAAAGAATACTTTTTACTGCTCTCGGAATTCACGCAGCCTCCATATACTTAAGAGTGTTGTACGTGCTGATCTTGTTTCTGTATAATCTTGACTATGAGTGCACATTACAAATTGTTCAAGCTGTTCTTGGTTCAGCGTAATGAAATATGTTGGTTCTTAAGATATTTTCTCAAGAAGGATACCAGAAAAATAGGTGCATTAATTTTTAAAAGCAAGGACTGCATGAGAATGCTTGCAAGATCTGGTCCCAGTAATGAAAGATGTCTTAAGGGCTGTAATTCCAACATCAGGACAAATCTAGTAGATGCTTGGAGACACTAGAAGGCTCCAAACTATCCATTTTATCTGTGCAATGTTGGGCATGAATTAGTTTTCAGCAAAAGAAAACTGACTTGGCTAGTTCTGTCTCATCTCTCTGGTCCCTTCCATATCTAGGATGCTAAGACAGCTTCACAGAAAGGTGAACTTACCCCGTGAGGGATTTCTGGCATATTTCCAACTGGTCCAGCAAGTGTGGTAATAGCTGCCCCATCATTTCATCTCCAACACAACACTGAACCACGTTTGGCATTTCATGCGCTCGATTCATGATCTTCACCCAAGACTTATCGATATTGGAAAAGCGTTTGGCTTCCTATGAGAATGAGGTGACAAAGCACACTTGCACAGGTCTGTGATCTCAAGGACAGAGCATTTCACGTACCTTCTACTACAGCCAGATTTCTGACCAGTCCGGACACCCAGCTTTTCATGCCTGAAATGTCACATGGGTCCCAGTTCAACTCTCCTCGGGCTTTTTGCACCTACTGCCTCTTTCTTAAATAAGAATCTTTAGCTCACCCCTCATGCCCCATTATGTTAACTAAAAACAGGAAACAGATACAAAAGTAATATTACAGTATGAGACCATTTGAAAGGAAAAGACATTCCCAATTGTTTCCACCAGTTATCTCTAAATGAAGGAAATTTTTCATTTTTCAAATGTCCTACACTGAGCATTGAATTGCTTGTATATTTAGAAAATAAAATAATCAATAAAAATAAGATACAAAATTAATTTTAGCATAATGCTAACACTGCAAATTTTTTAAAAATAGTTTTTGGGAAAAATTCAAAATGCTCAGATTATTTTGAGAGAGGAGGAGTAACTTTTATTTTCATCATTAAAACTTTATTTGTTCAATGAACATGTACCATCAAATATGAGAGCAAGAAACCCCCCTAGCTCCTTCAATAGTATACATGCAAGTTTCCCTTCTTAAGTCCAATTTGAGATTCTTCTCCACCCAACAAGAAGAAAAACACAACCAAATATGAAAGCAAAAATAAATAAACACTTAAAACTTTAGTGTATGCATATATTCACTAATAGCCAAACAATAACTCAGCTAATAGGTTTGTCCTCCACAATTAAACTGAAAAGGAACCAAAGAGAAAGCTAGACACCTAAGTAAAGAGAACACTCGCCATAATCATGCCTCTAAAATCAAATGTATGGTTAAAATGTTATAATTTTGCAAACAGCTTAAGGTAATTGAATAAGTAAGAATCCTTGAGATTAGAGTTAAAATTTTTTTTGATATCTCAACATACACTCTATATCTACCTAGCGAGGTGATTATAATTTGATGAGAAAAACACACTCAACACTTGGGAAGAGTGCCTTTTTGTTTGGGAGCTTTTTTTCCAACAGATTTCCACCCCTCAATTTTACAGTTCAGATATAATTGGGTGTATTGTATAGTGTGAGTTATTTTAAGCTGTCAGTAGTAGAAGAACAAATTATCCCACCATTGTTAAGATAACTACTCCATAATTCTACACTGTTCCAAAGTCTACCTTCAAATTATCTGAAGTGTATCAATTATGCAGGGATTCATTCTTTCGTTTAACCCTCCGTTTCCTATAAAGCCTCATAGCTTTGTAGCATTCCTACTTTGATTCTCATGCCCCTTCTTTTCCATAATTACTCTCTCTTTGAAAAACAGTTCAACAGCAACTACAAAAAACATTGGGGAGGTGGTGGCTCAACAGAAGTGGAATTACATTTTTAAAAGAAGTATTAGTTATTAGTTCTCTAAGTTAAACACAAAGTGAGATCATTTTTTAAAAATTCTGAAACCTTAGGAAGCTGCTTGGCAATATCTCCTCCCACAAAGACGGCTTCTAAGTAAATCCACAAGTTCTGCACCATCATCCAGTTTTCGATGATGTCTGTTGAGTTGGAAAGTAACTGCACCCATTTCTGGATCTGGGCTTTGAATGGCATGTTGTACCTAAAACAGGAAATATGTTCAGCACGTAGGGTTTTATGATGGTTTCATTTTACTGTTGTTGTTTTCAAATAAAAATGGTTTTTAAATATCCTAATTTTTACCTACTTCTTTGTAACTCTAATTATGTTGCTGGCTTGTAAAATGATGCTGCCAAGTGATTATGTCACCGCCATTTACTGGACATTGTCAGACTAACTTTTTCCCTTTTGATCCATAGCACAGAGCGGTGGGAGACGTGGCCCTTAGGAGCAGGGCGGGCATGAGGTTTCACCCCCCACTGGCTGCCACAGTTGTATAATTCTGGTCATTGCTGCTGCAGCCAACAGAGTAACGTTCTTGCTACTGAGCTTCTGTGTAGTTCCATGGTAACAGAGACCTTCATTTTATTCATTTTTCTTCATAGCACCATAAAGAGCACTTGGCACATAGTAGTTGCTCAATAAATTTATGTTGCATACATATTCCTCACACAACTCTGTGGACTCAGTGTCATCAGTCAGCAAAGTTTTCCCATCCCTAACACAAATAATTGTCACTTAATTTATATGTGTGCCTTCTCTGCCTTCTTAAGGTGTGTCATCTATCCCTCATTCTGATTGAGCATGAATAGTAACCAAATTCATTAAATCTCACCAAACCTTAAGTCATTCAGACTCAATGTTACCAATGATCTCAATCTCCAAAACCTATTTTTTTGGTATTTTTATTTTTTATTGTTGTTCAAGTACAGTTGACTCCTTTCCCCCTGCCCCATCCTTCCCTACCTCCCACCCTTGATCCTGTGCTCTTTGGCTTTGTCCATGTGTCCTTTATACATGTTCCTTAATGACCCTTTCCCTATTTGCCCCCATTATCCTCTCCTCCTCCCCTCTGGTTACTGTTAGTTTGTTCTTTATTTCAGTGTCTCTGGTTATATTTTTCTTGTTTGTTGTTAGGGAGCCCTAGTGCACTGCTGGTGGGAATGCAGACTGGGGCAACCACTGTGGAAAACAGTATGGGATTTCCTCAGAAAACTGAAAGTGGTACTGCCTTTTGACCAAGCAATTCCACTGCTGAGATTACCCTAAGAATCCTGAAACACCAATCCAAAAGAACCTATGCACCCTAATGTTCATAGCAGCACAATTTACAATAGCCAAGTGCTGGAAGCAACCTAAGTGCCCATCAGTAAATGAAAGGATCAAAAAACTATGGTACATTTACACAAAGGACTTCTACACAGCAGAAAGAAAGAAGGAGCTCCTACCCTTTGTGACAGCATGGATGGAACTGGAGAGCATTATGCAAAGTGAAATAAGCCAGGTGGTGAAAGAGAAATACCATATGACTTCACCTATAAGAGGAACCTAATCTAAAACCTAATTTTATATTCTAGAGTATTTCAAACACTTAGATACACCCAGTAAATGAAAAGAATAAGAATTTTTTAAAAATTATTGATACACATGTACACTGAGAAAAGAGTGGCATTTTAAAGAGAGAATAACAATAAATATGTATCTCATTGATATCCACAGTCTATGTGATTACCATATATTGAAGAATATCCTAGCGAACAGAATTATTTCAGAAACAGCAAAGGGAAGCAATTAACCAAGGAAATGCAAGTCCATGGGTCTGTGGCCAAAGAGGGGCAGCTTTGCTGTTACTGTCAAACAGTGTTAGACTGGTACCAGCCTACACTGTTTTACTTTTCTTTATGAATTAAATTCACTATCTTGATCATGAAGGTAAGTACACGTCTAGTCCATAAACTTGTTGGCAAAAAAGTTTTTCAGGTAGAACGATTATTCTAAAATTCAGCATAATTTTCCCCCTGGACTCTAGAGCCTGCTGAGCTCACAGCTGTGCAGCAAGCTTGTCAGCAGCCAAGTTGAAATGTTCCACGAGATCCACTTGGCTAATTGCACGGTTGCGCTATTTTGTCCAATGGACAGTCCCAGACACACTCCACAAATAGAGGGCAATGAAAGAAAAACAATAATACACATGCTGTACCAAAGGACTGGATAAAAAATCAGTGTTGTTAATGCGGACTACATTGTATGAGGGGTACTGTTGCATTTTTTAAATATTAATTTCCCTAGAAATGCTTGGTCTTCTGGTTCCTAAATATCAGAAGAAGATGGAGTTTCTCCTACCTGTTGCTCAGCAGGGAGCCCAGCAGCATCAAGCTGTCCTCCATGTTGGCGATGATTTCCGAGGTGCTGTCTCCGCGCAGGAGGAGCTCCCCACGGGCTTTAAAGCTGCCAAATGTGAATGTTTTGTTGTCCCACTCATTAATCACTTGCTTCAGCTTTTGCTCAATGTCTCTCTCTTTCACAGCGCTGATACATATGTCCTATTAAAATGGCAAGCTCTCATTTTATTACCTGAAAGGCACACATCCTTCTCCCATAGTCTAAGTTCAATAGAGGTCTTATCTTCACTCTGCCTCACATGTACCTAAAAATACTCATATTCCCAGAACTGGACTGTGATATAATGCATGGTATTTGTGTATGTACTTAGAGATTTAGGAATAGAGATGGAGATGGAGATAATACTAATTAATGGAGCCATAATTTTTAAAAATTTCCCAGCAAATTATTCCAGAAAGAAAGTTAACAAAAATGATGCAACAATGTAATATTATTCAACTATGAGAGAAAAGAAAATTTGTGACAACATGGATGGGCCTTGTGGACATTAGGTTAAATAAGATAAGACACAGAGAAAGACAAATACAATATCATATCCATTACATGTGGAATTTAAAAAACCAAAGTAAAAAAAAATGGTGAATTTGTGGTTATCAGGAGCTTGGAGGTGGGGGAATGGGAGATATTTAAGGGTACAAACTTGCAACTAGTAAATGAATAAGATGTGACGCACAGCACAAGTAATTGTAGACAAGAAAAATGAATTATAAATGTTAAACTTGCTAAGAGACTAGATCTAAAGTGACCTCACCACTAGAAGAAATGATAATTATGTGATGAAAGAGGTGTCCCAATGCCGCAACATAACTGCAATATAAATTATATCAAATCAGTATGTCGTATACCTGAACTTACACAAAGTTGTATGTCAATTATATCAAAAGTTTTAACTGGGGATCACAAAGATGCAGTAACCATTTAAGTTTTGAAACTTTAACCAGACTCAAAATTTAATGAATCTCCAATTTAACTCAAATCCATGCAGTACGAGAGGAAGGTTTTAGCAGAAACCTGATTTCTTCCCAACTCTGAGCACTTTCCCAGTCTCCTCTGCAGCCTATCTTCTCTAGGACCACGAGTCAAGTCCTGCTCTCGCTCTCTCCTTACCTCATGCTCCACTCCCTGTCTAGCTGAGCTCATCTATGCCCCTTTCATATCTCTAGGCAAGCCCCACATCCGATTTGCCTACCAGATGTCTCTACTTAAACATATAAGGGAACTCCAGGCACAATTTGTATAATATCAAAGTCATGCCCAAAATCAAGTTCACAGTCTTTGTACCTTGTCACTCACCCTGATTCCCTTCTAATAGTCCCAACTCAGTGATAAGCCCCCATCATCCGTCTAGATTTCTTAGCAAATCTAGGGTTCATCTTTAGCCCCTCTCCTGGTTTCTCCTACCATGTTCTCTCCAGCACCAAATTCTACCCAGTGTTACAATCTAGAGATCTCTTCAAACTTTCCTCCCCTCTCCAGCTTCACTAACTGCCCACTCATCCAACACACCATCATCTCTTATAGCTTACCAACTGCATATTCTTATAACTTCCCAACTGGCTTTCCTACCATCGCCCTTGCCCTCCTCCAGTCCTTTCTCCACATAGCTACCAGAGCGAACTTTATAGGATGAAAATCTAACCATGGCATCTTCTGCTCAAAATACATCTTCCAGATGACTCCTCATTCCTCCAAAGCCTAAAATCAATACATTGTTCCAGCCCCACCACACCTCCCCTGTCTCAGGAATCTCTCCCCCAGCCCGAGCCCCGCCGCTCTGGCCTTCTTATGGCCCCCCACAGACACCTCAGACCCTTCACACAGGCTTTTCTCTCTGCCTGGCAGTGTCTTTTTCCTTGCACTTTCCAAGCCCTTCATCACCACCACACAAGCACACTCCCCTTACACAGCCCGTCCTGTGCATGCACCCGACCCTGTCCCACCTGCCAGACAGGTCAAGCCCCTTTATTGTAGTGACTCCATGGGCCGTCATATTCTACTTCGATGGTACTTAGCACAGCTTGTAACTATATCCTTACTTGCATAAATATTTGATTAAACAAGTGAATTAATGAACTATGAATGCAGGGACACATCCTCATGTCCCCAGCACTTAGTGCAGGACCTGTAACATAAACATTTGCTGAAGGAATTAATAGTTGGATGCCAAGAAAAAAAAATGAGTTTTAATTGTCCTGGCATGGCATACTGATGGCAACATTCCACAATGTAGGAATCCTATCAAATAAATTCCACAGATCCTTCCAGCCTCTCACCCCAGCATGCTGTCTCTCAGCTGTACCTCTATTTCCTCTTTGTATATCAGAAGCGGTGCCTCCATGATGTTTCTTAACTTAAAAGCTTCATTCCTCACATCCAGACTGTGCCCAGTGAGAGCAGCGATCCTTCCCCAGTGCCTCTCCATCATGGCCTTGTTGGCCATGTGCTCCAGCAGCGGGCAGCACTCGCTGAAATCATCGATGGTCTTCTTCAGATCCAAAAAGGCCTGCCAGTCCTTCGAGGCCCGGGGCAGCTTCCGACATCTGTGAAGGGAAGGCACCAGGAAAGTTCATTCGAATCTGAGCCCAGAAGTCCAAGTCCAAGATGGTCTGCCAGCATTTCTATCAAAAATAGTCATTTTGAATACCTATCACATTTTTAAATCTCATGAGTCAGATGATATCTGTTAGTACATTTTTATATTATAACAATTACTCCTCCCAAACAACTAACTAGATAAAAGGGCATTATTTTAAAGGATAGAGGTACCTCTTGATTCAATTCAATTCTACAAACATGTCTTGAGACTCTCTACTAAGTACAAAGCACAGCAGAGAAAGTATCCAGCTAGGGACCAAAAAAAAAAAAAATGCAACAAATGACCCTCCATTATCTCTGGGTTCAATACTAAACAGGACATAGAAAAATGATTGGGCTCTTGCTTTTATTCCAGGAAATCATTTAACATTAACTTTTGAGTGTTTGATAAGTATAATATAAATAGATATCCGCTCCACCGAGCTGCAGAAAAGGCCCAGTCAAGATCCATCCCAGTTTAACGGATGTGCCTGTCTCCCTGTGTACACACACGGGGTAATGAATAAATAGCATTTGACAAGGGTGATGTCAAACGGACAACTGCAATGCAGCATAACGTGCTTACAACACATCTGGGTGAAAAGAGAACTTGACAGCCAATCAAATAAGAAAGCATTTGAGCTTTAATAGCTCTAAGCATGTTAAACATTTAACTTCTCACCTGTTCTGAAACTCTAAAAGTTCATTGTTGATTTTTTCAATATTCACTTCTGACCACAGGATATCATGATAGCTATTTACAGTTTCTATAACACTGTTGTACAGAGTATATATTTTCTGGAGAAAATTCAGCTGCTTCTTGATTTCGAGAAGCTGAGGATACTGGGTAACTGGCAGGCCAAAAAGCTCCTCTCCCCCAGTATACGTGATGTATTTCCGATAGATATTATCAAATTGATTCTAATAAAAATACAAGTGTAAAACTTACCAAAACAATTTACATATAAACAAACATGCAAAGAAAAAAAGACTGGCAAATCACCAATATATGAACTCTGAGCACATAGAGGGACAACAGTGTGGTGATCGTGGAGGGGAGGGGGTATAAAGGGACTAAATGGTAATGGAAAAAAAACACAATAAAACAATTTTTTAAAGAGAGAAATACTGAGTGTAATTAATTGCACAGAAACCAATTCTAATTGTAACCATAGTAAATCATTTTTTTTTAATGTAAGCACATATCATATCCACAATAAGCCTTTCTTGTTCATGGGGGAAAATTATATGTTTAAAACAGATTAAGGTTTTGGTTGTGTAGAAGGTCATGGAAACTAAAAAGGTTACCTGAAACATGATAAGCCTATCACTGGCTTCCTGCGGTTTCAAGCCGCTGGCCATTGGACCATTCTGAAACAAAGAGTTAAAATAACTGTAAAATAGAATAATGCATTTGCATACAAATTCCATGTGCTCAAAGTATTTGAACATCAGAGTTAGTGTTCACGCATGTCATATACATGATAAGAACCAGTTTTTCATTTAAAAGGACTCAGGAAAGTAACTCATTTGGGAACATTTTCAAACCTCACTCCAAGTTAATGGCACAATTTCCATATGTCAAGAAATTTTGAAAATGAAAAATAGGTGCTATTCGTTTCCTAGATATCACGGCAAAGGTTAGTAACTACTCTATAAGAAGCACAGATGATGTCTGCTTTTGAACTAATGCCCCAAATCTCACAGATTTAACCATTCTAGCAGCTCTTTGTAAAGTAACTACAATCTTAACATTCCAGTAAGGTTTTCCTGCATTACAACACCTTAAATATGTGGATCGCTGTACTTCTTCACCCATGAGGTTAGTGCATGGGACAAATTCCCTGACTTCATTAACTTTGTAGTCTGGCATGCTACTAATTCATAGGAACATATTTTACCCTATGCTCGATGTATTGCCCTTCTGTAGCATATAATAATAGGCTAGAAATGGGTCTCATTACACAACATAGTTTCAGCAGAAGGTTCTGCGCTAAAACTCATATACGTGTGATAAAATATGGACTCCGTCTGCCTTGTCCACTCTGTGTTTTTGGCCCCAAGGGCAGTGCCTGGCACACGCTGGGCACTCCACAGCACTTGTGGAATGAATGAGTGCCGTGGGAAAGAGGGCCATTGTAACTGTACGTAGATGGTTTTGTCTACACACATTTCAAAAACTACCAAACAACTTCAATAACAGTCCAATGATGTAATATAAATAGCACTTTTAAATTCCCCACTTCCTATTGAATAATTCTGCATGAACTGTAAGAGGAAGGAATTGTGAAGGGGAAATGGCTTTGCTTTTATGAAAATGAAATTCTCATTCCTACAGAATTTCATTAAAGTTAAAACAACCACCTTTTGCACCCACACCCTTGTATTCCCCGTTACTATGTGTGGACACAAAAGTGGGATGGTAAAGGCTGGTCAGAAAAACTGATTCATTTGAAAACTGGTGTTGAAAGCGAGCTGCCTGGGCACCCTGGCCGCCAGAAAGATGAGCAAGTAGGCCCTAGAGCAACCTAGGTCTGAAACAGCACTAGAGGCACAGTGACAGACTGAAGCTGTCCTGCTCTGGGCACATCATGAGAAGGCAGGGTTCTCTGGGAAAGAAAGTAACACTGGGTAAAATGGGAAGCAGCAGGAAAGAAAGACCAAACATGAGATGGATTGACAACATAAAAGAAACCGTAGGCATCAGTATGCAGGAGCCGAGCAGGGCTGGCGAGCACAGAAGAGTGTGGATGTCGCTCATTCATTCATAGTGTTCCAGAAGTGGGAGCCCATGTAACACACACACACACACACACACACACACACACACACACACACACACACACACACACACAGAGACACACACAAGCATGCTCTATTCACTCTTCCCCAAAAATACACATAAAAAAGCTAGAGTCATACCAAATCATAGTCCAAATAGAACTGGTGACAGTCTTGGCGGAAGACTTCCACAGTACTAATAAGCTCTTTCCTGAAACTGGGCTGCAGTGAGACTAATTCATTCTGAACTTCGCTGGCACGTGCTAGAAGCTTCTCCCAAGCATAACGCAGGGTATCAACTTTATCCATCTCTTCCTTTGCTATCAGAAGCCCGTATTTGTTAAGCAGAGCATAGGATTCCTACACAAAAGAAGAAAAATTTACTTCCTTTCCATCAGATGCGTAAATCTACACACAGTCACTCATTAAAGCATTAGAATGGGAAAGACTGACATTGTCAGGACCTGCCCAGAGAGTTCCAGTTACTCAAATTGCAAACTGTAAAAGCTTAAGTGAGCAGCTGAGCCTCTGAACTTCAGTCCTTCATCCGTAAAATGGGAATACTCCCTGGCTGTTTCACAGGATTTCTGTGAACCTCAAAAATATAATTTTAAAAGGGGGGTAGGATCAAGAGTGGGAGGTGGGGATGGATGGAGTGGGGAGAATGGTGGGGGGAAATGGAGACAACTGTACTTGAACAACAATAAAAAAAGGAAAATAAGAAAAAAATAGCATTTTAAATGCATTTTGAAAACTATAAATCATTATGCAAATAAAAGGTATCTGTCTCGTATTTCACTTGCTGGGAAGAGGTTCCAATAGTAAAACACAGAGGATGTTCTTGAACCACAGCCTGGGCCATACCATTGCCCTCAGAATGCAAAATCCTGGATGACCCTCTTGGCTAGAACATTAAAATGAGGCAAGGGTTTTTTTCATGAGAAAAAAAAAAAACTTTCCCTAAATATCCCTGACCCCTTCTCCTACCTTACTCCTCCCCATAGAGGCAGGATGGATATCTCATTGCTGATTTGGGAAAAGACTGTTACTTTGGGAAAACATAGCCCAAGGCCTCTTTCCCTCTTCCCTGTTTCTCCTTGGAGGCAGGCCGCTGGTCGGCAGCCCCACCCAATAAAATGGAGCAGGTTCCAGAGGCCTGCAGCTTTCCAGTGAGTGAGTCCAGTTCTGGGATTCAGCATTCACAAGCCCATGTGTGTATATAGGGTAGGGGTGAAGGGTATAATGGGAATATGAGACTTAGACACGAAATCATGTCTTCCAAATAAGTTCTATCCATAACAAAGATTGTATTTCGATCTTGACTACTTGACTATAGTTTTGCCTTAACTCTCGGGTGGAGAAAGCAGGGTTGTCAGTTACTGGGACTCCTCTTCACACCCCAGCAACTCCCCTGGTCCTACACAAAACAGGGACTCGTTGCCTTGATGTTTCTTTCCATTCCCAAGAAGACCACAGTGAACCATGTGACCCGCCACAGCAGAAGTTCAAATGTGCAGTCATCTGCACCGTGTTCACAGTAATTCGAAATTTCTAAAAATTCAAAGATGGTCCAAAAAATGTGAGACTAATGTATGATCCTGAGCATCAGCATATGAGCCCAGACATGCAAGCTATGGTGTGCGGAAAAGACAATGTTTTCATGTCTGGAATTGTTTTAATGCTACAAATATATGTGTCATTTAAAAGAATAAATATAGTAGCCCATTCCTGACAAAACATTTTCATCTAGAAAAAATAGTACAATAAATAAAAACAACAGTAATGTGCAACACTAAGCAAGTTGAATAACTTCGTTGACCCTCAGTTTCCTTGTATGTACAGTGGAGACTGCAGGAAGGATTAAATGAGTTAATACAGAGTTAATGCGTGAATGGATACCCCATCCATGTCCTGTATCCCCAACTGCTGGGAGTGTTGGCTGTGGGGGTCATACTACCCTCTTCCTAGAAATTTCTTCTCAGCCGAATGGGAGCCTCCTCATGGGGAGATTACAGTCAGTGACCAACAGACTTAGGGGGACAAAGGGCAGTCCCCTTGCCTCAAGATGGAAAAAAATTGTTTGATACAATTCATGTTCCTCTGCCCGCCATGGGATCAGGCAGAAATCAATCTGCAGCTCAGATCACATCCTCACTTTTCAACCCAGCTCCTGACCTCATGCTTTCCTATTCCCCTCACTCCTGTTCTCTGGTGAATACGCATCAGTAAATCACTTGTCCAGAAATCCTCATCTTGGGTTCTGTCTCTGAGGGTCTAATACTGGCCCACAAAAGACACCCTATAAGGGTTAGATACCATCTTTTAGATACCGGAAATTGTTGTTCTTAGGTTTAGCATCCAGTACCTCTAGTCTACACATGGTCGGTATTTCAGCTCATCTCACTCAACATGAGAGAATTCTACCATGAACAAATGATTACCAGTTACCTCAATAGGTCCTACTCGAAAATCAATGGAAATTTGCTGCTCCCTGATTTCCTTCAGTGTTGCCATAGCAATCCGAATATCATCTAGGTCTTTAATTGGACGATTCAGTTTCTTGTTGAATTCTTCAACAAGTGTAAAGATGTTTTCCATCTCATTCCTGTATTTTTTGTTACAGTGACGGCCAATGACAATCATCCAGGCCTTTGTCTCAGCAGTCAAGGTGAACTTCAAGTCGGCTGTAAACCCAATTGCCCACAGTTCAGTTTGGAAAGCTTGAACCAACATAAGAAGACCCAGTGCAACTCTTCGCCAACAGTAAATATTTTGCATGTGAATAGCCCTCTAAGACATGAAAAGTCAAACTGGAAAAAAATTCATTTTTCTTAATCATTATATATTCATTTATTATATATAGCTTGTTTTCCAGTAATTGAAAACGCATTTCAAAATGCTAAAAAAAATACATATCGAAACCATTGGAGGTAAGCTTGAAGTTCAGTCCAGTTATTTATTAAGGAAAGGTAGCCCTGGCTGATGTGGCTCAGTGGATTGAGTGCCAGCCTGTGAACCAAAGAGTCGCCAGTTAAATTCCCAGTCAGGGCACATGCCTGGGTTGCAGGGCAGGTCCCCAGTAGGGGGCATGTGAGAGGCAACCACCCAGTGATGTTTCTCTCCCTCTCTTTCTCCCTTCCCCTCTCTCTAAAAATAAATGAAATCCTTAAAAAAGTAAAGAAAAGGTAAAATTTAATTGCAAATATAACAGATCCCCTTTCTCTGAATTAGCATTTATTTTCAAGGTTTAGCAGCAAAGTGTTCAAAATAGTACACAATAAATAATTATGCAGACGGGAATTAAAAACAAGCCTACAAATTGGTCTTAAAGCTTGAGGCCCATAAAAAGCAAGTCGATCTTTAAGACAGCTAAACTCCCTGGAATACTAATCTCGGTAAAGAGACAGGACAATACTGTTGAATTTTTATGGCTATCTGAGAGAAAATAAACCAACCTGTGTACAGAGCAATGGCACCCACACAGATATATTCAGGTTCAGCATTAATTTTCTGCTCTAGGTTTTGGAAATAGATAATCTGGGATTCAAATTCAGGAAGCAAGGGGTTTTTCATAATAAATGTCATAATGGTTTCTTCTTTCTCTTTTTGCCAAATGTGATTGTAGCATTTGAAGCAATCCATGGATGTAATAACTTCCTAGGATACAAAGAAGATTATTTGTGTTGAAAAGGAAGAATCAGAAGTGGCATCATGCTAACAGTGAATACTTGCCAACTGTTGATAGTTCCCATGATTTCACTAAAATATTTAGTTAGTGAACTGCATGACCAGTTGGAAATGCCACAAAACTGGGACCATGTACAGTAATGTGAACAGTAACCCAGGACTAGTAACTGTGAAATGGCAGCCATCCCTAGCCAAAAGAAGAGGGGGACAGTTTCTTGAAAGTGGAAAAAGAGAGTCCACAGAGACTCTTATGGACAAGACCCTCCTGATTGGAGCTGGACCTTGGAGTTGGACCCTGGATTGGAGTTGGATCAAAAGTCACAGCTCAAAATCATGCCACAGAGAATACCGTAAAGGAAAAAAATACCTTCACGTCACTCTCTTTCCCCACCCGATTTTCTGCTCCAAGACACTCCCTGGTAGAACCTACTGAAAATTTCAATGGAAACCTACTGACTTGCTCCTTAAAGTCAGAGAGCGGAGATTACACCTGGAGAGCAAACAGAACATATCCAGCAACACACCCCACTGCACCGAATCATATAAAATGTAAATTCATTGAATGAGGACTGACATCTGTATGACATTAAATCTTCTCATCCAGTCTGTTTGTTTAATTCCTTGTTAAGTTTTAAAGTAATCCCCAAGGAGACTCCACACAATTCTTAGTACATATGTTCCTGGGTATTTTTCAATGATGCTGTTTCCCACTATTTTTATAAATGGCTATAGGTGGCATATAATTTTAAAAAACTGATTTTACAAAAACAGGCCTGTTTGCTAAAAAGTTTGCTTCTGTAAGATGAACTGTCTCACTCGCAACTGGTAACTAGGGAATGAGGGCAATACAATGCGCGGGTCCCGTTATCAAATGCCATTTCCCCCAGCACCGTGTTTTGCACCAGCTAAAGCAGCAGGCCACGGAGGGGACCAATCCCTTGTGCCGCATGCCCTTCACCTCTCCTTCCCTTTGGGTCAATTTAGACACCACTTTGTTCTGAGAATGTTTTTTTCACAGTCCAACTTGATCTTTGTATATTTTATCCTTACTTCCATAACTTAGTGGCTTCGACTGTTTCTTATACTATCTTCTACCAACTTTCTTTTTCCTTCTGATAGTAAAGTTCTATACTTTTCAGGATGTTATTAAACGGGTTAATATTTTACTATGATTGTTATTGTTTTTCTCACTACTCTGATTATAAAATTTCCTAAGTTTTGTGTGTGTGCCTCAATCCTGTTTTTCTCAAAATCTCTATTTTATTAAATGTGCAAATTCGCAAAACAGAATTTTCAGGAACACATCAATTGCATTATAGCAGAAATGCCTATAATTATCTTTCAACTGACTACTAACCTAACCCTGACTGGGCTATTTTTTTTTTTCATATTATCCTTTTAGATTTACTTGGTAGATAATCATATCACGTACAAGGAATTAAAAAAAAAAACTGTCTCTTCATTTACAATGTTTCTAGCTCTTGGGAATCAACTTTTTCTATTGGCTTACATTATAATTTCAGAGTCACATCTGCTTAAGAAAAATGTAAAACTGAGATAGAATTAAAATTGCAATTATTTGAAAAAATAGAGTTTTATGAACAGCATTCTAAATGGACCAATTAAATTAAGTAAATCATACCAAACCAAGAAGTAGCTTCACTCCAACTCCCAATATGCAGCTAAAATGTCCCTCAGAGATGCAGGTGTAATAGGTGTTGAGGTTTCTCACCCATCAAAATACACAAAGCTAAGCCTGTCACTGCTTGTCCCAGCCACAACTGCTCCCAAGGCAAAGGCTGAAGTGTTAACAAGAATGCCCAGCATGCACAGCAACAGCAGATGGGCATTCACAAATGTGTAACAGTTTGGAGAATGAATTACAGATTATCAAAGATCCTTGGATATAGGTAGAAATTCCAGAATCCTGTGCTCTTTCAACATCCAAGAGTTTATAATATTAAAATATACCCTAACTGTTTTAGACTTTTCATTTATTTTTATCTAGAAGTGTCAGTCTTTATTGAATTGGTACTTTTTAGAGTGGAGATAACTTAGAGCTTAAAGGGAAAATTACATGAACTACATATGTAGAGCTATTTTTGCTTATTTGTTTATTTTTGTCAAGGTTATCTTGATTGCTTCATCTAGCTAGCTCCTCTTTTTAAGCCTGGCAATGTTCTAAGTTGATGAACCGCCTATGGAAGTGCTGAACATAGGTCAGGTTTATACTCTGATCCAATCAGCTCTGGCAAGAGAAAAGGGGCTGGATCCTGGGATTTTCTGCGATTGAGGGAGGACCATTGAGAAGGGTCTAGGCTGTGACGGGCTGGCCGTGTCTAGCACTATGACCAAGCACTCATATATCCTCCAGAAACAATTTTCCCATCCTACCAAACTGGAGAACATCCTTCAAATTATTCTAGATGCCAACCCTTCCTATTACTTTAAGGAAGACTAATATCTGTACATTTCCTTCACATAATAAAAAAGTATATGCAATAAAAGTGACAAAGAGATAAGTATACTTGCTGCCAGCAGTGTGTTAATTACAGCTGCTATGTCTCACCCTTAGATTTTCATAGTAGAGGCTGCTTATGTTGACAGGAAGAATGGACCTTATTATTGATTTATTTTATTCTATTTTCCAGATTAGGAGACATTGGAAAACATATCTGAATGGTCATTATCATCATAGAATACTCTACTTAGCCATATCATTTAATAGAGCTTGATAAACTAAGCACTAAATGAATATTTGTTAAATGGAATTATGTGAACACTGTCTCTAGGGCAAAATTAAATACAGAACCTTCCATATATTAAGAAAGGAAGATTGAAAATGCACAAAAGCAAAAGCTCCCAGTTCTCTCAGGAACACATTAAAATTAAACTTAATATTCTCCCACGTGGTTACAGCAATGGTAGCCTTTCAAAATGCTTTCAAAACAAATAAAACTCTTTCCATCAAAACTAAGTAATAGAAAAGATGTATTTATTGAGTAGCAACTATTTCCTCAACACTAAAAATTATTTTAAAGAGTCAACAGATCTTAGTGACAATGCGAACATAGATATTTTTTAAGTATAAATTGACTTCAGGGTTTGAGTCTTTCTGATAAGAACAGATTTTTCCCAAACAAAAAAGGGAAAGGTAAAAGAATAGGTTAGAAATAAAAATTGACCCAAATTTTCACTCACGTCTAGTACAAGTTTGCACTGATAACATGAATGTTTTCTCTATTTTCAGTATTATCTGATTTCCACATGGCAATATACATAAATTTTTATCTGATATGTTTCAAGATTTGCCTGACTACACAAATATGAAAAGTTGACTGTAAATATTATTCTATTTTGAATGCACCAGTGTCACTGACTCTATGAAGGTAAACTGTAACACCAGTCAGACTTGCACTTTGGGACATATGAAAAATTTTAAATTAGGTTTGATCTAAATATATAAAGGCACTAAAGAGAACACAATATAAAAACATAGTAATAATAGTTCTCTTCCACCTTGCAATCTAGAATGAGTCTTTAAACAAACATTTGCTGAGCACATACAAGGTACCATAAGCAACTGACTAGACATAATAGTTACATGTAGAATAAGCTTCTGATGTTCAGCTTCACACAGGTACACGTTAAGAAGCAAAGGGCCCTGGCCAAAAATTTTTGTGACATACCTTTTTGGTGGAGTTGATGATTGTGCTAAGCACAGAGACTAATTTTACAATCTCTTTGTTGTCAGAAACATTCTTATAGTAGTTCCTGGTTGGCACAGGAATGGGTAAGTTTACAGATGCGATCTCAAAGGTATCTAAAAGCAGAAGAAGAGAAAAGTGTGTATATCAACAGCATAGGGAACATACTTTATAAAGAGGAGGGATTTCTGTAATGGTAAAGTAAGGACCTTTGAAAACCTTCTTTATAAAAGGAAAAAAGAAACATTGAGAAAATTGTCAACATCAATTTTTCAGGACTCTGGAAATTAACCAAAGCTTGCAATAATCCAAGAAACATTTGTTTCGTCAAGAAAAAGGCTAAATCTTGTAACAACAATGAGTTTGTGGAGCTCTATGCCCACTGCCCCTCCCTGAGAGGCTAGGCAGTAGCCTCAGAAAACGTCAGCCTTGCAAACTGTGTGACTCAAAACCATAGACTTGCAGTCATCAGAGGGGCCAAACTGGGTGTGGAGCTCCTCAGGAAACCCAATAAAGTTGTCACCATTTGACCTGTCAGGACACTCCCTGGAAAAGCCCAATTCAAAGAGTTTATTTGACCTCACTCAAAACTCAGTAAGTAAAAAAAAAACAAAACAAAACAAAACAAAAAAAAAAACCTATTTCCAAGGCATTTGTCAAATATAATCAGCAACAACTGTTTAACTTTACAGCTGCCTGTGGCAATGCTATTAGTTGGGGCAAACAAGAGGTTAACCAAAAAAGTTAAAGATCTGGGGAATGAGATGTCCACAGAGGGCACTGTAGAGCCCTGACATATTCCTGGAGCTCAAGAAGGCCACGCATACATACAGAGCTAGGCACTGGCCCAGGGATGACCTAAAAATGCCCCAATCTTTTAGCTCTGGCTGAACTTCAGGCTCTGCACAATCAGTAAATAAAGACTAAGGCAGGGTTCAAACTTACTGAGCTCTCAGGGTGCTCAATACATAGTGCACAGTGTCCCCAGGCAAGGGGGTAAGGCTTCTGGTTCAAAGCATTAGAAATCTCTGTAGAATCATTAGTTGACGACTAAGCTAATGAAGCAGTGATTACAATAGTACATACCACAGGAAAGAGACCTTTTATAGAATCACTCCAGGAAAGTCAATAAAGAAACAAACGGTAACATCATCAAAAGTATGGAGTTTGGGTGCAGGGTGGATGGGGGAAAGGGAGAAGAGAATCAGATTCTCAGAGTTGCCAAACTACCTTCTTTAAAGTCAAATTTTCAACAAAAGTTTAAATTGTCCGACAGGCAAAGAAACAGGAAAGTTGTGCTTACACAGAGGAACAAAAGCAGCCAATAGAAACCTACATGAGAAAGCCCAACCAGTGGACACATAACTCAGCAATTCCACTTAGATGTATATACCCTAGAGAAATGAAAACAAATGTCCACACACAAAAAAATGTGTACATGAATGTTCATAGCAGGATTATTCATAACAGCTAAAAAATGGAAATGACCCAAATACCCATCAACTGATGAATGGATGAATAAAATGGGATATATCCATAAAATGGAATAGTACTTGTCAATAAAAATAAATAAAGAACTGATACAGGCTGCAATATGGATCAATCTTGAAAACTAAGTCATGCTAAGTGAAAGCAGCCAGTCACAAAAGACCACATATTGTATGATTCTATTTATATGAAATGTCCAAAATAGGCAAATTCGCAAAGACAGAAAGTAGATTAGTGGTGCCACAGCTGAGGTGCAGGGGAATGCAGAGCGACTGTTAATGGGTACAGGGCTTCTGTTTGGGGTGATAAAAATATTCTAAAAATACGTCCTGGCTGGTGTAACTCAGTGGATTGAGCGCAGTCTGCAAACCAAAGGGTCACCGGTTCAATTCCCAGTCAGGGCACATGCCTGGGTTGCAGGCCAGGTCCCCAGGGGGGCCACGTGAAATGCAACCATACATTGACCACACATTGATGTTTCTCTCCATCTCTTTCTCCCTCCATTCCCTTCTGTCTAAAAATAAATAAATAAAATCTTCAAAAGAAATATTCTAAAAATAGATAGCAGTGATGGTTGTGAACATACTAAAAACCATTGAATGATATGCTTTAAAGGGTCAATTTTGTTATGTTAGCTATATCTCAAAACTATGGTTTTAAAAAGATGTTGCTTTTTATTTTAACTGTCTTTGGCACAACAAAAATATATATATAATTTTTCACTAAACTTTTTTTCAATTTAAAATATAATTCATAATTGAACATATTTTGAGTTTAGAAAATTCTGAATTTTAAATTATTCTAGGAAGTAAAGCAATGTTTCTATATAATAAAAAATTGAAATTAACACAATAATAACATGCTTTTTAGCTTAAATAAATAATATTGTAAGTTGTGGGTAAAGTTGTTTTGAGCTGTCTTTTTCTTAAGATTTTATTTATTCATTCTTAAGGAGAGGGGGAAGGGAGCAGAAGGAGAGGGAGAGAAACACAGATATGCAATGGGTGAGAGAAACATCAATTGCTTGTCTCTCAGGCCACAACCCGGCCATGTACCCTGACCAGGAATCAAACCCGCAACCTTTTGCTTTGTGGGCCGACATCCAACTAACTGAGCCGCGCTGCTCAGGCTATGTTTTGAGCTGCCTTATCCCCCTCAGTAACAGATTGTTTTAAAGAGGAATTTGCTTCAGTTTCTTCCTCATGGTTAGTTGGTTCGTCATCTCAGGGGACACGAGCAGTAACTCAAAATTAGATGGGGTCTGCGCCTTGCAGGGCTGCTTTAAAATGAGCTCTCAGAACTAAAGACAACATTTAATGTAATTAGCACCTTGCCTGTCCTATGTTCCCTAATTTTACAGAATACGAAGGAAAACCATGGGATGTATAGCATGTGTACGCATCACAGCATGTCAGCAAAATGGACACATAATGGGTCAAAATGTCTCTTTAGTATCAGGAAATATTCATTGTGATGATGACAAGCATCTCTTTAAACTGAGAAATTAAACCCTTCTTGTCCCCTGGTTCTCATCATCACAGTGGACCAGAAATCAATAATACACCCAAAACTGTGGGATACCCACTAGAGATAAGCTGTTTATAATGGGTGATTTAAAATACATGGATCTTTATATCTGATGCACTTAAAATGGGATCACAGATTAGTATTCCAATCTAATCAGATTTGAGAATTGCATGGGGTAAACATGCTTTTCAGCTCAGCAAATACTGGTTTAAGTGACTAGTTAAAAAGAACATTTACCTTGAGGTTCATTTTCTCCCATTTCAACATCAGAATCACTGTCTTCATTATTCTGCAAAGCAGCCATTTTTCTTTCATGCATCTTTTTCTACAACATAAAAGGATATTTTTCGGTTCAGTCCCACCTGTAAAAGAAGCAGCTTCCATATGAAATAATGTCTTCCTTGCACACCCACCTTGGACAAGAGCTCACCACTCCACTGTCTCACCCCCTTGGTGACGCTGACGATGCACTCCACAGCTTTGTTCAGCATTTGCTGTATGTCTTCCAGGGCAGGAACCATGGCAATGTTGGGAATGGCCAGAGTGATGTCTGCCCGGAAAATGGGTCGACTGTTCGGCCTCATCCGAGATGCACTGTTACTATCTGAGTTAGTGCAAAACAGAGAAAACGTAATCTTTTTACCTTAAAACAGGATTTATTTCATTATTAACCAGAAAAATTAAAGCACCTAGAACAATACATAATAGGTATATAATCAGACAACTATTTGCTGGATGAGTGAATGGAAACCATCGGAGGATCTAGTTTAGCTCCAGGTGACAGAGCAGCTCAGCAGAGCCCAAGCCCTTTTCTGCTGTGACAATTCATTGGCGCCCGCTCCATGGGTACCCACGGGGTGGGACCAGCTTAATCACGTAATCTCTAGCCTGAAATATTGCAAATGACACTGTCCAAACAGCAGGATGCCCACAAATAAGTGTAGGAAAAATAAGCAGAGAATTAAGAACAACTATTAAATCAAGCCAAAATTAGAACAAATAACCAGTGTGAAATTTCAAATACAACATATTCCTTTCCTACCACAGTGTATATAACCCAAACTTGTGGCCTATTACTGCTCTAGGCTTCCTGATGGCACCTTCTACTGCCAGAAAAGTTGTCTTCATAGGCAGAGCTTCAAACCCAGATTTATTCTGGTTGTTGATGCAACTAAAATCCTGTATTTTTTTTTTTCAGATGGAGTTACTGACAAGATGCCACATTAGGAACTTGCAAGAAGCTCATTTTGCTGAGGTCCTACGGTCTCGGTGATTGGATGGTTTGGGTTGTCAGGGCTTTTGAGACTTTTCATTTGATTAGGTTCCTGGGTCTGATGTCAGCAACTAACGGAAACCCAGAAAGGTTTATTTAATGTTAAATTTAATATTTAATGTAACTGGCCCAGCAACATTAGAGAGGATTTCTGAAGTCATCTCTAGAAGCTGGAGGCTAAACATTTTGCACTGTTTTTATATTTGTATTCATATTATCTTATCACCTCAGACTCAGATACAAGGCCTTTCAAATGGAGATTTAAAAAAAAAATTACTGCCATTTATGTAAAATAATGTACTGTGTCCAAGTTATTTAAATGGAAAATAAAATGCTTACTTTAATGAAAAAAAAGTGGAGAAGAAATAAAGTATAACTAACCATGTATATCCAAGAAGATTTTAAAGATATAGAAATATAAAAAACTGTGTGTATAATTTTATATATAGG
The DNA here is from genome assembly GCA_004026765.1 of Micronycteris hirsuta. NCBI lineage: Eukaryota > Metazoa > Chordata > Mammalia > Chiroptera > Phyllostomidae > Micronycteris > Micronycteris hirsuta. The sequence goes on from PVJI01001406.1 coordinate 167,784, forward strand.
GTCTGGCACAAATAACATCCCTTTTTATTACAAAATCACAAGCATTTAATTCTGCAGCATAACAATATCACACTCAAGCACATCATATGACATTTTAGGTGAAATGTTCAAATTAAAACTATAAATTATTACGCTCATATTATTAGCCTACCAACCACATTCAAGCAGGCCTTACTTCTGTCAGACCCCATACATATATAATTAGTAATACCTGTAATATATAAAGTAGGGAAAGAAATGTGATTTCATATTCAGCATATCATCCAACATTTTATAAGTCCTAGTAAAGAACTGTCCTCCGTTCAGAACTAAACAAAACATAATGAATTATGCTACCAATCAAAACACCATTTCAGCATATACACCTGTTAGTCACTCACTGTGAATTAAATATCAAAGATGCTTTCCCTTAAATGTTAATTTTCAAAATAAATGAAAAGGCTTTATTATCCTATTATTTTTCCATGTTAATTAGTTACTGTTTTTTTACTATTTTAAATTTAATTTCAGAATGTCTCTAGATTTGATGGATTTCTGTGGCCCACCTGAGAAATGCAACACCTGTCTGTCTCTGTGTTGCACTGAGGAAGAGACAATTGTACTGAGGATGAGGAAACCAGCTGGAAGATGCTGAAGTGACACAAAATTAGTAAAAAGTGTTTCTGCTTTGAATAGCAAGGCATTAATAAGATCACTCTCACTTTAAAAGACTGGCTAAACACCTAATAATTTAACAATGAAATTATCTTTCCATATATCTTCTTTTAAAGTATGTGTTTTTACTTTCACTAATTCATTTTGCATGCTTTCACCTTATTATAAAAAAGATTAAAAATAAGGCTATTATGTTATTGTCAAAAGCTAAGTGGCCTTAAGCAAATTACTTAACTCCCTGTCCTCCGTGTACCCCATTCTAAGATGAGAGTAATGATAACATCTACTTCACAGAATTGTTGGGATAATCAAAATTCACAATGTATAAATTTACAAGAAGGCACTCAATAAATGGTGGACTTTGTAATTATTTAACTTTAACAGGAACATACACATGCTCAACCAGCCACTATATCTGGCCAGCCAGTGGGCAAATTCTGTGGATTATTACCCCGGAAGTTAATTGTGTTGGATGAATGAATTCGTCGACGAATGGCCTCTAGCGTGTTCCTTGTAACTTTCAGAAGAGCATCCATGTTTTGGTGATTGAAATGAGACAGCAACTCGCGGGCTTCTTCCTCTAACATCTCGGTCTCTTTCTTCTTTCTCGTGATGGTCGCCATAGGCAGGAAGCCTGACCCAGCATTAAGGGAAGATGTTAAGGTGTCAGAATTTACTTCTTCTCTTTTTGCTGTTAAAAAATGAGAAAGGTTGAGAGCAAAAGAGAGGGGGAGAGAGAGGTGGGGGGAGGGAGAGGGAGAGAGAGTGAACCATCTATTGCAATTAAAGAGAAAAAAATTGAGATAAATTTACGTGCAAATTTGGTAACAGTTAAATGTCACACTTCTTAGAAAGTGAGGTCATCGAAGGATCGGAAACGGAAACTGGGTGACCAGGTGGACTGACAGAGGCCTCTCCTCCTCAGTGTGAGGAAACAGGAGGAGAGGCGGGAGCTAGGGCTGGAAAGCAAGACTGGGCCTCCGGGACCTGGGGCCCAGGGTCTGGGGCTCTCTCCTCCACCGACATCCAGAAAACCTCAGGGGAATGGCTGCCCATGTCCTCATTCTGTGGACAATACGTTTGCTCTAGTGTGGATGTACTCCAACAGAAATTCCAATCCATAATCCATCCTGATCTATTGAGAAGGTGAAAAAACACTCAAGTGCAAAGAGAGCTAACGAAGGCCAATGCAAAGCATGTGTTTGTAGAGTTTAACAAAAATTAATGTAATGAGTGACATAGAAGCATTACTATATACTCAGAATCATAATTTAGATTTACAAATATCCTTATAAAATTGGGAGGGTGTTTGCAGAAGTGTGAAATTAATTGCTACACAGAAAATTAAATTTTACTTGTCAGTAATGTCTTAGAAAAACAGCATCTTTCCACTATCCCATCTCTTACCTGAACTTTCATTTTTGGAATCAGCTCCATTCACATTGAAAGCCTTCTCGTTTTCTTCTTTATATGGAACTTCCACATCTAGCAACATATTTATTAGCTCATTCACTGCTTCCTCCACTAATGAGCTTTTAAAGTGTAGTATCTGTACACCATTTACACAAAGATCCTATAAAAAATTAGCACAGTGTCATATTTGTTTGTCTAGCTCTTAAGAGCACGTCAATAAGGGTAGTAATGCCACAGACTCAGCCTCCAGAGGAGATTTGGGCCTCCAGCCATGCTTGGCCACACCCCTCACACTAACCTTGACCAGGTATCCGTAAGGGAACGTGTTAAAGACAAGGGAAGCAGCCAGTCCAAGAAGACAAGTACCACATGATTTCACTTATATGTGGAATCTAATGAACAAAATAAACAAACAAAATAGAAACAGATTCACAGACACAGAGAACAAACTGGCAGTTGTCAGAGGGGAGGAGGGTTGGGAAGCTGAGTGAAAAAGGTGAAGGGATTAAGCAAAAAAAAAACCCTCACAGACACAGACAGCAGCGCGGTGATTACCAGAGAGAAAGGGGTTGGGGGAGAGAGAAGAGGGTAAAGGGGGATAATGGTGACAGAAAGAGACCTGACTTTAAATGGCAAACACACAAGACAATAACAGATGACACATTATAGAATTGTACACTTGAAACCTATATAATTTAATTAACCATTGTCACCCCAATAAATTCAATAAAACTTATTTTAAAAAGTTAGGGGAACCAACTGGAGCAGCATGGATAAACCAAAATTACCCTTACTTCTCCAGCAGTGGAGGAAATAACTCCAAAAGCCACCAGCAGCCTCTCTCTGTCCAGGCAGTTTCCTTCATTATATACAAATCTGCTCTACCCAGCCTTCCAGTCCTCCTCATCTTTGCCAGCAAGGAACAGTCAACCCTAACCAACCTCAGATACTCCCCTCCCCCTCCGACTAGATTATGCATTTCTCAAGAATGTGATTTAACAAGTATAAACCAATGTGATTAGTTTACTATTTAAATTAATAAACTAATATCAATTCTGTAGGATGACAGATGATAGATAGATAGATAGATAGATAGATAGATAGATAGATAGATAGACAGACAGACATATCAATAGACAGACAGATGATAGACAAACAGATAGACAGGGACAGATGATGTGATAATGTAGACAGTCAGGGATTTACCACCTCATTGGAAAATAAGCCCATGAAGCAACAGACTGTCAGTTGGTCATCAAACCCAGCTCCATTCCAAGTCCCACCATTTATCTGGAGACTCTCTAATGTGCTTGTGGACCATCCACTCCAAACATCAGCTTCATGGTTCACTTACCTCCTCATCACTCATGACCTTCACCTCCACTCCACTGCTACAGGACACATAGCATTTTTACTTATTGACATAGGAACATTCTAATGTGTCCTAAACTATTAAACTTCTTTTAGCAGCAAGTAAAGTATAAACTTCACCCCCAGCTCAGAACTTCACCCAATCACCAATCTTCATCCCTTGTCCAGAGATAATTACGAAAAAGAGATAGAGACAGTCACAAGAAAGAGGCCGGACAGAGACAGAGCAAAGGATGGAAGAGAATGGCAAGTCTAGACTCTGGCACCAAACTACCCGGGTTCAAATCCTAGCTCTATGTGACTCTAGGAAATCCCTCTGTGCCTCAACTCTCCAATCTGTAAAATGGTGATAATAGTTGAACCTACGCTAGGTTGGGGAGGATTCAAGAATATACGTAAAATATTAAGAACAGTGCCTGGCACAAAGTGCACATTCAGGGAGAGCTTGTAATTATTATGAGTTAGCAAATCATATATAACCAGCAGATCTCTGTTTGCAAGCTTGTTCATCTCATTCCACATAAATTAGCTCCTTGTTCTCTGAGAGATCACTAATACTTTTTAAAATTTGCATCTTAAATCCTCTGACTCCACACACTCTCTCCTAACGACATTTTTTTTTTTTACTTCAACCATTTCTTTGCCAATATCCTCTACTCCATTACCCTGTCAGCATTCTGCTGTCCCACCCAGGAGAAGTCCAACCCCAGTGAACCGGGTGGTCTACCTTCTCCACCTGCACAGGTCATGGCAATGCAGACGGTTGGCACTGGAAAGTCATGGTCCCCAAACTCAGTCTGGCTGCCAATACTTCCCAGGAATCAACCTACATGACTCCTACCACATTCCTCTAGCAGGCCCCACAACTGCTGTGTCCTCAAATCTTTAGACCATCTTCCCCCATCATACTCAGCTAGTGACCTTGATTTCTACAGCACAAATCAAATGGAGGCCACGACATGGGGATTCACTCAACTCCCCGACACCATGACTTCACCCAGAAGACAAAAGGCTTCCATAATTAACCCCCTTCCCTCCTTTTTTTAGTTAATGCAATGTTTCCTCCTTCTACTTAAAATAATCTCACAACCTGAGTTATAAACCAGAGTCTCTGCTTTCCCAGAAACCATGCTTACCAACCATTCCCTTTCTTCGCCCTACTAGGTTTTTCCCCTCAGCATACGAACACGCTCAGTGAACCTCAACTCAACATCTTCCTCCAGCTACCATAGTAGTAGGCCTCAGGGCCTTTGCACTTGCCGTTCCCTCTTCCTGTAATATTCTTCCCCTGGTTTGCTCACTCCCTGTATAATCACAGATCATCCCTGACCATTGACATAAAATCACAGCTCTTTGTCAGGTAATACCTTTCCCCATTCCCCTCTTAATTTTTCTCCATTGAACTAGCCTGACATGTTGTTTGTTTGTTGGCTTTTTGGCACATTTTCCTGTATCCTCCACTCGAAAGTAGGCTCCATGAAGGCAGGGGTTCCATCTGTTTTGTTCACTGCTGTGTCTCCAGCAGTGGTTTGCAGAGGATTTCCACACAAATAATTGAAAGAATAAATGACTTATAAAAAAATGAACAAATTCAGCCCAGCTGGTGTGGCTCAGTGGATTGAGTGCCAGCCTGAAATCCAAAGGGTTGCTGGATCAGTTTCCAGTTAGGACACACACCTGGGTTGCAGGCTAGGTCCCCAGTAGGAGGCACACAAGATGCATTGATGTTTCTCTCCCTCCCTTTCTCCCTCCCTTCCCCTCTCTCTAAAAATAAATAAATAAAATCTTTTTAAAAAATAGAATAAATAAATTCAACGGAAATAATTCTTTTTTAATGGCAATCATTCATTTATATTGGTAATTATTTTGGTAATCAAAAATGCAAATTAACATTAGGTTCTATGATTTTGCTACTTAAACTAAAATGTTTAAATTATAATATTTATAAATAATTTTTATAATTTATTATAATGTATTTATATTTTCTTTATAATAACTATATTATTATATAATTTATTATAATAAAAATCGTATTATAATTATAATAAAATGTGTTTGTTGGAAGATAGTGAAATTGATACTATCATATCACTGATGGAATTGTAAATCGATATCCTTCTTTTGAAAAGCAATTTGGCTACAAATATTAAGAGCCATTAAATGAAGCTACATTTTTGATGTGTTTATCTTACTTTAGAGATAGAAATCATTTTAAAGGGGAAAAGGGTGTGATGCATTTAAATATATTCATTGCAGCTCTTGGCAAAATATCAAAACTTTTGGAAGTCATATAAATGTCCAGTAACAAGGAACTAGCAAGTACATTCAAGTCCACCAGCTCAACAGAATATTCTGAAAGCATCATTAAAATGGTAGTTATGAAAGTCATATAGAACATGAAAACTATTTTGTGAAGAAATGTTACGTGAGAGAAAAAAAGTTTGAAATCTGTGTAGATAGTAGGGATCACAATCTTAAGAGGCACTTAAACAGTCAATGCACCAAACACAGTGACCTAATGATAGGAGTGGCTCACTGTCCCTAAACCGCTTTTGCAGTTTGGTTTGTGCTAAACATCTGCCTTCCCTCGGGACTCTGCCGTCCGGAGCCATGTTAGGCAGAGGTGCCTATGAGACCAAACCCGATAATAACCTTGGAACTGAGTCTCTAATGGGCTTCCCTGGGCAGACACGTTGCATACACATTGCTGCATTTTTGTTGCTGGGAGAATAAGGTCTGTGTGGCCTCTCGTGAGAGGGAGAAACATAAAGAAGCCTGAACATGCATTTCTCCGAACGCCTGTCTCTTCCCTTAAGGTCTGATCATGCATCCTTTCCGAGGCATGGTCACAGGCCTCAGCCTTGAGTGCACCTAGACTCTGAGTTCCAGGAGCCCTTCCAGTGAGGATAATTTTGGAGACTCCTGATGCACCATGTGAAAAACGTCACTGAATTTAATGATGTTCCGATAATCAGGATGCCCATCAGGAACATTGCAAATGACATGAAAGTGTCATTCCTAAGGGGACACTTCACAGAGCACCACTGCCAGGACCTTGTCCTGTGTGCCAGGGAGAAAGTGTCCCGTTTGCAAATGCATCTGAGGAATGCTGGGTTAAAGAACACTACATGGGCTCTTTTCCAGGAGACTTTCTAAAGGCCTTATCTTCTAATTATTTTTATTATGGTCTTCCCCTAAAATGTGGAAATGTTGACCTAAGTATAAAATTCATAGGTTTGGAATTCTTAAAATTCTAAAAAATCAAAAACAAATATATAAATTATATACAAACAAAAAAGAAACCAATAAAATTCAGGTAAACAATGTTAAGTTTACTACAAGATGCATGGAGTATTCCGTGGAAATTCAAGGGTGGATTTTTTTGGTTGTTTTATTTCATTGGTTTTCAACTATAGTTGTCTCCATTTTCTCCCCTCTATAGCCCCTGGCCCAGCCACCCCCACCTCCCACCCTCGATCCTACCCCCTTTGGCTTTGTCCACGTGTCCTTTATACATGTTCCTTGACGATCAAGGGCGGATGTTAACAGTGGAATTGTATAGATGTGGATTCGGTTTTATATGCAAACCTGAGCAGTACTTTTGGTTCAATACAGCTAATGAAAGGAAGGCCTGCTTACATAAAAAGGCTTTAAAAACTATCCAAATGCATGTAGGCTTTGCTTGTTAGTTCAGATTATCATATCCATGATCAATCAAAATGAAGGCCTCATTTAATATATCCATGTGTAAAGAATCTGTAAGGGCAAAGCAAGGTACAGTCCACTCTAGGCAGTTTGGACAGCAACTCCACCTTTCCCAGGTTTCCCGGCAGTGGCTCCAGAACCATGTGCCACAGAACACCAGTTTGGGAAACACTGCTCTACAGAAAAGTAAAAAGAAGAAATTCTGTCCAGAAGCTGTTTAAAACAATTGTTTTATTAATTAACCCTAGCTTACTAAACGTTCTTCAGCTAAATAGCTCTATTCTTCAAAAAAATAAAGAAAAAGTGACAAATGTGTTCCACAGTCGTTACCATCTTACCGATCTGAAATGATTTGTTCCTCATGCCTAAGTGACTCCCTACCTTCATTCCTCTTCATTTGCAAATTATTTTCAGAAGACTCCATGTCTAAATAATATCCATCACTGACCAATCACAGGTAGAGAAAAAAAATGTAATTTATGCTTCAAAAAATGCTCTTTACAGAAAAATGAATCACAAAATGTTTACAATTAATAAAAACATTCATGTTCTAATAACCTTTGTCATTTGGAGAAACTCCGCGCAGGTAAGCGGCTCCTCCTGCGGGAGCTGACAAAGCGGTGTGGTGCTCATTTCTTCCAGAACCGCATCGATGCGGAACTCGATCAGATCATTGACCTTGTCGACCAGCAATTCCAGATCCTCTTTGGAAAAAAACAGAAGTGAATAAAAAAGATTAAGCATTTTGTTGTTGTTGTTGTTGTTGTTGTTGTTTTTAAATCAACACTTGATTAAAGTGCAGCAGTAAAACCAGGATAAAGTCACCCCATTCCACAGTTTCACACTTGGTTTTCTCAAGCTATTCGTTCTTTGCCCAGTTTCCCAGTTTTCTCAGCCAGCCTTATTCCAACTCAGACAGGACAGTTGGGCTCAAAAGCATCTCCCCAAGGAGGCATCCTGTGACCCGCACACACTTGAGCAGCCCTCTCCTCCCGAGCACCCTTCCATGGCCACCTTTATCTCTCTATACCACGTGGCCTCCTCTGGACTGCACGCTTTTCATTCCTTGCCTCTTTGACACTTCACCCAGGGCCTGTTCCACAGGAGGTATTCCACAGATCCTACTGAAGTGAAATCCCTCCAGTGCTTCTTTTACTATTACTATCATAAGGCACATTTTTTTAAGTTGTGGCAAAGTAATATTGAAATATTGAATGTTAAGTTCTATGGACAGAAAGGCCAATTCTGATGGAAATTAACAACTTAATTTCCAAAGTAGAAATGATGGTTAATGGATTACCATCTATGAAGTAAATACATTTTTCAACTCTTATCATACAATTAACCCTCTTTTTTTACTGATACTACTTCCTTCTAGGAAATGAAGTTAAAATTGAATACAGAAAAATCCATGTTATGTACTCATGACATATCACAGATGTAAACACTTCCTTAAATAAATACCTTTACTTCCTAAAGAAGAAAGCCCTGAAATTTCCAATCATTTCTAAGCTAATTATGAAAGAGGCTACTCAAGACACCAAATAGTTCAGCCTGGTAAGCTTACACCTTACTAAAAGAGAGCCAACACTTTTATTTAAACATGTGTATGCTCAGTAAAATTCTTCACTATTTCTGATTCTTCGAGCTTCCTCAAGGGCATCTGAGGTAAGCTGGTGTCTTTGAAGAATGCATCTTCAAGGACATGTGTGACTCCTCCCCAAAGGATGTCTACATCCTGATCCCCCACAAATGTTACAAAGGAGGCTTTGCAGATGTGATTAAGTTAAGGATCTTGAGATATGGGGATTGTCCTGGATTATCCAGGTGAGGCCACAGGAGTCACGAGAATATTAATGAGCAGAAGGCAGGAGAGTCGGAGTCAGAACACAATGTGACTATTGAAGTGGAGAGACAACAGGGAGAAAGAGACTTGAAGATACTAAGCTGCTGGCTTTAAAGATGGAGTGACCGGCAGCCAAAAAATGCTCTTAAATGGGTGATACAAATAACTAGCTATAAAGAGGATTGGCTCACTAAGCAATATAAAAATCCAACTGCTGTTGAGCTTCAACGTAGTTTGCCTCCCAAAGAAACTCAATCTTGCTCTGAACTCACTTTCTTAATTTAAATTACAAAAAAGAAACAGAAGCTGAGAACTAACCAGAGTTTCTTCAGAAACTAGCTCCTTGTCTCCAGGAAACACTCTAAGAAAATATCCAAATTGTTAATTCCCCAATCCTGATATTCTCTAAGGAGAATATTACTAAAATCTACTTCAGTAGCCTGTTCTCATATGGTTGTGATAACTCCTATTATGAAGTTTTTATACAGTTTATAAATGCCTCCTTCTAGAATTTCAGCCAATTTCCTCTTGTTCTCAGTCCCGAGGAGATGTATTTTAGAAAAAATATTGGTTTAAAGAAAACTGGGTTCTAAACTCATCTTTACCACATACATTCATTAATATTAGAAGTCATTTAGCACCTCTGGATCATCGTTTTCCAATTTTAAATTGAAGGTCTTATTTAAGATTTCAACTATCTTCTCTGCTTCTATAATGCAGGAGTTGTCTGATCATTTATTTAACATTGTTCAACCTTCAAATTATAATGAGACTATAACACTTCTTAATAATATCCTAAGGCCTCTTTATAATTTGTCTTTGAATCTAGTTCCCAACTTACGAAGCAAAACAAAAGACAACAGGAGGGTTCAACCATGGATTCCTCTCTCCCATCCCAGCACCTCTTGGTTATCCTTAAGCACACAGCACCTGGTAAAATAAATAGCTGGGCCCTTCTGAGCTCTAAGTTATTTGGAAAGTACAGTGAAAAACTACTAATAAGAAAGCTCCTGACAATACAAGCTATAAATAGACTCAGCACTACTTCAGCAGCCACCTATGTGAGTTAGAGAGAATATAAAAGAAACCACCACAGGAGGGTATCTAGAAGAGACACCCCAGAAAGGGTGACTCAGAAATGAAATGATGGGATCAACAGGTAGGAAAGGGTGAGGGAATAAAAGAAACAGAAAGAGAATAGCTATATAAAACTATAGCAATTATGAATTATAAATGTATGGATGTCTAGTATGCACCTAACTGAAAGTAATTCAAAAGAATAAAAAAAGAAAAAACAGCCCTGGCTGGTGTGGCTCAGTGGATTGAGTGCTGGCCTGTGAACTAAAGGGTTGTTGGTTTGATTCCCAGTCAGGATACATGCCTGGGTTGTGGGCCAGGTCCCGAGTAGGGGGTGCACAAGAAGGAATCACACATTGATGTTTTTCTCCTTCTCTTTCTCCCTCCTTTCCCCTCTCTCTAAAAATAAATAAATAAAATCTTTTTAAAAAACAGCTACAACCTGCATTTTTAAAAAAAGAAAGGAAGAAAAAAACAGCCTGATTTTCACGTCCTCTGTGGTCAGTTTGGGGCAAAAGATGGAACTGTACTTAACCATTAGAAGAAATCAAAAGATAGTCTCTGGTCCCAGCTGTAAAACAACAAGAGGCCGCAGGAGGAGTGGCCCCATGTGGTAGAAGAGTCTAGTGAGCTTCTGGAAGTGAAACTTACTCTGGGCTACAAAACATGGGGGGGACTGGGCCACAGAGAGAAGGTGGAGGACACTGGGTAGGCGAGGAGAATGCAGCGTCTCTGTCTTCCTGGAAACCCCGTCCCCATACCACATCCCAAACTGTGTTCCACTGCCCACCACGAAAGGTCTATAAGGTGTTAATATGTTCTCCTAGAAGGCAGTCAAGGAATTCTGGGAAATGCCACCGAACAACCCACTTTTGGAGGCCATTGGACAATGGCATAGTAAAGGCTATGAGAAGTCCTGCAGAGAAGAACCCTGCCTGACTTTTTCAACCTGAATTTCCCAGACTTATCTGAGCCCAGATCCCTCCTTTGCAGGCTGTACACATTCTGGGAAATCATATTTTAAGAAACATACCACCTTACATATTTATATAATTTTAAGGGCATTATAGCATCATATCCCTCATTAAGAAAAAATGTTTGCATAAACTTTTCCCATATGTCCGGTTGTCCAGCACTCTACTCTGTCCAAATGTCCACATTTTTCAAACTGGGGTCTGAAAATACACTAATCTACTAGTATGAAAAGCTGAATGACTCTGAAGAGCCTTTAAATTCTATTGCCCAACAGTAAGTATACTTTAAAATATAGTTAATCTCTGGGAATAGAATGAAATAGTGAATATATATATACTTTCCAGGAAATTAATGAATTAATATATTTTGGTACAATTCCTTAAGGAACAGCTTAAAAATAACACTCCCATTTCATGATGTATATCACAATAGTATCTGTAAGAAATTATACAACAAACATTAAGAATTCAGCCTTTCAGATTGAGAAATAACAACCGCTTGGACAGACTTACTGATCTTTGCAAAAGCATTTTTCAAGTACGTCTCGATGCTCAGGGACGCCCAGGTCAGTGCGGCTAGGCCGGGTCGCAGAGCTTCGTCCACTTTAGCCAGATGCGGGCCCATCAGCTGCTCTACGGTGGGAGGCATTTTCGACTTCACTCTCTGATATTCAGCTAGCATCAACTGCAACAAAATAGGGTTTAAATAATGAATTAACATCTCACATTAATATAGGTTAATATCTTTTTTTTAATCCAAAAGGATGACTTCTATTTAGGGTAGAGTTTTAGCAGCCTGTAGCAGCCTGGCAGGAAGAGTGGCCAAAACAAAATAAGAATAGGATAGAAGACAAGAAACCTCTCCATAAATACACATTCCTAATCTGAGAAAACACAACTGAGGAGGCGAGAAAAAGAATTTAAGAGTAAAAGTTTCTTTCCCCTTACCCAGGCCAAAAGGGGAGAAAAGTTTTGAGGCCAAGTGACTTTTCTAAACCAGGTTTACTCATGTTACCGGTGCCTTAACCTGTGTATTACTAAACTCATTCATTCAACTTTGTAAGCTTGTACCAGAGGTGCTTCCTGCCCCTCTGGGCACTTCCTGTGGACCATACTTATCACCCAAAGTGTCAGGGTCACCAGAGGTCTGCCTCAGCCCGTTGCTGGAATTATAAGCAAGTCCGGATGCAAGACCCAAAGCATAGAAGGAGTTAAGAATCAGTGTTGATATTATCAAGTGTCATAGCTTAAAGTATCATCCATATACCAAAGACAACCATTTTTTTCTCATTAAGTTTATTGGGGTGACATTGGTTAATTAAAAATTTATAAAATTTATATCTCCAGCCTAGACCTTACTCCTGAAGTCTAGATTCATACATGGCAAGAGCTTGCTCAATACCTCCACATGAAAATATAGCAGATATTTTAAACTTAACACGTTCAAAACTTCCCCTGAAACTTCTCTGCCCACAGCATTCTCCATCTCAACCAATGGCAGCTCCATCCTTGGCAGTGAGTGGCCCTTTGAGTAATCTGTTTTCCACAGCACGGTTTTCCAATTATCTGAGAAGGACCTGGGGACTTTTTTAGGAATGAGAATATTTAGTCTGAAATTCTTAAATAAGACATAATTGCTTTCACCAAGAGCAGGCTATGAATGAAATCGAGCTACAAATCGAAAGGGTATTAACTGAACAAGAAGTCCTGGTGCAGATGGGTAAGACAATGAAGACTACCAGGGCCCCTGCCCCACCACAGGAAGACACTCGGGACCCAAGGCACAGAGGATTGGCAAGGCAAGGCCTCACTTGTGAGATGATGTGCTTTTCCAGCAGGAGAGACATTAAGCAGGAACTTCTTAGTGTTAGCAAAGGTTGGACTTTAACAAGAGAAATAACACTTTCCCTCAGTGAGCAGCCTGAAGTAACCCACAATAAATAGTAGACAACCTGTAGCCATCAAAAAAGTCTGGTATTGTTAGCTAGGTGAAAGACCTTCAATGTAAAGGTAATAGAAATGTTAAAGTGAAACATATTCATAATGCCACTTTGCCCAGGTACTAGGATTTACCTCCCAGGAACAATAAATTAGATCAAGAAGCCTATTCCAACAAGAACCTACTATACATGTAATATAAACAATGATCAAATTGTTATTAAACAAAATTCCATTTCTCCACCAGTCCAGTTCTCAGGCCAAAACTCAGAATCATCCTCACCTCCTCTCCTTCTCTCACACCAATATGCAATCCATCAGGATATCTTGTTTGCTCCATATCTAAAAAACGATCCTACATCTGACTTGCTTACCACTGCTACCACCATCATTGACTCTCACCTAAACTATTATCATAGTCTATCATTGCCTCCCTGCTTCCACGCACACCACCTACAGTCTATGCTCAATTTAGCAACTTCAAAATGTAAGTTGGATCATATCACTCCTCAGCTTACACGGCCACATTGCTTCCCATCTTATTCAGGGCTACAAGTTCTTATGGTGGCTTGCAAAGAGCTACCCAATCTGGTCTCTTTCATTTCTCTGTTTTCACTTCTAATCACTCCTTTCCTCTCTTACCTGCTTCTGTCCTAATGGCTTCCTTAGCCTCAGGGCCTTTTCATCTCTTTCAAATATTTATTCAAATGACACCTTCTCAATTAGGCTTATCCTGGCTACCTATTTAAGATGGTAAACCATCATCAAAAACCACTTTTTTGTCCTATTTTTCCCATAATGTCTATCACTTTTCTAATAGACTATATTAATTTACTTATTAGTAATGTTCATTATTTATTTTCTGTCTTACCTAACAAGAATGTAAGTTCCATAGGGACAAGAATTTTGTCTGCTTTGTCTAGTGTGTGTGTGAAACAGTACCTGGCAGATGGGAGATGATCAATCACATATCTCTAATTAATTATTTCTCATCAAAAGAAGAATTTGTGATCAGAAACTCATGGTTCCTGGTGCTCTACTGAAATTTACCTGTTGTTAATACTGAACTGTACAAGTAATTTACTCATATGTTATCATTTCTAAATAAATATAATAGTACTTACAGCCTACCTTTTATAGTAATATTAATATTAATAATTATATAAGAAAGTAACTTAAATATACTTGTTAAATACAATAGTTTTTAAGTTCATGTTTTTAATGTACATGTTTGTGTTACTTTGTCATTAAATTAATGTTTCCTGGACTTCCGCTAAGATGGCGGCGTAGGTGGATGCACTCGTTGCCCGCACATCCAGAGTGTCTAAACAACAAACGCAGTAGCGAAAAAGTAAACAACCAGAATGGACAGAATCGAACTGAAGGGAAGTCCGACACCCAGGAGGTAGGAGAAGACGAACATCCAGGCCGGTAAGCGGGGCAGAACCAAGCGCAGGAGCGGAATGAGAGGCAGCTCTCACAGAGGGACTCACGCTGCCAGTGCCTGAACAGGGCGTGGCCCCGAACAACGGGGGAATCCTGCAAGCCGGCGACGCTGCCGGAGAGAGGCCAGGGCTGAGCCAGCAGAACCGAGTCTGGCAGAGGAGGTGGTGGGGAGCTGGGGAGCAGAGGAGTGGCGGTAGCCTGCAGTGATCGGAGGTCGCCGTTGCTTCCTCCCAGGCCCTGCCCCAGAGGCAACGTCACCCAAAAGCGACCCAGGTCACAGGCACTGGCTAGCCGACAAGTGCACTGAGATAAACAGAATGAAAACGGCCAAAATGAAGGATCAGAACAAATTACAACTAACGGATGACGCCATAGTCAACCTATCAGATGCGCAGTTTAAAATGCTTGTAATAAAAATGCTAACAAAACTGGAAGATAGGTGGACGCAAATAATTGAACAAATGAAGAATACGATAAGGATAATGGAGGAAGATTTACAGGGAACCAACAGGGAAAAAAAGGTTGGATCTCAAACCAATGGGGTGGACCAGAAGAAAGAAATAAGAATTCAAAAAAATGAGGAGGGTCTCAGGAACCTCAGAGACATTTGTAAACGACCCAGCATCTGGATCATAGGGCTGCCAGAAGGACAAGAGGGAGACCAGGAAATTGAACGTATTTTTGAACAGATAATGTAGGAGAACTTCTCAGATCTGGCAAAGGAAATAGGCTTCCTAGAAATCCAAGAAGCTCAGAGAACCCCAAAGAAGCGGGACCCAAAGAGGAACACACCAAGGCACATCATAATTACATTACCCAAGGTCAAGAATAAGGAAAGAATCTTATAAGCAGCAAGAGAAAAAGAGACAGTTACCTACAAAGGAATCCCCATAAGACTGTCAGCGGATTTCTCAAAGGAGACCTTCCAAGCAAAAAGGGGCTGGAGAGAGATATTTCAAATCATGAAAAGCAAGGGCCTACAACCAAGAATAATCTATCCAGCAAAACTTTCATTTAGAATGGAAGGGCAGATAAAGTGCTTCTCAGATAAGGTCAAGTTCAAGGAGTACATCATCATGCAGCCTCTACTTTATGAAATGTTAAAAAGTTTCATATGAGGACTCAGGAGCGAA